>JAJTUV010001925.1:0-228841 GCA_021653895.1 Mastomys natalensis
TGTCTTTTTATTGGGGAATTGAGTCCATTGATGTTAAGAGATATTAAGGAAAAGTGATTGTTTTTTCTTGTTATTTTTGTTATTAGAGGTAGAATTATGTTTGGTAGCTATATTTTTTGTGTTGTTGGAAGGTTACTTTCTTGCTTTTTCTAGGTTATAGTTTCCCTCCTTGTGTTGGAGTTTTCCATCTATTATCATTTGTAGAGCTGGATTTGTGGGAAGATATTGTGTAAATTTGGTTTCATCTATATTGATTGAGAGTTTTGCTGGGTGTAGTAGTCCAGGCTGGCATTTCTACTTTCCTAGGGTTTGTTGTGATATCAGTCCAGGATCTTCTGGCTTTTATAGTCTCTGGTGAGAAGTCTAGTGCAATTCTTATAGGTCTGCCTTTATATGTTGCTTGACCTTTTTCCCTTACTGCTTTTAGTATTTTTTCTTTGCTTTGTGCATTTGATCTTTTGTTTATTATGTGACAGGAGGAATTTCTTTTTCATCTAGTCTATTTGGAGTTCTGTAGGCTTCTTGTATGTTTATGGGCATCTCTTTCTTTAGGTTATGAAACGTCCTCTATAATTTTGTTGAATATATTTCCTGGCCATTTTAAGTTGGGAATCTCACTCTCATCTATACCTATTATCTCATTGTGTCCTAGATTTCCTGGATGTTTTGGGTTTAGGAGCTTTTTGCACTTTGCCTTTTCTTTGACAGTTGTGTCAATGTTTTCTATGGTATCTCCTGCACATTAGATTCTCTCTTCTATCTCATGTATTCTGTTGATAATGCTTGCATCTATGACTCCTGACCTCTTTCCTAGATTTCTTTATTGTTTCTACTTCTATTTTTTAGATCCTGGATGGTTTTGTTTAATTTTTCACCTTTTTGGTTGTGTTTTCATGCAATTCTTTAAGGGATTTTTATGTTTCTTCTTTGAGGGCTTCTACCTGTTTACCTGTGATTTCCTGGGTTTCTTTTTTTTTTTTTTTTTTTTTTAATAGCATAGCATAGAGTTTATTCAGGGCATGGGGAGGGGAGCCAGGAGTGTAGTAGAGAGAGAGAAAGATAGACAGAAGAGAGAGAAAGAGAGAGAGAGATTGAGAGAGAGAGAGAGAGAGCACAGAGAGGTAGGCCAGCTATGACCATGTGGAGAAAGGGGCAATGGAAGGGCAGAGGGGCGAGGGGGCAGAGAGAAAGCTACAGGTAAGGAATCAAGGGAGCAAGAACCCTGTGTATCTTTAAGAGAGTTGTTTATGTCCTTCTTAACGTCCTCTAGCATCATCATGAGAAGTGATTTTAACTCTGAATCCTGCTTTTCTGGTGTGATGGAGTGTCCAGGACTTGCTATGATGGGAGAGAACTGGGTTCTGATGATGCCAGGTAACTTTGGTTTCTGTTGCTTATGTTCTTATTCTTGCCTTTCACTATCTGGTTAACTCTATTGCTACCTGTACTCACTCTTTCTGGCTGGAGCCTGTCTTTCCAGTTATTTTGCTTGTGTCAGAACTCTTCAGAGTCCAGATGTCTCTGTGATCCTGTGATCCTCAGCTCCTGGGTGGAAGAACTCCTGGAACTCAGGCTGCCTTGGGATCCTGAAATCCTACTGCTCTGAGTGCAGTGGTTCCTCTAGGATGGCTCAGGATATGGTGTCTTCACAGGAGCAGACCAGCTAGGTGTCTGCCCCATCCAAAAGGATCAAGTAAGGGGTGGAAGGGGTTAATTTCAGTATTCTTTTTAGGAGTATATTTCTTTTTAATATGGATAGATATTTTGCCTGTATATATGATTGTGCATCATGTGCATGCTTGGTTGCCTTGAGACCAGGAAACAGTGTTAAGTATCATGAGACTGAAATTAACATGGGTTGTGAACTTTATGTGGGTGTTGGGAATGAACCAAGGTCCTCTAGAACAACATCAAGTATGTATTTAACCATTGAGCTGTCTTTCTAACTCCCATTGGTAGGTTATTAGAAAACTTCTGTTCTTTATTTGTGTGTGTGTGTGTGTGTGTGTGTAAGTGTATATATGTGTGTGTGTGTGTGTGTGTGTGTGTGTATTTGCAGATTTGATTCTATAAGTAACATTGGGATTTCATTGATAGAATCCTTTTCAGAATAACAGATTGAGAACTGAGTACTTTCTATCTGGAAGGACATGGGCATATATTTAAATTCTCTCAAGGTCTAGATTTTTCTAGATATATAGCATACATAGTGTGAATATTGCTAAAACATAAGGATTAACTCACCACGTAAGTAATTGTAATGCCTGGCTTTATTCTCAGTCATGCTGGTTGAGTCTGTAGCCTACAATTCTATAAACTGAACAGCTGAAATAAAGATCTTTGCAGAACATTAAAAAGCAAGGATTAAAAAAAATCAAGGATTCAATATATTTCTATGATCCTCCAAATTATAGTGCCAGGAAAAGAGCAATTTCTCCCATCTTTCTTGTGAACTTATTTGTCATATTAAGCTCACATTTATCTGTAGAAGAAAGGAAAAAAGAGCTAAACTTTCAATAACAACTGGTTCTTTCAACCATATCTGCCTTTGCCAACATGTCACTTCAATTTTTCACAAGTCTTGTTTTTTTTGCTTGTTTTGCTTGTGATGCAGAGGTTTTTTAGTCAATTCAAAGGTTTAGTGCAAAGATCAGCAAGGAATAATCTTGAGTATGAAAGGAGGATCTTGAATATTTTTAAGGTAGAAAGGGCCTTTATTGTAAACTTTTCTTTATCTCCAAACCTCTCTTTCCAATAGACACAGCATTCAAAAGCTGTGTAGTGTAAGGCTCGTACCCTCTTATACACCATCTTTCCTGTACCATTTAATAAAACTCAGACTGGGCGTTGTCCCTGAAGAGCTACTGAATAGGAAGAGTCTAGGTCCTTCACTCTGTTTAGATTGTCAGTGTGCTTGATTTCCTCACTGATGAGCTATTCCTGTGGGTCTGCCATGATCTTGAATAATTAAATCTCCTCAAAGCCATTGAGATGACATTGCTACACTATACATTTAAAACTTCACTTTCAAAACTTTTAACTACATTGACAGCAGAATTTGGAGGCAATACGACCCTGGTTCATTTTCCCTTGGGATATCATGGACATTGAAATTTGTCTTCATAAGTGGTACTGGTTTTTATGACAAAGAACTGGCCCCTGTACTGTACTCCAAATAGTTTTCTTAACACATAAGAAATGTGTTCATTGTTCAAGGTAGATTTGAACTTCAAAACAACTTTCCCACTAATTTTGACTTGCTTGTGCACAAGAATGTGAGAAGGTTGTTATTGATGACCTCTTTCTGAAATGCCAGAACAGTTTGGTAGAATAAACCTTGTCAAAACCTCTTAATCATGTAATAATGATGGCGTTATGTTGAGTTATACTTCTCTGAGTTGGTTATTTGCATATATTACCACAATTAATTCTCATAACAACATTATGCGAGTGGTGTTGTTATCATATTTCCACGGACCAGAGAAGGCTGGTAAGAAGATGTTAATTCCCATTCTAAATCCTTGTTATTCTAAGTCTCAGATTTTGTAATTTTAGAATTTACTTCCATGTAATAGGGCAAACATCATGGTTCCTATTATCATCAACTCCATTATCCACTTAACGAATCAGCTATGGGTGGGTAAGTACTTCTAGATCCTAGAAGTAAGATCAAGTAAGATTAGGGACTTTAGGAATTATTACCCTTATCTTGGATGGGGAAAGAACAGACTCCATTGGAGACAGAAAGAAAATCTGCATTAATGTTACTGACATTTTACTTGTTTGGACTACAGAGGCCTGTTGTGACATTGAATCAAGTCCTTATATGACTTTATAAGCAATAGATATACAACTGAAAAGAAAGTCAAGGTGGGAGACCAAGTACCCACAATCTTCAATTATTTATTAGCAACAATGATGGGAATCTAGAGTTCAATGTTTTCTTTTTCGGAGTTCTCTCATGTGCATTCTGCCTATCAGATGGTTTATTTCACATTTTTATGAAAATCTTCTCCTGTTTCATCCCCTTGAACAGAATATCAACATAGATTAGGCTATAATTTTGTCATTTGGGCTATCCTGGTCTAGAATATGAAAGTCAGTTTAACAAATGTATTTATTTTCAGTTTTTATAACTTGCTAATTGCATATTATTGTATTGCATGTTACTACCTGTTACTGATCTGATGTGTGCTAACCAACATACCAGGTTGGTAACCTAAGCTAGCCTATCTTAACATTTCCTGAGGGACATGGTATAGCTTTATGCTTCACTCTGAAATACACTTAAACATGTTAATTTTTATGTTACTGCAATACATTTATCACGAGAAACACATGCAAATATCTAGGATGCACATTTGCATTGAGTTGTTTCAATAAGTAGATGTAAATGGCATAAAATTTATCACTTCATATTAGAGGATAAGGACCAACAGGCCCTACTTTAGGCATGTTTTTTTTTTTTTTTTTTTTTTTTTTTTTTTTTTTTTTTTACTTCAGTCAATTGTATGCAGCAAAAAAAAGTCACTAACAGCTCTCCTTCAGGATCTATACATGATTTGGGATATGTCTGGGTCAACTCTCATTTTTAAAATTAATGGAACATAGAATGGGGAATGAACTCTTCTTCTTGCTGTAATTCCCTTTGCTTATAGTCTGCTATGTATCAGGACTGCATATAGTTGGAAACATCTATTTAATATTACTTTATATTTTCACTGTAAATAAGATTTTCTAATACATTGCAGGAACCAGTTCTCATGTTTTCTGATAATAAAATTTTTGTCATTTTACAAAGTGATATAATAGAAAAGACCTCATAAGAAGTTCTGGGTTTGGGATTTTTTTTTCCCCTCTGTGGCCTTAGAAATTTCTCACTCACTCTAAGCTTTGGTTTTCTCTCTTGTTAAATGTAGAACTTTGAACTAGAATGGTGTCCATCTCTTTATTCACAGCTTCTCTCCAAAGGAGGCTCTTTAAAGTACACATGAATGTGGGGGACCGGTTCTGGAGGGTGTCCACGATGATTCCCGGCTGAGGACAGAGTGAGAGCAGGGAGGGTCCTCTACCCACGTCTCCGCTGTCTGTTGGTCTTCAGCCAGCCTGGTGTGAGAGGTCTGGGCCAAAAGGGTGCGCGTGCAAGCAGGGAGGAGTAGATTGCCTGCCTCCACTGCAGCCTCTGCTCGAGTCTCCGCTGTCACAGCTCAGTCACTCCCAGGCGCTGCACCTATCTCTCCATGCTGAGCCGCCCGGGCTGGGCCGATAGAAGCCGGCTAGCAGGCAAGGGAAGCAGCTTGGTGCCCCAGGAAGGTTCCGGGAGAGCGGATCTCTCCCCAAGTGTTACAGCTCTTGAAACAAAACTCCCGGACACCAAGATGATTCTCAAACACACACTCCTTTACTTCTCCCGAATAGAGTCTTTATATACAGTTTCAGGGTGGGTTAGGGTCTGACAGCAGATAACGCTTATTGGCTTGGTCGGAGAGCTTAGAGATACCTCATCTGCATGTGGGTTAGGGTCTGGCAGATAATGCCTATTGGCTTGGTCGGAGAGCTTAGAGATACCTCATCTGCATGTGGGTTAGGGTCTGGCAGATAATGCCTATTGGCTTGGTGGGAGAGCTTAGAGATACCTCATCTACATGTGGGAGGGCCTGAGGCACTGTTCCTCGTGACTGATAGTCATAGACCTCCCTTTGGGAGAGGCTGTGGAGGGCCGAAGCTGAATGAAAAGAACCAGGGCCTGGGGCAGCGCTGAACACCTGCCGTCCCGGTAAAGGTCCGGGGTTCAAGGCTTGCTCAACCAGGCACCCAGCTGCTTCCCACAGCCCACCGCCCCACACATGAAGGGATTAAAATATTCCAAAGCAACAGGAAAAAACTCAGATATAATGGCAATGGAAACCCCACTACTCATCTAAGGACATTTTCCAGTGATTTCGAACACATTCTCAGAAAATGTTTACTTGCTTGAACTTCAGTTTGTTTTTGAGTTGAGGCAATTATGGACAATAATTCTGCATTCTCTATAATCATTAAACAAAATGTATATGAGTTTTTTGTGAATGTCTTCTTTGTTCTGTCATAGACTTAACATGAATTTTATCTTTTATATCTTCTTATACATCATTTCCTATTTAATGACTCATCTCATTTGCAATAAATATTCACACATGCTAGAGATTTATAGGTTTAACAAAAATATAATTAGTTTCATGTTTTTATTTTAACCATAGGTATTCACACCTCAGGAATCATATGCAAACTGAACAAGAGAACCCTGTGGTTCGAAAGACTCTTAGAACTCTGAGTCATGGTAGTAATCCTGCAGAAACATGTGCATAGGATATGGAATAACTCTATTTTTTCAGTTACTGGTTTTCAAATGCCTTCTATAGTATAAATTATTTCTTGATGTAACATTTGTCTATAATTTTCAGACTGTTTATTAAATTTAGAGATTACTAATGGATGATGAAAGAAATAAACAGTAGAAAATGAAGTTAAACGAATTTCTAAATCTATACCTATGAGGTAAGAACAACCTATCAGTTATTTATTGATGCCTGTGGTCATGGGTTTGATTTGATACTATGATTTACACAATGTGCATGCAATCATATCATAAACAAAAACCCAAGTAACTAAATATATACTCTAAATATACTAATATAATATAAATATATTTAATACATAATATAAAATATAAATATGTATACTGTGCTAAATTGCATTCTATATGATTAACATAAATGCCTCTAATTTTCATACTGTTTAGTAAATCATACAGAACTAGCCAGATGCTGTGACAATAGTGATCTTGAAAATGGGCATAGATATTGTGGCTATTTGAATTAGTTTAGTCCCCACAGATTCATGTGTTTGAATGCTTGATCCATGGGGATTGGTGCTATTAAGAGGTATAGCCTTGTTAAAGTAGCATGGCCCTGTTTGAGATAGTTTGTCACTGTGAGGGTGAAATTTAAAGCCCAAGCTTCACCCAGTGTGGAATTCTAGTCTCTCCGTGCTTGCTTGTCAAGAGTTTCTTCCTGGCTGTCTTCAGATAAAAATATAAAACTCTTGACTCCTCTAGTGCCGAGTCTGCCTCCATAATAGCATATGCCCACCATGATGATAATGGATTGAGCCTCTGACATTGTAAGTCAGCTCCAATGAAATATGCCTTTATAAGAGTTGCCTTGGTCATGGTGTCAATTCATAGCAATAGTACCTTAACTAAGACAGATGTTGGTAGCAGGTCTAGGCTATTGCTGTGACATGCCTGAACATGTTTTTGTTGGGAAGAATGTATATTTTTGAACTATGGATTAGGAAAACAGTAAAATTCTTTACGTGGAGTTTACTAAGCCATACTAGTAGGGACATGAAAGTGCTCTGCTGAGAGTGATTTGAACTGTGGAGCCTTGGCTCAAGAGGTTTCAGAGGAGAGGAAGTTTAGTATGTTGCCTAGAGATCGTTCTTGTGATATTATAGTGAAGAATATGGCTGCTTTTTGTCCTTGTCTGAAAAGTCTGTCTATGGCTTATGTAAAAAGACTCAGATTAATTGCACTGACAAAAGAAGCTTCAAAATAAGCCTAGCATAGACTCTTCCCTGATATTCAGTCTACAAAGAGAGTTTTGATCCATTTTAGCAAACTGAGAAAAGAAAAGTACAAAATGTATGGTTCAAAGGTTAAAGGAACACCAGGAATTGGACTGGAGCTAAGTCTTGTGTTCAAGGATATTAAATAGAATTAAGAGAGGGATAACATCAGGGCAAGATTCCACCCAGCTAAGCTAATTGTGTGTGTGAGTGTGTGTGTGTGTGTGTGTGTGTGTGTGTGTGTGTGTTTTGCAATTAAACAAGGCTAGTTATATCATGTTAGACATTATTATAATTTGGTTATTATTTTCATTTGGGCATGAGATATAATTGTGTCAAATTGACAATGGATGGATTTTGATAGCTGTTCTTGTTTGTCACCTCAGCTATATCTAAAATGAATTACAATTCAGAACTTATGAAGAATCCATGTAAAGAAATTAAAGAAACCTTAGGTCCAGATATTCTGGCTTACATCATTAATCTTAGCATTCAGTGCTGGGAGCCAAGACTCCCTCTTGCTTGAGAGCAAATGTCAGTTAAGTAAATAGCCTAAGTTAAGGAATACTTTATTGCCCTCCTGCCAGGAAGAAAATATTAATCAGATAAGCAACTTAAGGTGAGAAATGTTTTAATTGCCATCTTGCTTGTGAGAAAATATTCAGATAAGTAATTTGGGCTAGGAATTCTTGTGGGCTTAGAGAAGTTTGCAATTACAGGTTGACCCTGGACCCTGTCTGTTAGATGACACTCCTGCCTGCTTGACTTTATAACAGCAGCCCAAACAATAAAGTTTAAGCACTTAATCAAACATTTAGACTTGTGCTCCATCTTTGTCTCTTGTCCTATCATTCTTTCTCCCCCTTCCCTAGGGTCTCGATCCCGGGAGGCAGGGGCAATTCAGGACACAAAGACATACAGTTGTCTGAGTTGAAGTTTAGTCTACAGAGTATGTTCTAAAACAGCCAAGGTTAAGCAGTAAAAGAAATGATTTACAACAGAACTTTGAAGAAGATATAATAGAACAAGGGGGCCATATTCCAGCCCCAGCAGAACTTAGCAGCTTAGACCACATGGCACTGGCTTTAGAGTCAGGAGTAGAAGGGGTTACTGGGACACTTGATGCTGAATAGCTAGAGCTAAGAAATTAGTAGTGATTAAAAAGAGAAAGGCATCCCTGAGATAAAATCTTCTGGGAAGTATTTCCTGAAAGGACAAGCAAGTTGTGTTCCAGAGACAGACATTGTGCTGGCAGCCTGATTTGTTAATGTGTCAGAGTTACCCAGTAAACTGGGTTTGCAGGTATTGTAAGACTTTTGGGTCTAAATGTAGATTTTGGGTCTCAGTTTGAATGTAAGATTTAAAGAATCTCATTGTCCCAGGACACATCCTGGGAGGGGCACATTCCTTAGCTAGAGGATACTTGCTGGATTAACATTCAGAGGAGGAAGGGAGTGCTGATTAACATTCCTCAGACCACAGGGGAGGGACCCACCTGCAAGAGCACAGTAGACAGACAAGGGAGGTCCTTGCCACCTCATCCTCCAAAGACCAATCAGTTTAAAAGTCAGACTGTTCTGCCAATCAATATTGTGCCTAGTCACTGTTTCTCTGTACTACCCCCTAGACTGTATAAAAGCTCTTCTTAGTCAAACTCGGGGTTCTCTCTTCTTGCTTGTATGCAAGGGAACCCCAATATACTGGAATCATTAAACCTCATGCTGGTTGCATCAAGATCAGTGTCTCGTGAGCCATTGGGTGGTCATAATCTCTTGAGTGGGGATCTCCCCTATCTCAGGGCCTTTCATTTTGGTGCATTGGCCTGGGAAATTGTGACCACCTTGTCTCCGAGAACCCACTTGGAGGTCCACATGCTCGAGCAGGTCTGCGTGCTGTCTGTCTGTTCTTTGTTTTTGTGTTTGTGAAGTATCTGTGCCCATGACAGGGCAACAGACTGTGTATTGTGTTTATGAGGTTCTGTGCCTATGGCGTGGTTGGGTGGGGGGGAGCTGTCTGTGTACTGTGTCTGTGAAGTCTCTGTGCCCCATGGGAGCGGCAACCATCTTTGTAGCCTAGTTTCTGTGCTCGTGGCAGGAGCGGGAACCAGGCAAGCCACGGAGGGCAGTTTGTGACCCTGGGATAGGGGTCAGTTACGAATTCCGGAAGGGAATTCGTGGAAAGTGGAAGCAATGGGACTGGGGACTTTCAGTATAGATAAGCAGTGGGGAATTGTCACTGTGAAACAGCAAGAAAGGCATTGTAGAAAAAGGGTAGCCTCATAGGCAGTTGATGGCCCAGGACTGAAAGGATTATGCGAAGAATTTGAGGCTTAACATCATGAAGAGAGCTTATGGGAGGTATTGGTGAAAACAAAGCCTAGTTGCATAGGAATTAATAATATAATATCTTCAAAATAATGGAGATTCCAGTACCATGGTGTGACCACTAAGAAGACAGTAGTAGAGTGGATTTAGTCAAAGCCTAGAGTATTGCAAAGGGCAGAGCTGGGAAAGTGACCATTGTAGGATTCCAGAAAATCATGTGGCTCTTAGACATTAAAAAAAAGTAGCTGTGAATTTAAACTGCCTTAGAGACCCATGGTGTTAGAGGTGCCAGAACTGTGGGATCAGAGTCAAGGAAAGTTGTTAACAGGAGTAGAATCAGCCCAAGAGAAAGAATTGTGTTGCAGTCAACAAAGTTAAAAGGAATTAGGTATCAGATATGCAGGAATAGAGTTTGGAAACTGCCCAGCTGATTTTTGGTCTTACTTTTATCCAATATTTATTCTATGATATCTTGGAATGTTAATGTATATCTTGTGGAGATACAGAGTTTGGAGTTTGACCACCTGATTTTTGGTCTTTCTTTGATCATTTTTATTCATTATGATGCTTTGGAATGATAATATATATCTGTGATGTTGGAACTATGTGATCTGTTTTTTTATTTTGATTTTATAAGAGATTATCATTAAGAGATTGCATGAATCTCAGAAGAATCTTTGAACTTTGGACTTTTTGATGTTGTTGAGACTGTGTGCTTTGGTGATCTGAATTTAGAGTAAATGAATTTTACATTACAAACCTAAGCTAGCCAGGGAGTGGAATGTGATGATTTCAATAGGTTTAGCCCCCACAGATTCATTTGTTTGGATGCTTAGCCTATGGGGAATAGTACTATTAGGATTTGTATCTTGCTTGAGTAGTTGTAGCCTTGTTGAAGAAAGTGTGTCACTTTGGGAGAAGGCTTTGAGGTTTCTATGCTCAAGTTCTGTTTAATATGGAATTTCAATCTCCTATTGGCAGCCTCCAGTACAAGATATAGAACTTGTGATTCCTCTAGCACCAAGTTAACATGCATGATGACATGCTTTTCATGATGATGATAATGGACTGAATTTCTGACAATATAAGCCAGAGTTGCTTTTGAGTTGTCTTGGTCATGTGCCTCTTCACAGTAATAAATTCCCAACTAATACAAATACCAAGTCATATTCACTGTCCTGTAATTACTTTTTCTCTGCCTACCATTTTTTCTTTCAGATGGCAAGATTGTCTTGTCAACTGAATGCCATTCAATTGATCAGCATGTGAGAATTATTTTATTTTTCTGTGAATACCAAAATTTCATGAAAACGTTTCCAACAGTTCATAATAGTTTCACAGGATATTTACTTTGTTCCACAGAATACCCTTAAATTTTCTCATGAATTAGTTTAGTTTTTGAAGCAACTTTTCTGGGTAGGTTACATGATTATGCTATTTGTTACATGAGGACTCTGCATGAGTATGCACCATAGACTCATGTCTTCCATTACTACAGGGTTCATTGATTTAAGACAAAAGATAAATTATCTTCATATTGTTGTCAGTGGAAAGCAGACATCACAGCAGAAACTACTGTAATATTATAATTTATTGTCTTATAATTCACACTTGAAGCTTTACATAAAACTATGGCATTCACCCATTTTTGTAATATATAATAAATATACTTGTCTTGGTAGGAAAATATATAGTTATAATTAATCTATTTTATGAGGCAAATGACTTAGATTCTGTGTGACTGACAGCACTCTCATGTTGTGGAAAAAAATGATAGAAAGAACTAAAATAAAGAACTGTTTGATATATTTTCTGTTTATGTAAAGTTCCAAGAGAACAAGTATAACTTTAACACTACATGCTTAATTGGGAACTTAAATAATTAAGCCCTAGATCTTGATGTTGTTTTTGGCAAATCTTCTAACATCTACTCAGAAACAGTTATACATGCAATATAACAAATTTACACATGGTAAAATGTAACTCCATGAGTCCACACTTTCAAGTATCATTTACTTCCATGTTAGAAGGTTAAACTAATCTTTTCAATTGCATGGGTTTTGATTTGGCTCAATTTCACAATCAACACATAAATATTTGTCACTGCCATTCCATCATAAGAAAAATTTCATCTATGAGTCTCAAAAACTGGCATTTTAAACAATGCTCCTGAAAACAGGTATTTAAGGCTAGGACTGCAACCTCATGAACAAAGAGATTCCCTTTCACATGCTCCTATTATAGATAATTCTTTTATCCAAGAGTTTAGGGGTAAGGAGGTGGAACTGGGAGGAGAGGATGGAGGGGAAAATGTGTTTGGATGTGAATAAAAATAAAAATAAAATAAAGAATAAAATATGATGCTTATGTATGCAAAAAAGAAAAACAACAAAAAACAAAAAAAGCAAATGGACTCTGGAACTTAAGAGATTGTTACTATCTTTCATAGCACCGCAGGTTGTGTTTCCCTTGTTCCAACATTTAACGTTTAATGAATATGTTGACTGGCATCTACGTGAGTACAAACTTTAGACATGTCTTATATTCAAAAGAACCCACAAGTAATTATTAAAAAAGAAAGTGAGAACAAATGACAAGAAATCAAAGACAAGCTTTATTAGTCTGTTGGCAGTACCACAATATTTGAAAGAACTCATCATTTAGAAAAGACCTATTACTACTTTGAAGGCAATGTGGATTTCTTCAAAAACCATGAAAATATTACTAACTGAAACAAGCATACCTTTAAAGAAATATAACTGAAATTTTATTTAAGTCTGGTGAAGTCACTTGGGAAGAGGTGATGGGGGAGTAAGGGACAAGGTGGAAGGTGATGTTGAGTTAGATTTGGAAAACTTTGGCAAGTTTAAAGATTTAGGAATATTCAAATACAGATAACTCTTAACAGATGACTCCACACTCTACTCATTGGGAAATCATAGGAGTGTTAGCCTCCTTTCTCTCTGAGAGTATGTCCACAATTCAGAAAGAAAATGAAGCTCTAAAGATTCTTTGCTTCAGAGAGCCGATGTGATTTCTGAAGATGCAGTGTGAAAAGAGCAGCTGCAAGGAGACCAACTTCCTTTAGGAAAAGCTTCATGACATCCATATCAAAGCCCAAAAAGAATATCAAGAAATTCCAAGTGCCTGCAATGACTGAAGTTGGTCTAGAAGGTGCTGAAATTGGGAGACAATGAAGATACAGTTTTGTCTAAGCTTTATGGATAAATAATTCTGTTATGATAAATTTGACCACTATAAAATCTATAATTCAGAGTTTTAAATATATTAACTATAGAACAAAAATCAGCACCAATATAAAACTCTAAAATGTTTTTTAACAGTAAGAAAAGCAACTACCCCCCCCAAAAAAAACAACAAAACAAACAAACAATGAAAAATTAGAAGTCATTCACCACTGCTCTTCTTAACTCTCTCCCTATCTTTGGGAAATTGATTTGTATGAACATTTCATATGGACCAGCACTCTTTATGTCTTATATGATTTGTTCTATTCACACTTATGTTTAAACATCTATTCATTCATGACATGTCTTGTACCAGTACTTCACTTCTTTCTGTTGCTGAAAGCTCCACTGAATGGACACTGAATGCATATTTCTTTTATCAATTAAAAAAAAACTGACAAACAGTAGACCTTTTCACGTATTATGAATCATTGTTGTAACAGGTTTTCATTGTCATCATGGATTTTTAAAAATTATATTTCATATATAGATGATCTGGCCATCCTACATTAATATTTTGAGAAACTGTCAAACTGTTTTCCAAAATACCCAAAATAGTACATGACAATGCCAATTTCTGTACATCCCTTTGTTTACTATTGGTATCCTATGTAGTATGCCTTATTACCATGGTGTGCCATGGCGATATTATTATCGTTAATAAGCATTTCCAATTTGTTTAATGACCATATATGCACATGTGTGAGAGGTTATTATTTATATTTTATAATTATATCATTGCATATATATTTATTTGTAATTTTGGCGCTTTGATTTCTTTTAATCGTATTTCAAGTTTTCAGACTTCTGTATTGGCTTTGAATTGAATCTCTTCGAAGACAAAGAATTTGTAAATGTTATCCAATGAGCAGGATACTCTGTAACTTCAGGTCAGTTCAGTTTGGGGCATTTGGTGCATGGAGGTTCCTTCTGTGCTATTTTTCCTATTTTTTTTTTTTAATTTTGTTGTTCATGTAGTCAAAGATGACCATGATTGTGCATGCTTACTAGTCTTCAGGGTGTGTGTGTGTGTGTGTGTGTGTGTGTTGTGTGTGTGTGTGTGTTTATAAATAGGCTTATCTAGGGATGGTGTCATAGACCTTTTATTGTAGCATAAGAGACTTAGGGAGGGAATAAGAAGTTTGAATCCAATATGGAAAACTTAGGAGAATTTTGTTTCTTAACAAACTAAAAATGTCTAGGGGATACCTCATTTGTAGATACTTACCTGGCATGTGTTGGGCTCTTGGTTTCATGCCACACCCTATACCTTAGTTCTAATCCGTTCAAAGTCAACATGTATAGGTTTAGGGGAATGGTTAAGTTCATCTCATGCTACATGGATATCAGTTGTGCAACCTTCATTTGTTATTATTTTGACAGTTTCTTTGCTGTGTTATTTAGTTCTATAAAAATGATAACTTTATTTTCCATCAGTTTTTGATAGTTGTTGTATTGCCATAACAGCCCCTAAGATTTCTGTTTTGACCTCCTTGTTTAAAATTTTATGGTTTTATTCCTGAGTTGGACCTGTTCCTTTTTATGGTTTTTATTTTATATAGTACAGGTATGGATCTGAACATTATCTTCAATTTGGATTCTTCACAGACCTTGTAAATATATTTACTGTGCACACATTGAGCCAAAAAATCATACTTTCTAATATTTCCATAATTCAGTCTTCAAAGATATAAACCTGAGAGTCAAGCCTTCTTTCTGCCTCTGTCTCTTGTGCAACAATCACCTAATTATGCAGCCTTTCATACATATTTATTTATGTAGCTCACTCTAGTCGTAGGACACTGTCCCTGGATTCTTCACCTCATTTTACAAATAAGCTCTGGCTTTCAAGGAAATCCTCTCAAGTGTATCACTGTGGTTAAAGTTAACTTACCTGAAGATATTTGAGTAGGCGCAAAGCCTCTTGGAGATTATGCTCAAATACACCACATTCCATATACACAACATTTTCATAATTTTTATTTCCATGGTGTTTCATGTTAAAGAATGTTTCCCCAATATATCTGTAGAATTCCTTATGATAATCTGTTTTCAAAATGTTTTCTCTTTTTCTCTTCCTACCTCTCTAATATCTCTCTCCCTCACTCTCTACATAAATGAAAGCAATAACTGTCATGTCTCATCAAAGTCATAGTTTTTCCTCTAGAATCTGCCCCTTATGCACTGATTGAGATGTTCTTCCTAAAGACCCCATGATATATAGTATTTTGCTTTCTTTGTTATGATAAAGGAATTGTAGCACAGAAAACTTGAATTCAAGTTTCAGTTAAGAAGGAATAGTTTATTGAAGGAACACTTCAGGACTGATTAATCAGGTACAGAACCTAGACTTGGTTCTAAGACTATGACCTGAATGGTTCCCAGGGCAAAAACCACCATGGGTACATATGAATGGGTGCCATGCAGAAAAGGCTGCATGGAGTTGGCTATTTCTCAAGCTATTTTGATAGTTTAGACATTTCAACTTGACCTTTAATTTGATTTGTTCTACATGGAGCCTGTGGTTGTGGAATTTCTTAAGAATAGCAAGCCTTGTAACAGGATATGTTATGTCAAATATATGGATATGATGCATCAAACAAATAGGTTATGGTATGTTATCATTGACCTGAGTCAAACTATTTTCTGTTTCAGGTATAATATGAAATGGCTGGCAGGCATGGAACAAATGGCTCTGACTATGTTAAGGGATCATTCCTCAGTAATCATATTGCATGTCTACCACATTTTTTTTCTTTGAATTACCACATTGTAACATGTTAAGACAAAGACAGGAAATGTATTAATTATTATAAATGTTAAGAAAGGTGATGGTAATTGTTCAGTTATAACTAAGTTACTGAGAGCCAATTTGTAGAGGAATTTTAATCCAGCAACATGGTTGCTTTGGCAAAAGATAATATCTAAAGACATTATAAGTCTATGTGATTGGGCTAAAATGCAGACATGCCCTGGTTTACAATATGATTTTGCTGGAACACAGACATGTGCTTAGTACACACCTTTAATTCCAAACAATGTAGGTAAAGCTGGTGGCTAGAAGGAAGCAGTCATGTTTGAAAGTGATTTGTAATTAAGGGGCAGACAAAATTAAGAATCAGGGAAGATTTGACAGAATGAGTCAGAAATAGTGTTCCTCTCTGTTCAGACAGGAAAGAGAGTCTACTGGAGAGCAAGTAAGAGAGAGAGGAGGCAGGGTTTTTCTTATTTTATTTTATTTTTTTTTAATGGGACATGTTTGTGGCATGTTGCAGAGACAACAAGATAGACACGAGTGAGGACAGAATGAGCCAGAGAATGAGAAAAAGCCAGAAGATTAGAACAGTTTGCTAGAGTTTGTTTGAGACCAAGCATAGCAATTTGGTGAGAAACTGAGAGAAGCCAGTTTGAATCACCCAACTTGGAGAAGAGTCAGAACAGTTGAACCAACCAGCCAGAGTTCAGAAAACCAGAGGGGGCTGAGAGATGGCTCAATGGTTAAGAGCACTTACTGCTTTTTCAGAGGTCCTGAGTTCAATTCCCAGCAACCACATGGGGATCACATCTATAATTGTATCTGATGGCCATAACCAAAAGATTCTCCAACATATAACAAGGATACATGCTCCACTATGTTCATAGAAGCCTTATATATAATAGCTGGAAGCTGGAAAGAACCCAGATGTCCTTCAACAGAGGAATGGATGCAGAAAATGTGGTATATTTACACAATGTACAGTAGTACAATGGAGTACTACTCAGCTATTAAAAACACTGAATTCATGAAATTCTTAGGCAAATGGATGGAGCTAGAAAATATCATCCTGAGTGAGGTAACTGAATCACAAAAGAACACACAGGATAAGTGGATATTATCCCTCAAATGTTCAGAATACCCAAGATACCATTGCACTGACTACATGAAGCTCAAGGAGAAGGAAGACCAAAGTGTGAGTGCTTTGGTCTTTCGTAGAAATACAAAATACTCATGGAATCAAATACATAGACAAAGTGTGGATCAGAGACTGAAGGAAAGGCCATTTAAAGACTGAGTAACTTGTGGACCCATCCCATATACATTCACCAAACCCAGACACTATCGTGGATTCCAACAAATGCATGCTGACAGGAGCCTGATATAACTGTCTCCTGAGAGGCTCTGCCAGAGCCTGACAAATGTAGACGTGGATGCTCACAGCCAACCAGTGGACTGAGCACGTGGTCTCCAATGAGGTCCCCAATGGAGGAGTTAGAGAAAGGACTGAGGGAGCTGAACAAATGCTGAACAACCATAGGAACCCCATAGGAAGAACAATAATAACTAACCAGACCCCCCCCCCCAAGAGTCCCAGGGACTAACCACCAGCCATTAATCAAGGAGTACACATGGAGGGACCCATGGCTTCACCCACAAATGTATCAGAGGATGGCCTTGTCTGACATCAATGGGAAGAGAGGCAGTAGGTCATGTGAAGGCTCAATGTCTTAGTGTAGGTGAATTTGAGGGCAGGGAGGAGGGAGTGGGGGGGAGCACCCTCATAGAAGCAGGGGAGGGAGGATGGGATGGGGGATTTTGTGGGGTGGGAACAGGGAAAGGGGATAACATTTGAAATGTAAATAAAGAAAATATCCAATAAAAAGGCAAAGAAAGAAAGAAAGAAAGAAAGAAAGAAAGAAAGAAAGGGTGAGTTTACTCAGTAATAATCCTCTGAACAAACAATTACATCAGGTGAATAAAAGTTACATTTATACCAATTACTAATTTTCTACAGATGGGTATGTAAATCTGGTAAAGGAGAGCAAAAAGAAATGAAATTGTTTAGATGTTTTCCTAACAATGTATTTCTGATTTTGGCCTCACTTTCTTTATCACTTCTTTTTTTGTTGTTGTTTTGTTTGGTTTTGGGTTTTTTGTTTGTTTTTTTTTTTTTTGTATGTTTGTTTCTTTTAAAACAAACTGGATTGAACTTATTAAAATTTCAAAAACTTCAGAGAACAATTTTGCTTTAAAATTACTGGATTAAAGATAAACACAAATGTAAACAAACAGGCTATAGGAAGGCAATGAATGCCTGGTTAAGAGGAAAACATACTTAGAAAATAAAAATCTGTAATTAGAAAAAGTGTTCCTTAAATATATTATCGACTGAAACAGTTTCATGTTGAACTTAGAAAACAAGATTCTGCTTGGCCATTTGTTTTTTTTAATTGGATATTTTATTAACTTACATTTCAGATGCCATCTCCTTTCCCCATTTCCCCTCCCTAGAAACCCCCTATCCCATCCCCCCTCCTCTTTTTTTGTTTTATAACATTTTAATTAGATGCAAGTATTAAGATCAGTTTTAGGTTGAGGGACTAGCAATATAATAGATGCAAATAGTCAAGGAACAAACAAGACAATAAACACAAATATTCAAAGAACAAGCAAAGCAATAAAAAAAGTCCATGAACACTCCCATGATCACTGTTTCTAAGGGCTTATCAGGATGACAAATTATCTGAGCCAAGTTCTCTGTCCCAGTCCAAAGTCATTTTCATGTCTGAAGCCTACTTCCTTGTTCTAGCCTAAAATTTAGATTTCTGTTTGAAATTACTTCTTTGTTCCAGCATAATATTTAGATTCCTGCCTGAAATTACTTCTTTGTTATAGTCTAATGTCAGATGTCCTGCCTGAATCCTACTTCCTTGTCTTTGGCCAATGTCATATTCCTGCCAAGAAGCCCATTTCCTTGTCCTTGGCCCATGTCAGATTCTTGCCAAGCAGCTCTAAGGCTCTCCACCTCTCCCCCTTTTTTAATTCATTAAGAAGACTGAGCCTGTCTTAGGTCATTCTGATAAGAATGCCTTCCTTACCTGTCATGGATTATGTATTATCCAAAGCAATGCATTTATGTCTTAGGTTGGTAAGGCTCTGTGTAGAATCTTACCGGTCCTTGGCTTGCCAGCCTGTTAATTTAATAACTATATCTGGGGGTCCATTTTCAGGTTCAAACCATGAACTTTCACTGTCAGCATGTTGAAACCTCAATTCTGAACATCTATGCACTAAATGCAAGGGCACCAACATACATAAAAGAAACTACTAAAGCTCAAGCACACATTGCACCATACACAATAATAGTGGGATACTGCAACACCATACTCTCATCAATGGACAGATATGGAAACAGAAACTAAACAGAGACACAGTTAAACTAAGAGAAGCTATAAACCAAATAGATTTAGCAGATATTTAAGAACATTTCATCCAAAAAAAAAGAATATACCTTCTTCTCAGCACCTCATGAAACCTTCTCCAAAATTGACCATATAATTGGTCACAAAACAGGCCTCAACAGATATAAGGAAATTGAAATAATCCCATGTATCCTATCGATCACCACAGACTAAGGCTGGTCTTTGTCACTTTTAATTAAAATTATTGAGAAGAAACTGTCTAAAGAAACTAATTATCCATTTGGAATTTTCTAAATTTTTCATATTGTCCTGAAAGAATGAAGAGAAACAAGGGTCTAAATGAATTATTGTCATTTGTATACAAAACCATAACATTGCAAATAAAATAAAAAAAAATTTTTTTAGGAGTGCCAAGCCCAGTAGCTTCAAGTCAGTCCCGAGTGTCTTCCCTTTGTTGAATGACATCCTGTAGTTTTTCTAGTTCACTAAGGAGCTCTTAGTGACAATTCTGTGCAAAGAGACCCCTTTTAACTCATGTACTCTTCCCTAGGCACTTGCTCTGCTTGCAGCCCTGTTGACAAATTATTCTGTGATGAAATTTATACATTTAAAATCACAATAAGCACCCATAATTTGTATCTTTAACTAATATTTGGGGTTTGGTGGCTAGAGATAAGGTCTCAATATATAGAACAGGCTAGCATCTAACTGCTGGCTATACCCTTGCTTCAGCCCTCCCAAGTGTTAAAATTAGCAGTGTGGACCATAGACATGCTCTTAATTTTTAACATTACATATACAAAATTGAAAAACTTTTGTCAGAAATCAAAGTATATACTGTTAACTTAAATAAGCTTTGGGTCAAGAGTCACATAGAAAATCCTTCAGGGCTCATCACTTATAATGAGGACTTACTTGGGAAAATCTTTTGATAATCATAGACATGGCTTATTACATGAATATCCTTATGCTACCCAGTTTTTGGTCTGTCAGAAGTTGTTTTCAAGTACTTACATTTATTTATTTATTTTTTTTAAAAAACATGTTATAAGAGATCTGTTCTGGCCTTTTTTTGAATAACTAATTATGCCTATGTCTACAAAATATAGTATTTCTTATTTCATGTTTCTTCTTCACGTGTATAATTAATGTCTGTCTTGGTATGCATTTTAGTACAGAAATTAGAAATGTATACTTCTATTTACTTCCAATTCTGTGATGAACAAACAAACAAAAACAAATAACAATAACAACAAACCTCTTAAGGATTAGCACTGTCTAGTTAATTGTACCCAACATTTGGGGTGTGTGTGTGTGTGTGTGTGTGTGTGTTGTTATATTATGTATACATGTGTATATATATATATATATACACATATATATGTATACTTGTATAATATACATATATATGTAGTATATGTATATATTATTATTTGTTAAAGTGCTTTTTATAATACTACATAATTATATTTGAAGTAGAAATTAATTAGATGAGATTTATGCTCCTAGACATGAAGAGATATTTAATACCATATTTTTCTTGACTTCTGTACAAAGTTGAAAAAATGAGTAAAAATAATTTGTGGTCATTTATGATCTCTAAAAACTGGAATAATGAGATCACTGAGGAGGCAAGTTCTCTCTGCATCTACTGAGGCCATACAACTACTTTGACATAGGGAAGACAGGAACACAGGAGTCTCACAAGAGCTGAAAATCACATATGTTCCTAGAATGTACATAGTAGGTATGTACATCCATAGGAAGATGTCTTCAGAAAACAAATTTTGTGAAGCTCAAAGGCCTCTGTGACATTCATTTTTTTAGATCTTTGCCCAAAGGTCATTGTGTGTGAGCAGAGGGCAGGGCTCTGAGGAGTTAGTTCTGGTAACCAGCAGCTCAGTAAGGCTGAGACAGGGTCAGAGTAGCAGAATTTTCATAAAGCCAGGAGCTAAACTGATATTCTATCTCAGATATAAGGACATCTGAGAACAGGTATGAACACCTCAAGTGTTGAGTTCAAACAATAGTGTTTTTTAACACAAGTCACTATTTAATGTAAAGCATTTTTCAGGAATTTAAGGGAAAAAAATTGATAAAAGAGTCATTATAAAAAACAGTATAAAGGGAAGAAAAAGAGATATGAGTGACAGTAACACAAAGAAATTCGCCTTCAGAAAATAATTTAACATTCACTAAAGAATGTTGTCAGGATGCAGAATCTCTGTGGTGTGTCCAGCCTGTGGCAAACATTCAGTGGAAATGTGGGAGACATGGAGAGCACAGGATGCAATCATAAAGAGGCAACAGTAGTAAACAAAACCCAAAGCACTATACTACGAATGAGCACAGTAAAAGTTCAGAGCAGATAAGGCTATTACAACAAATACATAGAAACTTTAAAACCAGAATCAGTAATAAATTTAAAAAAATGATATTGTAACTTAATAATGAAGAATGAATGTGAGGTGGTTTGAGGAAATATAGATGAAAAAGACTACACAAAAGAAAGGAGAAATTTAACATATGAACTTAACTGATGAAATGTATCAATTTGTCTAATAAACACATTTTGGGAGTTCTAGAAGATTAAGATACATTATTAAAACACAAAAAATTTGTATGATAAATTTTGGACAAAATATCAATATAGTTAAAAAAAAGAAACATAATACTGTAGCTTGGAAAAGTTAACCAAAATTGAACAGAGTTACTCTGTATAAAACCATTGTTAGAAATTCCATAATCAAACTTCAAAACAGTTGAAAATTAAATAGTAATCACAGACCTCCAGAAGAGCCCTCCAGATTCAAAAAAGGTCTATTAACAAGGGTAAATAATGTTTGGGGAGAAAGAAAGTGTAAATTGTTGAAATGTTGCTAGTTCAGAAATTTTATGATGAAAAAAAAAATCTCTTAAAAATGTGGAAAAGTATGCTCCCTAATTATTAAGACTTCAATTTATTAGCAGTAGCCCTTTCTGAAGTTTAGAATAGCTAATATTTTTAGGGCAAAAATGAATAATATGATTCAAAACCAATATTTTATTGATCAGAATGAGGAGCTTCATAAACTATGTATATTTATAATACATAAATTTACATATATTTCATTCTTTAAAGAAGAAATTCAAAGCAGTCATATTGAGGTTTGAGGTTTGAATATTAACTATGATACATAACAGCAGTAGGGCAGAAATGGTGAATAAATTATACTGTTGACTGTAAAGCATCATCTCTAGATAGAGTATGGAAACTATAAATATGCAAGATAACTATCAGAATAAATACTGAATGAAAGTGAAATGTATGCAAAAAATATTCCAAAGTAGAAGTGAAATCCGAAACAAAAAATATACATAGAAACATTAATGCAAATGAAACAATAAAAAGGAACAGAGGAAAAATAGATTCAATGAAAGATGTGATAAGTAAATAATAAATGGTAGAGGTGAACAAAGCAATATCACTAAATAAAGTAAACGAACATTAATACAAGCTATCAATCAAAGAGAGAGATATCTGTACAACTAAGGCTGTCTGTAAAACATATTTTTGAAGATATGAAACCAAAAAGCTTATCATAGAAAACTGGTTGACAAAATGGATAACAAAAAACATTTTATTATGTAGAATTTTTCTAGAAGTTATAAAGAATATTATATATAGGTATCTTTTTTACTTACTATATATATTGTTAGTATAATTATACATTGTATAATTTCATATTATATATTACATATTGCAGATTACATTAAATATTAATTATTATGCTATATATTGTATATTATATAACATAGTCTACACACACACACACACACACACACACACATATATATATATATATATATATATATATATATATATATATAATTATATACATATATATAAAATTATTAGAAAAAAGTCCATAAATTGGAAAGATAATAAGGAGGTGTGTATGGGAATGTTTTGAGAAAGATAAAGGAATAGAAAGAATTTTCATTATATTCTAATCTCATAAATAAAATAAAGGCATTTATAATTGTGAAAAATGAATGCTTATGAACCTTTTCCATAACATTGTGCATTAAAAATATATGCTTACAATATTTTGAAAATAAATTAAGTAAACACAAAGGAAGTACTCTGTAACTTGGGAGCCAAAATTCTTTTTTTTTGTTTTGTTTTGTTTTTATTTTTGTTTTTGTTTTCGAGACAGGGTTTCTCTGTATAGCCCTGGCTGTCCTGGAACTCACTCTGTAGACCAGGCTGGCCTTGAACTCAGAAATCCGCCTGCCTCTGCCTCCCAGTGCTGGATTAAAGGCGTGCGCCACCACTGGCCAGCAGGAGCCACAATTCTTTATGTGCTTGCTAGTTTTATGTCAAGTTGATACAAACTTCTCTCGAGGCAGAGAAGGGAAGGGGACCTCATGTGGAAATTGCTTCCAGAAGATTGGACAAGCTTGTATTCTTTTAATTAGAGCTTTATGGAAGAGGGTACAACCAATGGTTAGTGGTATCATCCCTGAGCTAGTAATCCTGGTTCTAAGAACATAGCAGTCTAAACAAACCATGAGGAACAAGCATGTAAGCGTCACCTATCCATGGCCTCTGCATCAGCGCCTTTCTCTAGTTTCACGGCCTGTTGGAATTTCTGCTGTGACTCCCTTCAGTAATGAACTATAATGTGGAAGTGTAACTCATACAAATTGCATCCTCCCTTACTAGTCTTCAACCATGGTGTTTTTTCATAGCAATAGTAACCCTAAGTAGGAGATTTTTACAAAAGAACATGGAAGGCCAAGTAAATTACAATAGATTGTATTTACAGAGACTCTCCTCTGATTCATATTTAGAGAAAGGAAGAGTATGGAGTGCTCAACCTAAAATGGGACATGCATGTTACATCCTTCCCTGATGGCTCAGAACACTTCCAGGGACAGGGAGTAAAAAGAATCAGAAGCAGAAGATGAATTAAAGGAAACAATGTTTTCTGGGCACAAAAGAATGGATGCACAGATTAATTCACAGTGACCCAATGATCCCAACAAGAAATTGGAGAGGTAAGCACAGAACCTAGGCACTCAGATTTAACATTTTATAGATGTTAGGGAGGGTCTTTTAACATTTGATAGATGCTGTGAGAAAGAGACCTTTTAAAGTAATGTGTTCTTACTCTACTGAAGGCCCTTTTTTCAAGAGTACTTGACTAACAATCAATGTGTGGGGTTGTTCAGAAAACGTAGAGTTATGTGTGGAGGAAGTGAGAGTGGAGGGAAGAGATATGGGAGGAGTTGGGGCAGTAAAATGAGATCTTTGCTTTTCCCATCACAAAGATGGAATAACATGAGTCAAAATGGCACCATGAGTCTAAGGCCACCATGGCCTTAGAACCCACCTCACATTACAACACATAAAAGTATTAGCCACATACACACTTATATAGTAAAACTATTATTGAGTAGTTATTTTAGAATCCTGATGTTATATTAGAAAGATTATTTATTTAAAAACTGCTAACATTTTGCTACTGAAAGAAATATCTTGTAGATTTTGGATAAAACATGAGTATTAAAAAACTTGAAATTTGTGTTAGAACCAGCATAAGATGCTTCATAATAGTATTTATGAAAATCATTTTAATGAGAAAACTTCACAATGTGTTTACTTAATTTATTATAATAAACATGAGGCTCAGTTTGGGTTTATATCACTGGAGATATAAACTGTCTTCTTTGAGCTGCCATTTTTCTTTCTTTTAGTATGAAGTGCTGTTAAGTTTTCCATGAACAACCCTCTACAGAATAAGAATGCTAGTGCTGCTGACAGCATGTAACAGCCACAAGCATCTTACATTGCTTTTCTCTGCAGATAGAATAGATGGTCATCAGTGGGAGAATGATTCATCCATGACTTTCCTTCAACCAGCAGGGGTGTAAACAGCATTTTTACCACAAAGATCAAATCAGGATTCACTGTTCTTTATCCAGTTCTTCTATTATATTGAGTTGGAATATGTATATTAGACAGTGTGTAAATTACCCTGGGTTCTGTAGACTTATATTTTTAAGAAACCTACTTTTGATAAGGGTTCTCAAATGCTTTGACCCCATGACCTTCTAACCCATTGTCCAAAGGTAGGGAAGAAAAGATGATAAAAAGTACAAGGTGATGTGGACCTGTTTAGAAGTAGTTCTTTGGGGTAATTCAATTCCAATCTCCATTTATCAGACTACAGCAGTCCAATTCATGATACCAAACATGAAATAAGCAGTGGTGGCACCATGAAGCAGATCTCCACCAAACCTGCACAGGCTAGTGGGAGTGACCAGAACTGGCACACCAGGAGATGTTCTCTATTGAGCTACTCTCAACGAAATGAAGATCATTAAAGACTTTAAAGCAATGAAGTGTTACAAGGCTATCTATTCATGCATCCATGCTCTGGTTACTGTCCATTGAGTCCTATTTATACTGTCTCCAAACATCACATATCCACTCTTGGGTTTTTCCTCAGCAAAATTCCACATGAGTCTGTATCATATTACACTACCAGAAACTTCCACTCCAAGGTTCCTTTAAAGAGAAATTCCAATTTTGTTTCTGTTCACATCTCTCTAAGTGTTTATAGCCTCAGTACATATCAGAATAGAAAAACAAAACCAACCAACCAAACAAACAAAACCATAAAAACTCTTTGTACTATAGCAAAAATATTGGAACAAAGCATATTACAAGGCTTTTTCATTTGCATTTTTACTTAAGCATTCTCTTCAGCACAAAACTGTTTTGTTGCTTCTATTTTTGAAATCTAACACAAGCTAATAACTTTCATACTAGCTTTCAAGGCATCTCTAGGCTTGAATTAGGAGACTATTTGTAATTTTTATTATTTTCATGATGAACTTAGATAAAGATTTCATTATCTTATACTTTCAGATGATAAAACAGCACTCATGACAGGCAGGTTACAGAGAAAATTCTCTTAATTCACAGATCTAGTAAGAGATTTGGCTATGAATTGAGACTTCAGTTAATGACTGTTGGGCGGTGGGCTGTGAGAAGCAGCTGGGTGCCTGGTTGAGCACAGGCCTCGAACCCAGGACCCTTATTGGCCGGCAGGTGTTCAGCTCTGCTCCTTGGCCCTGCTTCTTTTCATTTAGCTTCAGCCTCCACAGCCCCTCTCACAGAGAGGTCTATGGCCATCAGTCACAAGGAACAGTGCCTCAGTCTCTCCCACATGTAGATGAGGTATCTCCAAGCTCTCAGACCAAGTCAATAGGCGTTATCTGCTGCCAGACCCTAACCCACCCAGAAACTGTATATAAGGGCTCTATTGAGGAAGAGTAAAGTTGTGCGAGAATCATCCTGGTGTCTGAAAGTTTCTGTCATAAGAGCTGTAACACTTGGGAAGAGATCTGATCTCCTGGAACCTGTCCGGGACACCAAGATGCCTCCTTGCCAGCTAGCCGGCTTCTTATCAGCCCAGCCCGGGCAGGCTGAGTGCGGAGAGACAGGTGCAGCACCTGAGAGTGACCAGGAGGCAACAGCAGAGACACGAGCAGAGGCAGCAGCGGAGGCAGGAGATCTTTCCCTCCCTGCTTACACTCTGTCCCCTTGGCCAGGAACCCCACACCAGGCCAGACTGAAGATCGTTGTGGGACGCCCTCCAGAACAAGGGATCCACAAATGACAGGGATCACTTATGTAGAATAGTTTTTCTGCTGTAGTTGTTTCCATTATTACATTTCTGTTATCTTTTGGCAGTCTAAGGCATAGCTGTAGCTAACACTCTGAATCTAGGCTTGTTCCTCATCTCATTTCCTCCCTTTGTGTCAGAGTCTCTCAATGTGTTCTGTGGTCTCTAGTGCCTTATCTCTTTTAGCAGTATCTGATGCCTTCAAAGACTAAAGAAAAACTCGAAGTACCTCTTTTGATTAAATCAAGTTCCATAATTGTTCCTGGAACTGCGTGTTCTGATCAGGTTTGTTCTCAAAGTCATTGTTAATCAGCATTATTGTGACATTAAAATCAGAATACTAATGAGAAGGAATGGAAATGAGTATGCTTTTAGCTTTCTTATTTGAAATAGTCATTAAAATTTGCTGTTCTTCTGAAATATCAGAATCACGATGCATTGCTGAATCATTCTTATATGTGAAATATACTCTGTAGGAGAATAATGATAATTCTTCCTTAGTCTTTGTGTGTTTTCACTTGCAACCATTCCTTAAAATAAACAATGGATTGATAATGTAAAGGAATACAAATAAAGGAATATAAATAAGGGACACCTGAGGTATAGAAAATATAAGTGGCTTTGAATTTTAGTCTAAGAGAATCTCCCACAAAAAGTACAATTTTTCTATTATTTTTGAAATTTATTTGCAGGGGAATTGTAACCCCCCAGAAGGAGTCTTCCAAAACACTCTCCATCATGCCTTGTTTAGTTTTAACTCTCTAAAACTTAAAGCTCATGGCAAATCTGCTGCTGACTGCCTCTGGAATCTCTGAGACCAATAAAAACTATGCCACAGCTATGTGGAAGGCCCCTCTTACCCTTAAATAGAATGGCCCGGACCCAGTTCTCATATGGGGCCGAGGATTGATATGCCTGTTTGATACCACAGAAGGTACAGCTAAATGGCTGCCAAAAGGATTAATGAAATAAATAGATACCCCCACAAAGCCAGGCCCAACTATAAATAAGATGAATAATATTTGACCTCCAGGGAAGAGAAATCTCCCTGAGAATTCCCCTCTTTTTCCTTTCCAGGTAAAAATGAAATACCCATGATGTCTGCTGGTAGAAGTTCTAATCCTGATGCTCTCCTCCACACTTATACTACTCAGACCTTTGATGGGCCATTGACAAAGACATCAAACAGCTAGAGATTGACATCACTAATATGAATAAATCCTCATTTCACTGTCTGAAATGATCTCTAAAAATTGCAAAGGGGTTTACTGGACTTGATTTACTCTTTTACAATAGAAAAGATTGTCTATAGCTCTTCACTGTGTACAGTCCTTAAAGAAGAATGTTGCTTTTACATAGACAAGACAGGGATGGTTAAAGAGAGCATGAAAAATGTCCGAGAACGCCCTGAGAAAAGACAGAGAGGGAAAGAGAAAGAGAAAGAGAAAGATAAGAGTTGGTACAAGAATTGGATTTCAACCTCTCCATGGTTGTCAACCCTACTTCCTCCCATCTTGGGACCATTAATTGGGTTATTTTTGCTGATTTCTTTTGGTCCCTGGGACTTAAATAGGCTGACTAACGTTGTGAAACAACAGATAGATAATTTGGTAGCAAAACCTATTCAAATATACTATCATAAGTTAGTTATAGAGGACCACAAGACTCAAGATGAGGTTGTTACTCTAGCCAGGTGTTCCCAAAACCCATCTCCACCCAACCTAAAAGAGGGGACTTCCACCCTAGACCAAGCAGAGAGGGATCACCCAGAAACCCCTCTGACTGGCGATCTGAATTCTTGCTTAGTCTGCGAGGCTAAGCACTGCAAGAGAATATAAAAAAAAAGTTAAAAATATCTCTCTGGGTTCCCTGAGGGACAAGCCTCATTGCATAGGGGTTGATGTCAAAAGTTTCCATTCTCCAGGAAAAAGACATCAGGATGGGTATGGCCCTCATGCCTCACTGGACAATGACAGGAGGACCGGAGCCATTACAAGGTCCCCTTCAATTATTGGAGGTCAGGCCTCTATCCCCACCTTCACAAGATTAGAATTGCCATGGCCCTTCTATACTTAGAGAAGGGAGGAGATGTCAGGGGCAGTCCTGCTTATTCACTGAAGGCCTGAAATCAGCCATAGGCCTAAAATCAGCAATAGGCTTGACATACATACAATCTAACACAAAGTCATGGGTCTCTGAGGAAAAACATTAAAACAAATGGCTATAAGCTATTTTAATAGGCAACTTTTGTGGAGATTTACCAGCCTGAATAGTCATAGACTTTGTAAATAGGTAGCCTCAGTGAATAGTACCAACTTAGATAAGGACAAGTGAATCATAGGCAGAGTCATAGTGACCTGTCCCCTGAATCTTCACCCAGGCGACACCCTCTTCTGAAAGATATCTGTATTCCCCTGAACAGCTATGCTCTGGTGTCATCCCCTTCCCGTGTTCTGACTTTTTGTGTTTATAACCCCTGTGTGAATAAGTAAAAATTATGATTTGATTTAAATAAATAAATATATTTTAAAAAAAGAAATGTATTTGCTATTTGATAATATAATATAATTTCATCATTTTTTCTCTTCAGGAACCCCTGAAACCCCTCTCATAAACCTCTCCTTATACAAGTATTCTATATTCTCAATACAACACATTATCTATACTCCAACAGAATGTGTTTAGCTTGTTTCCACTTTGTAGGGATTATGAGTAAAATTCTGGACACCTTCCATTATGCTTCTACATGAACACAATTCTTCAGTCCTATTAACAAAATATCTCAAAATGGGACTGCACGGAAGCATTGTAGCACATGCTTAACTGCACTCTTGTCAGAGGATCTTGCTCATTTTCACCCCTACACTGACACTGGATTCCCAGATGTCTCTGCTGCTGAGTACCAAAATCAACACTTGTTTATTGTTCCCAAGTCTTTAGTTCAATGTGGCGGCATTGCAGTTAGTTTGTATGTATACCTTTCCTATGCTCGCCTGCCTTCTGTAAAATTGTTTAGTTTGAAGCATTTGCTGTCTTCAATTGAGTCTCTCATGTTCTAGATTAGTTCTGAGAGTTCTTTGAGACCTGAAATAAGCACATCATGAGGCCTATGGGTTGCAATTCATCACATGATGTCTTTGTGTTTTGCAAAAATATCCTTCAAATTTTACAAGTTTTCAAATATTGTAAAGTCCAGTTTGTCAATTTCCTTTTATCTATTGGGGTGGTTAAGAAATATTTTGAATATGTCAACATTTTCTATGAAGATTTAGTGGTTGTATAATTTATGTTAATTGTTAATATGAGTTGTGATATGTGGATAAGGTTTTTTTGTTTTTGATTCTCTCTTTCTCTCTCTCTCTCTCTCTCTCTCTCTCTGTGTGTGTGTGTGTGTGTGTAGCAGAAATGTTTCATATGTTGCAGCTTCATTTCACAGGCATGCTTTTCCAGTTTCAAAAGACAACTAATCCTATTTTGTATTTCTCTATGGAGACTTTTCTGTTTTGAGTATATTTTGGAGACTCTTAGCTGGCCACCTTTACAGTATTGGTTATTTTGAAACAGGGTTTCTCTGTGTAGTCATAGAACTCACTATTAGACCAGCCAAGCTCTGGAACTCAAAGATATGCCAGCTTTTACCTCCTAAGGGCTGGTGTATGACACTATCACACCCCCAACTTTGTTGAAATTTTAGCATTAAAAATTTTTCCCAATTTTCATAAATAAAGTAACCTTCCTTTAAACAAAATTATCTGTTATAACTGAAATGATATTCCACAGAGAATGTAAGTACTGTTGTTAACCCATATGAATATCAAGAGGAATAAAATTGAGATTCACCTTTTGTAGACCTTTAGGGAATATTTTACTAATGAATCCTATGTGTTCATTGAAAAAGAATTTACAGCACTACATCACTTCCACTCTGTGCTGTCTGCAATCTTGTATCTAATGTCTAACTTCCTTCCAAAAGACATTTCCATAATTCATAGCATACCTTGACTTGTAATTGTTATTGATGGCATCATTTTATTTCTTAGTTTGACTCCTAGTTGTTTCTCATTATATATAGAAAGACAATTAGTTTCAATGATATAACCTAACCTCTGTCATTCATTAGTAATATCAATAAATTTTACAATATATTTTAAAAAATTGTATTATACACAACACACACACACACATACACACACACACACACACACACACACACACACATATACCACACCAGAAGATGATATCAGGTCCCATTGCAAATGATTGTTGGTTGTGAGCCACCATGTGGTGGTTGCTGAGTGTTGAACTTTGGACCCCTGGAAGAGTCATCTGAGCTGCTGAGCCATCTCTCCAGCCCTAACATCGATTATTATTAATGAGGATCTATTACTTCTTTTCTTAATTTACATTCTCAGACTAAACAAGTCTACAGTCAAATAATGTATATTTCCCTATTCTTGTTTTTTCCTTGTTAAAGACAAGATTTAAAATTATGCATATGAGTATTTTGTTTGCATATATATGTATATATATGTACACACACATACATACACACACACACACACACACACACACACACACATATGCAGAATATGTGTACTTAAAGTCTTCAGAGGCTAGAAGAGGGCACTGGATCCCCGGTAATTGCAGATGGTTCTGACCTACCATGTTGTTCTTGAGAATCAAATCTGAACTCTCTGCAAGACCAAGTAGAACTTCTAACTTCCAAGACATCTCTCCAGCCCCTATTGGTTTCTTTTTAATTCCTTATGTTCATAGAAGAATATAATTTTATGTTTTAATTCAACTTCCTGTTTACATCTTTACTTTCACATTTTCACTTCACTTTTTAGATCATCTAATATTTTTTGCTTTAAATATTGCATTTTTCAGATCTACACTTTCATTTTTTTCCTTTTGAATGCCTCTTTATTATGTCTGCCCTTTTCACAAATTTTAAGTGTATTGAATAGCAGGTGTTTAGAATCTTATTGAATTCCTTGATTGAGACCATTATCTGTAAAGTTTCTTTCAACTTAAGAATTAGTTATGTACATTGTTTTCACATTTTGAATTGTAGTTTTTATTGTGTGTTGGATGTTTTACATGGAGACGCTCCTGTAGACTTATTTTCCTCTCTTTCCTGTATTGCTTTGATTTAAAACATACAACAACCTTCATATCTAACTCTTGGTTTCCTCTAACATCTATCTCCCACTGTAGTTAAGCCCATGAAGAACATGGTTTGCCTTGATTGACTTTGTCTTACTCATACACAGCTACAGATATGCCATTGTCTCTCATTGATTTATGAACCAGTTTCAAGAGATATTTTGCCATCTGTGGTGATTAGTCTGAATGGTATCTGGAATTTGTGGCCTCATCTATGAGGGTTTGCTTGTCCAAGTAATTTGAAGTGAGAAGCCCCACTTCAAGTGTGAGTAACACACTCTGGTGGCATCCACATAAAATGATGTACAAAGGAAGAAAATTATATTTCCCCCTCATAGCTGTCATGCTTTGCTGTGGGTTATTGTAGCCTGTTGCTGCTGCTGTGGCCACTGCTATAACTTTGCTGATATCGTAACACAGCTAATTCAAGTATCCAGCATGTACTTAAGCCAAGGTCTCAGGAACCCTCCAACCTTCAGTACTGTATTGGTACTGCTGACTCATCAATAATTATAAACTAAACAGCTATCTGGTTCTCAGCATCTCCATTGTGAAGACATCCATTGTAGAATGACACACATGTAAGATAATCTAATAAATCCCCTTGTTAAAATAATATACTCATTCTGTCAGTTCTGCTCTTCTACACTGCTGTAGAAGTGTATTTTATTTCTAATTCTAAATTCTAATGCTGAGACCTGTTAATACAGTTCCACATGTTATGGCAACCTCCAAACTATAAAATTATTTTGTTCCTTTTTCATAATTATAACTTTGCTACAATTATGTTTCATAATGTAAATATTAGATACCCAGGATATCTTATATTGAACATCAGTGGGAGTAACAACTCACAGGTTGAGAACCACTGCTTTAGAGAATCTCACTATTACTTATATAAAATTTGAATATTCCCTCCCACATTCCAGCTTTATTGAGTGTCTTTGATGGCCATTGTTGAGAAAGTTTGTGTTGGGAATTATCTTGTCTATATAACTACAGTCCTGTGCAATGTGTACTTGACAAAACAAAAGCTGCAAGGAAAGTGAAAAGTGGTGCTTTAATCAATTTATAACTGTTTCTTTATATTTTGAGCCTCTTTCCAATGAGTAAAAGCCAAGGGTTTAGCAAAGGCTCCAATAACGCCCCAAATTTCTTGCCTCAGATATGGAAACACATTCTTGGTATATATTTTGCCTGTCTTCCCTAAGAACCATAGCTTTTGATTAACCTTAAAGCACAACTGAGTCTGTGACAAGTACATTTAAGCATGTGTTTACTTAAACTTTCCTGTCCAGAGTTCTCACATGAAAATTTATCAGCAATGGAAAGAGAGGCAGCATAAATTACAAATTTCCAGAATTATAACTTTCTCTTCATTGAAACATATTAAGAAGACAGAGTATTTTCAAGCAGAGCAAATTCAAGTATAGACATGTTCACAGGGAACAATGCAGATTAGAACATATTGAATTCTATTGTAAGCATCCTCATGGCAGACTACCACAGACACCTTAGGTAACTGTAAAAATCTAACTGTCCAGATCACAAATTAGACTACACTGAGATTTTCTTCTAGAGAATTTATACAATACAATGGAACAAAAAAGGAAATTTTGTATTATGACATGAATCAAACCTGACAAGCTAGTAAAGTTTGTAGTCTAGAAACTGAAATGTGTTGAATGTGGTCTGCCTGTACATGTTCTGATATTCATGGGGTTATAAGAAAATGGAAAAATATCTGTTTATTTGTGAGTTTCTGAAATATTCAGGTCAATAAATTTCCAATATAACCAAAGCAGTGGTTTGAAAAGAAATGTAATTTCATCTATTAGCTGATGCTTAGAAGTTTTTCATAATTTTCATTAATAAAATAAACTGACCTCTTTTACATTGTGTATATTTTATGTCTATCTGACAAGATACCCAGGAGGTTTTTCTGTGTGTAGGTGTGTATTGTGTATTCATGTGTATCTGTATGTCTAGTCTATGTGAGAATATGTCTAGATATACATATTTCAAGTATGTTTGTCTGTCTACATGAATAGATGATTTCTCTTTGCTTGCTTCCATGTATGTATATGTATCGTGCTATGCATTTTTATGTACCTAGCATGTGTGTATGAATCTGTATATGGCCATTGCATAGATTGTGTGTGAGGGTATATGTAGCCATGTATATGTCACATTTATTCTCCTTTTGATGTGATAATATTCCCTGAAAGCTACGTGAGGGTGAATAGTTCACTTTGCTTCCAAGTTGGAAGTTCAAGTCAAACTTCAGGCAGTTTCTAACATAGCATCCACAACCAAGAAGCAAAGGATGATGAATGCTATGTTCAGCTGGCTTTTTCTGTTTTATTCTGTCCAGGAGCTCATCCTATGGACTAGTCCTGCCCATAGTTAAGGCAGATCTTCTATCTCAATTAATCTATCAAATATAAACCCTTACAAGCTTGCCCAGAGACTAATCCATATACCTAAATAAATAAATAAATAAATAAATAAATAAATAAATGTAGCATTGGTCTGATAATATTTGTAGGGTTATTTCTGATATACAATACTAGGGTTTACTTTTTCTCTTCAAGAGACAATATATCAAAGGCACATATTAATTACATAACATGATTCTTCCCTAAAATGAGTTAATATTCATGTAATTTTAAGACATTAAGCTAATGAATAGCCAGTGACAATTTTAAGAGCAAATAGCACATTATGTGACTTCCTTGTGCAGCCTAGTTTAAGGGTACTTCTCCTTCCATGTCCTTAGTCTTGGGATGACAGAAAAATGCCAACACACCAGGTTCATTTGACAATTCTCCCCATCATAAGAGGGCCTCTATTTTCTTCTTCTGGAAAAGATTATTGTGATTATTTGGCCATCAAAATCTAATAAACATTACTCTTTTAACCTTTATGGGTCATTCTCCTAAGCTGGTAGATTAAACATCCTGTGTTTGGGGTATAGTTTCTATTTTCTGTATTTAAGTCATGATTCCTAATTTCTGTTTTTAAGTCATAGTCCTATTTCCAGAGTATATGAAAACAAACATATCCTCTATCCCTCCATAAAAAGGTATTTTTCTATAATTGTACTTAACCAGACAGTCTATAAATGTATACTTCTTTCTGTAATAAAATGTACAGACATCTCCAAAACATGAGACCTTCCGAGATAAAAGGGAAGAGGGCATAAAAACCTCTGTGGTGGTTTGAATAGGTATGACCTTCATGTACTCGTGTATTTGAATTCTTGGCCACAGGGATTGACACTGCTAGAAAATGTGGCTTGGTTAGAGGAAGAGCATCATTGTGAAGGCAAGCATTGAGGTTATATGTGCTCAAGATATACCAAATCTCACAGTCTTCTTCTTCTGTTTGTAGATCAAGATCTAGAACACTTAGGTCCTCCAGCATCATGTCTTCCTGCATGCTGCCATGCTTCATGTCATGATGATAATGGACTAAACCTCTAAAACTGTAAGCCAGACTCAAATAAATATTGTCCTTTATAAAAGTTGCCTTGATCTTTTGTCTCTTCACAGTAATTAATCCTTACTAAGACAGCCTCTATGGTTTCATGTTGGTGATGGCCAGGATCTTCTGCCCACTTTTCCTAGGCATAGTGTTTCTTTACAAGTTACTGAAGATCTGTCAAATCCTCACAAGGTTGTTTAGGTTGATATTTAAATTGACTATTCTATTAGTGGAATATTTATATTTCAACACATCCATATTAAATATTGATGCTTATTACAGATGGTAGAAGACATAGATATGTAAATGAGTTTTTTATATATAATGCAACAGTTTTGAACATAACTGTCTCATGAGACATTATGATATTTATTATGACTTCTAGTTTGACTCATTATGATCCTATACCTTGAATCATATATGCTAGATATATTTCATAAAGTGTTCTTTTCCTCTACTTGTTATGACTATATCCTATAAATTTCATGTTTAAATCTTTAAAGGCACTGGTCTCAGTGTTTTACATTCACTATAAATCATAGAAATAAAACAGAAACAAAAACATATACCCATACCACATTATCATGTTAATTTTGATGTTGAAGATATACCATTCCCCCAAGTCTGTTTCAGACTGTTTACTTCTGGATAAATTTCATGGAAATCCTTTGATCTGCTGAAATTTCACTGAATTTTAAATTAAGAAAAGAGAAGAGATGGTCTAGCATTCAGCATTTGATAGGGATTCCATTAAAAGTGCATATCACAGTGAAGTAAAGGATCCTTTGATGACCACCATCATCATAATCTCATTAGCTCCAGCACATGTTCAAACACAGATTTGATAGAAATAAAATCACTAGAGAAAGTTATATAGAGAAAGTTGGCATATTTTTTATTGAACCTCTTATTGATTGATGAAAAGGCTGTTTTATGCCTAAAATTAACTGAATTGAAATAAACACATATTCCAAACCATTATGGTCCAGATGATAAAACTGTCCAGGTATGCTATGCTAATAGAATGTTTGCCTAGTATATACAGAGCCCTGAGATTCATTTCCAGTGTCACATAAAACATGACAAGGTGGCACATGCCTGTAACTCCTTCACCTGAGAGGTAGTAGAAGAATAGAAGGAAGAGCAAGACAATCTGTATGTGTATGTGTGTGTGTTTATGTGTGTGTGTGTGTGTGTGTGTGTGTGTGTGGGTGTGTGTGTAAGAGAGAAAAAGGGGGAGGGAGAGAGGGAGGGAGAGGAGAGGAGAGAGAGAGGAGAGGTGTACAGAGAGAAATGATAGAAGAGGAGAGCAGAGCAGAGCAGAGGTGAGGGGAAAAGTCCCAAGAACAAATACCCTCTGTACATTAATGGTGAAGTACCATGCCTTTCTCCAGTACTTTGTTCTGAATATCTGGTTACTCCTGATATTCTCCAGTCATTTTTGTGTTACTTCACATTATACATTTTCAATATCTCACTCCTGTCTCTTCTGATATAAAGAAAAATAATGTTAATGTGGTTTCATTCTAACAGTCCTTAAAGTAGCTGATACTCCCAAAATTAGAAGCAGTACTTTGGATAACGTTAAGATGCCATCAGTAGTTTTTGCTTCTTAATGAGACCCTCCAAGAGATAACATGTAGTATATTTGATATGTTTTGCTAGTAAGAATAATCTGTAAATGTAATTAGCCCTTGGGATATTCCTAAGTGGAGGGACACTTAGAGCCCAGATAGATTACCAGGCTCTAGAGTGACAGATACTAAAGACAAACCATAGAATATGATTCTCTGATGCAGCCTATTGAATATGAAGCAGAGGAATTAGAAAGAACAGTTTGAAGTGGTCAAAGAGTTATAGATCTCTTTTTGGGCTAGTGTTTCTTGGATGTATACACTTTAAAACAGTAAAAATATGATAAAAGGCTGTACATATTTTTTTTAGATCTGAGGCATGTTTGTTAATGTGAAAATATTAAAGATAGTAGCCATCAAGTTCTGTTAAATATGTTACAAATTTAACTACTATTTGAGTATTGCTCCATGTACCCACATTGATTAGATAACACTGGGTACAGCCCATAGAATAAGTAATAAGAATGATGATTTTTCTCACCAAAAATAAAATAAAATAAGATAACCCTGAACTCAGTTTAATGCATTGTGATCAAGTTTTCATTATCTGAGGGGGAAAACCTTAATAAAGGTTTTGAGTGTGGGAAAAACACTCATTGATGGCCATGGCAATATAAGAAATTCTACCTATTTACTCATGAGTTTCCTAGTGTTGGTCAGGCAAGATCTGGAAGAGAAATTTACTTTACAGCCACTGGGAATGGCTAAGCTTTATTAACTACTGAGGAAACTAACCAATGATGGTGTCTTGAGTAAAGATTTTACGGATTTGTAATTTCCAGCCTCCTAAACTGATACGTGATGCTACTGAATACAGCCTTCTAGAATGAGGGAGATACACTTCCAAATTCATTACTAACTCCTTAAATAATAAATATATAAGATACAACTCAAATAACCTAATTAAAATGGGGTACATAATTAAACAGAATTCTCAACAGAGGAATCTCTAATGCCCAAGAAGCACTCAAAGAAATGTTCAAAGTCCTTTCTCATCAGAGAAATGAAAATCAAAATAAATCTACCATTCTATTTTATACCCATCAGAATTAACAAGAACAAAATCTCAAGAGATAGCACATGCCTGCAAGGATGTGGAGCAAAAGGAACACTCCTCTATTGCTGGTGGACAACCTCTTTGCAAATCAGTTTAGCAATTTCTCAGAAAACTGGGAATAGTTCAACATCAAGACCCAGCTATACAACTCCTGAACATATATCCAAATGACACTCCATCATTCCGTGAAGACACTTGCTCAATTATGTTCATAGCAACTTTATTCATAATAGCCAGAAACAAGAAACTACTTAGATGTCCCTCAAATTAAGAATGGATAAAGAAAATATGGGACATCTACACAATGTAATACTATTTATCTATTAAAAACAAGGACATCAAGAATTTTGCAGGCAAGTAGATGGATCTTGAGGATATCTTTCTAAGTGAGGTAATCTAGTCCTAAAAGTACATCCATGGTATGTACTCACTTATAAGGGGATACTAGCCATAAAATACAGGACCCTAGGAACAGGTCAGTGATTGGGAGGGAAAGTGAATAAGATAAACAAGCAAACAAAAGAAAGAAAGAGAGAGAGAGAGAGAGAGAAAGAGAGAGAGAGAGAGAGAGAGAGAGAGAGAGAATGGATTGCATCAGCATTTCCATTTCTATGAAGAGTAAAACATGATGTTTTTATTTCAATAATATTGAATAATTGGTTATTCCACAGAGAAAGATAAGGCCAAACAAACATTTGTTTCTTAACCTATGTCAAGAATGTACCAAGAAACACATATCAGTGTACAGTGTCCTTAAAAGAATTCATCACTAATAAACACTTTACCATTAATATTTTGAGTTGATACACAACATCAGCCAAATATGTTTGTGTTCATTTGTATTTCTGTGTTTGTTCATATTTGTGAAAGAAGAAAGGATGAGGAAAGGAGAGAGGGAGGGGAAGAATGAGGAAGGGAGGGAAAGAAACAAGTAAAACTGAATTCAGTATACGTTGTGCTTCTCCATACCCTCTGCCCCCAGTGTACCCACCTTCATTGGGGATTCATTCATAGATTTGTGAGCACCAGACTATTCTTCTTTCATTCAAATGGGATAATGGTATTGAAAATGTGTGGGAATTACAATTCTTCAGAAATGTGATAAAATTGTATACTCATATTCTGGGTTTGTTTTATATTAGCTCATTTGAACAAAATGTTCAATTTTTCGTCATTTTGAGTTGATGTTTCAAAACTGTTGTTATTAAACTTTCAATTCAGGAGACCTCTCAGTGCTGTGCTTTCAAAGATAAGGTTTCTGTTGTTGGATATCAAAGTGGTATGCTTAACTGTTGCAGAAAATTTTACAGAGAACATGGGGGAGCAGGTGTCTCTTTGACACATCACCTTAGATTCCTTAGCATGTGTATACTTATACTAGTCAAGCTATCACTCTGCCTCATGGTATATCTAGTCTTAGTTTTGGGAGGAACAACCATATTTTATTTCAATAGCTGTGAAATCAATACTGCTCTGTTACAGGGACCACTTAGACCTAACCAAAATCCCATTTGTTGTCTGATTTATTTCTTACATTATTTTAACGGAATTTTTAATATCCTGAAAACAAAACTAAAATGCCTGTAGCCAAGAGTGTTAATTTACATTCTTTGACAGTAAATATATAGTGTGTCCTTTGCTTTCTCTTTTTACCAAGTACCCAAGTTTAATTGTTTGTGTCCTAATAGTAACTAATATGCAAGGATTGTATTTTGTAAGCAAATCTGAAATACTCTTTAACATGGAAATATAATAAAACAAAATATTAACATATAATAAAGTCAGTCAAAATGCTAGACAGAAAAACAGAGTAATATCCATGAGAATATAGCTTATGTTAGATGTCAGATGAGTCACTGAGAAGATGAAAATAAGAGGAGGATGACATTTGAAAAAGGTTTACCAAGTGATGATGGCTCAGCTGTCTCCTTAGGGATGTCTTAGCTTTTAAATAAGCTTTAGTGGAATTCCTAGATGCATTGCATAAGGAGTAGACCATGCACAAAGATGAACTCTCGGAGTTTAAAAATTCCCATTTCCAATAAACATTACAATGGGAAAGCATGCGCTGGGGAAGACAGAGTTAAAACCTGAATCTGTCATTAAGTCAATGGCATTCACCTTCAGAGTGCTCTAAGAGGAAATCTCCCATCACTGAGATTCTAACTTTGGGCTTCCAGTGAGAGGAATGTTGACTTTTGTTCCTCTTCTTGGTCCAGTCTTGGTTCTTTTCTAAACCACAAAGAGTAGTATGTGCTGTTGTGTCTTTGACATCTTGGAAAGCACAGCATCTCTATACTGAAGAGGCACCCACAAACAGTTAGACACCGTGTCATTCTCGTTTTTGGATGAGGAAGTACTCAGAAGAGTAGCAGAATGATACTATTCTAAACATGATTTCAGCCTTTTATATTTATTATAAAACCATAGAGAGTCTCTTGCAAACTACTGGAGTTATTTAATAAGACATGTATGAATTAGCATAAAACATAAATAATTTTCCTTATAGGAAGCAGCATAATAGTTTTATACCTTTTAAAAATAAATCTTCATTATGTCTTGTGTGGAGGTACATACCTTTAATTTTAGTGCTCATGGTGCAGACACAGGTGGAACTCAATGAGGGGAAGGCCAGATAGATTTATATTTCAAGTTTCTGGCAGCTCTGTTACTTCTTTGCCTTGACCCTGAAGACTTCAAGCTCCACTCAGACTGAAGTAAATCTGGCAAAAATAACCCATAGAATTTGATATCTATCTGAGACTTTTCCTAAGTATATGATAACAACATCATTTCAAGCAGTTAAATAAAAATCATGTATAAGTACTGCTTTATAAATATTGAAAAAGAAAATAAAGTACAGTTTACAGTCATCATAGAAGCCAAACATAGCTGAATAAAATGACAGAGTCATTGACCAGTTATAAAATGTACTATGCAATACAAGAGGAGGAAGTAATACAGGTGCCCAGGAATCTAATGTGCTAAGAAGACTCACCAGCAGTAGGCACCATCATCTTGGATGAAATGAGACCAACATTCCTTTGAGCTGCGATCCCAGGTCACACTGGTCCTGAAATGTTTGTTCATTTGACTAAGAAAAGCAGGAGACAAAGCTGAGAGGAACTAAGGTCATCTTTCCAGATTAGTTCTAGAAACTCCGGCTTCAAATCCATTCCTTCTATCCTTGAGGAATTGCACTAAAATGGCAGTACTTCCAATAAATAGGCTCACACCAGGTAGCCCTGTGAGCCATAATGGGGACATAATCTACAGGTTGAGAACCACAGCAATAGACATTTTTCTTGAGTTCTTACAGCAAATATATTATGTGCCCTGCATTCAAACTCTCACAGTGATCACAAACTTTAGTCATTGTTTTCAGATTTAAAATGTACTCCATTCTATATTTGTAAAATGCCTATTTGATGTTTAGGACATTAGTGAATCTCATCTCCTCTACACAGTCTCTATTGCCTACAAAGGAATGATCTCTGACCTTTTAATGGCACACTCAATCTTACTGATGATCTTGTAAAATATACAACTCCCAGAGTCTCCAACTTGTACTTGGCTGTTCTATATGTACATGAAGGCTGTATTCTCCTTTTCCTAAGTATATGATAACAACATCATTTCAAAACTATAAAGGAAAGATATAATTTTCTTAATTATCTCTCCGTCCTTTGTTGTCTTAGGTTAGACAAACTAACAGATTACAACAAAAATATGAGAAAACATATTTATATGATAACTAACAGCAAATTAAGGTCTCAGATTAAATTATTTTTGGGAGATCTTATAACAATTTGGCATATGCCAGATCTTTGACAATAATATGCTAATTAATATTGTCTGTTAATATATACAGAGTAATCCATTTATTTATGGCATTTTATGTATACATACTTACAGTTGATTTCTCCTACACATATTCTTGTTTCCATGTCTGTCCATACATCTATAACTTACTGCTTCTTTTTTGTATTTTTATATTGAATATGTTCTATTACATTGGTCATTCACTTTTCATAAAGTTTCTTTTCTTTATCATGAATATTTTTCTAGTTTCTGATAAACATAAGTAAAGACATTCTTCCAGTTTTTACTTTACATACAGATTTGAAGCCCAGTTTTGTGTATTCTTTATTCTGTTCAAGTGAAATCTTCAAAATATGTAGACTCATGTAAGTCTTATTGTCACACACACCCACTTTTGTCATTCGACTATCCAAAATGAATATTTAGCTGCTTAATGGTTGTAATTTTTAGAATATAGATAATAGACTCTTCACTTGTTCTCAGGGAGAATCACGATCTAAGCCTCTCCATTTTGAGTCACTTTCTTGTCTTCTGAGTTCTTGAATCTGCTTGTACTTTTCTTCAATAGAAAACAAATTGCCATATTTCTGCTTTGATTTTATCTACACCCCATACTATTACAATTTCAAGCCCTCAAGGATAAAAAGTAATAAGTCATGGTAGAGTTATTTAGTATGATATTTAATTCATAAATATTTTTATAAATAGAGCTTAATACATCTGTGAAGACTTTTAGGACACCCTCATAGTGAGCAGTTTATACCAATTTGTCAATTCTGTTAGTAATTAAATATCAGGCAATATAATACTAGGTGAAAATGAGATGTAGGGCTTGGGTCAAATGTAAAAACAATAATAAACTGCCTTCCACTCACTTAGTCCAGATCAACAGAAGATTCTCAGGATTGACATAAGAGGCTAACACAGGCATGTGGCACAAATACATCTAACAGCACCAGTCCTATTCACTCACACAGGGAAGACTGTAGAACCTTCCAAAGCTGTGCTCCCTGCTGGACTTGGCATCACCATCTCCCTCTGAAATTTGCTTCAAACAGTTGCTACCCATCACTTGCCATTGTAGTGTGAACTGAAGCCCACTTGTCATCATTGAGAGATTCTCATTGTTGATGTGAAAATAACATGGAGAAAAGGACCTCTTTTTAGTAATTTTAACTAACAATTGTCAGAGAAATTACTTTGATATTTTAACCTTCTTTCTATCTGTTGTCAGTCAATAATAATATAGAGTCTCCACACATCCATGTATGCAAAAAGTTAAGCTCTTATAAATAACATAAATGCATTTTTAAAGCAGAGATTTTTTTAGTCAGTATAATAAGACAGGTGACTAGATGTGGTGAAGCATTTACCTCTTATAGAGAATTGTCATGCTCTGTTACTCATGTCGTCATTATGTTTTCCATTTATAAGCAGATGCAGTTAGGATGTGCTCTTCATAGTGCTAAGTGTCTCTATGCATTTGACATCATTTGACTGCTAAATGACTATATTTTAATATTATATCAAGACAACTGTCCTTACCATCAAGGATGTGGAAATAATTCATTGATTTCTGTTAGTGAGGTAGATGAAGCCTGGATCTAGGCTGAACATAGTTGCTATCTGTGCTGTATTGCTCCATGAAGTGAGTTTCAGACCTTTTGCCTATGTTTTTTTCTTTTCCTTCTCACATATGCCGTTGAAACAAATATTCACTCACATGAATCAGTCAGTGTAATAGAAATTTTAAGTTTAATGTCAAGAAAAATATGTATATAGAACTTTTTTCTAGAAGTGGGAAGCAAAATATTTAAAGAACTCTAGTACATTAAGTAGTTAAGAATAGTAGCTGACTACTAGCCAGTGTTCAGAGGACTTGAATTTTAAAATAAAGATTTAATTGCACATGGAGGGTTTAGAGATTGGTTCTCTGTACATCATTTCAAACGTGTGGCTCTTTTCATTTAAATAAAATTTAACATTGTTATAGTTTTTCAGCCCATTTACAATGTGATTTGAAGATCACAGATATGATTAAAAATGAAGAACCCAAATATATCATATTTACTAAATTTCCTGCTGAGGACATGGTTATTGTAGACAAAGTGGCTCATAAAGTCCTCACTACTAAGATTCTTAGGTTTATCAGGAGGATGCTAACAGAAATCATTACTTGCTCTCCACTCATTTTTCTTTCTGAGAACACTGTTGGATAAAATGAAAACATGACCTGGCAGTCAGCCTACCTGGCACCTTGTGCTTCTAAATATGAAGCTTAACCATGCTTCTGAATATTCCCAGAAATCAGAACACTGAATTCGGAAGTCCATGAGTAGCCAATAGCTGGCCTGCTATACCCCATGTCTCCTTTTCTATGCTTCTTCTGCTATAAACTCAGGTGGCATGAGAGCTCACTGTCTAGTCTGAGTTAGTGTGTTAGGCGATCACAATGGATAATCTTCTGCTATATATGTAGTTCTTCATATACAATAATGTAGACACTGTTCCCTGAAACTGTGTCCAAAGTAGTTCATCTTTATGAACTTCCTTTCCCACAGGCATTTTAGTCTTATTGGAGTAAGCCCCTGTTATGACAGAAGAACAGAACACATTTTTCCAGAGCTGCAATAGAGCTATAGTTTAATTTGCAATTTTCTAAAATGAAGACAGAGTAATTATGGATGCTTACCTCCATGACATCAATATTTCAAATTTCTTCTCCAATGAAGCAATTCATTTCTCTTCTCTGTTTACTCATAAATTAGTTCCACTTATGCTCAAACCTTATTTGATTCCAGACAGAACATCCATTGCCTCCCTCAACAACAAAGTGATTTATCCTTTTGAAGTATATAGAAATATTAGAGGCCTGCATTTTGTTTCTACTTTTAGCTCTGCCATCCTCCCTGCCCTGAGATGAATAGTCAAAAGCAGAAAACTTTAAAGTATTGAATCAATTTTAATAGAATACCTGAAAAAGAGAAAATGGTCATTGAATGATGTTTTTGTATGTGAACCATATTATTTTATGAAAGATCTTTGAAGGTCATAATTAAGTCACAGTACCCCATTAGTACTGTATTTCGTATACAAATCCATGGGGTCCATGACTGCAAGAGTGACAAATAATAAATAATGACCATAGGTAATCAGTCTTTAGTGATTCTGAAAATCAGGTTTATCAATTAGAGTTAAGTTTAACTTGCAGGATGGAAATTAACTATACTTACTTAGTTTTAGACAACATTTTAAGTTTAGTAACAGAAAAGTTGAGAAAAGATCAAAAAATGAAGTAATAGTAGCCCCCACAAAAATACCATTAAATATCTGTCAAGGTTTATATCTCAAACATTCCAGCCTCTCCTCTCTCTTTCTCTCTATAACTGTGTGTGTATACATTTGTGTGTTCAAGTATTGCGGAGAGTATTGATTTGTAATTATGTTTAATTTGAAGCATAGCAATCAGTATTGTAGAACCAGAAAGTATTTTTCTGACTGACAATATTCCTCATGCTTAAATGATTACAGGCTGAGAAATTCATAACTCGCCTGCTGTTGTACATGTCATGTTTCACAGCAATGACTTGACCCATGCTAATGGGAGGAAAGCATGTCTCTTGCTCATGTTTGCTTTTGTTGAAATTAGTCTCCAGCTATAATGTCAACAGTTGTAGTCCCTTTATAGCATATATTTGTGGATCAACTTTGAGTACTATCCTCTAACACTGGTGATCTTCAGATCTTCAGTGTTTCCAAGGAAAATATTAGTGAAAATACTGAATTTACACAGATAATAAATATTAATACTTATTACTACCTGCCCCTATAAACCATTAATTGCCAGTACACTGGCATATTGTTTCATGAGTACTACACATTGAATCAACATCTCAAAGACCTCTAGAATTTTCAGTTCAGTACATGTGATATGACACAATTTTCAAAAGCTGTATTTTTCATTCATCTGAATTTTATGTTTTTCTTTGTTTCCTGCCTAATGAAGTATATTATAGGTATGTGCATAAACATTATTATGTCTTGTGAACTTGTTACACCAAAATGTGATTTAGGAAACTTTTCCAGAGTTTCCTGACTATCAGCAATATCTGAGTGTAAGTGTAATATCAAATTTGAAAAAGATAATAAAGAAAATACAGAAATTAGATCAGAAATTTTCTTGCCTTTATTTACAACTAAACAAATACAAGAGATAGCTTTGACTAGGACATCAAGATAAGTATGCTGAAACTATATATGAAATATTAGGGTAAGTAATTCAAAAGGAGCATAATAATGGGAAAGTTTTTTATGTTTTACTTAAAAAAGAAAAAAATGGAGTAAACTGTGAAACTATTCCTCCTCAATTACAAAGTGGCTTTTGGATGTTATTGATAATGGGAGATCAGTCTCAAGTTTGAATATAGACAATGAGAATGTGTTTAGAGAGACGATGCCTAGTTGAGAAGACACTAGATAGAAACTTATTACCCTGTAGATGGTAATGAAGAAAGCAGACATAAACAGAAGAGAGTGTACATAACCATTAACTGAACTGATTGAGCAGTAACAAACATGACATGAAGAGAGGAGACTGCTTTCTCACTATATAAACTTGTTCAGAACAGCCCTCTCTCAGCCCTTCCCCCCATGGCCACTAAGGTCATGTTCATCAAGGGATGCTCACAGAGTCCAGTTAATAGCTCAGCCAGCCAGAATACAACCTCTGACCTTAGAAAAGAGCAAGTCTCTGAAATACTGGCAGGCTGTCCTCTGTACAGGTCACTAAGAACTGATGACACACTAAAGCCTAAGCAGAAGGGCTTTGTATCCAAAGTCTCACTTTCTTAGACTGGTCATTAATGAAAGGCTAAAACTTACTCTCTTCTTCAATATCCTTGCAGCCATATAGAAACAAAATGGAAGGGTGTAGGCAGAACCTCTTGACATGCTTTATGAATAAGTAGTCCATTAGCATTGTTGGTTAGTCCTATTTCCAGAAAAAAAACAATATTGGCCAACTTATTCAAATATATTGATTCTCTATGCTGTCCATAGCAAATCATCTGAATTAATAAACTATCTACTAAAAGATAGTCTGCACTAAGACTAGAACTTCAATAATTTTAAAGTTATCAATTAACAATAGAATATTTAAGAAAATCATTTATTATTTTGTCTTTAAAATTTTCATCTTGAAACAACTGATAGTTTCTTTTAAATTTTAAGTGTTTGATATATGATAGTAAAATATAATATTGCTAAAATATAAACGAGATATTTTCACACCTATACATGTACTAGCAGCTCTTTGGCAGGCATAAAATTAACCTGCCTTGAACACTTTACTCTCTCATTAATTAAATCAGAAACTTTTCACAGTGTTAGAAATATATAAAATGAAAATACAAAATAGAAGCACAGCTATATATAAGTCATATTGACAATAATTTGCAAATGGACATAAAGCTGAGTTTAATTGTTCAGAGGATCACCTAAGACACAAATACTTGACTTATTCACACAAGCAGAGCTACTAGAATTATCTTCAAATATAAGAATTATTTTGAAAACCCTGTACAATATCCTAACTAAATATAAAATTGTACATCAGTATGCTTGCATGGTAAGATCCCTTCCTACAAATTCTGCATTATAAAGGAGCATGTTTACCAAAACAACGTGTTTCTTGAAGTCTTTAAAAAGAGTGAAAATTAACAACATAACAAAAAGTTCAGAAATGACACCTATCTTCAGAGATCATATGAGTGCACACATTTTTTAATGTTGAAGAAATAAAAATCCACAGTTGTCCATACTCTGCCAGGAGAAAAAGGAGAAACGTAGAGGAACATGCTAACTAGAGATAGCAGAACATGTGCATAAAGATGTCCTCTGCCCTGTGTGTCACCATTAACACAAAGCTTTCTATGGATCCAGAGCAATGGCATTCGTCAGGTTAAGGTTTAGGAGATAGGTGACATTATGAAAAGTGTATAATGCTGAAAATAGAAAGTATTTACACCAAACTAAGTCTTGCCCTAAATGATTCTTACCCTCATTCACTAGTCTCATAATTCCTATAAAATACCTTTATAGAGTCAAGAAGGAAGGAAATTTTATGATATCCTCAATACTAGAAGATGTCTTGTTACTTTGGCTTATGACATGTTCAGGTCTGATTCTCCTCTACATTAGAAAGAACCTTCATAATTCACAAAAATGTGAGGCAAAGGAGCCGAGCACTGTTCTCTCGGGGGCTTTCAGTGCTCAGATTGCCCTTCTATGGAGAGACCTTACTTTTCTGTGTTATGACAAACTTTCCTATTTTACTGAAAATTGTTTTTTCTCCTTTCCAATCAACTGTCTAGCATTCTTATGAGAAATGTATCATTATAACAGCAATATTTTTATGCAACTGCATTGTATTCAATTCATACAGCAAATTTTAATACCACAATGAAAAATATTGCACTATGTTTTACACATGAATACAATAGTAGAGTATGGAGTGAGAAATAGAGTGATTACACTGAAGAATGATCTCAATACCACAGTGCTAAAATAATAGAACCCCAGAGAGTAAGGCTGTTGACTAGTCATTATGTATGAGAGAGAGACAGAAAGAGAGAGAGCATAAGTGTGTGTGATACATTACCAAAGGATCTCACTGCCTAGCTCTTCTATTCTTTTATTACATTACCCCAGCTGAGATTTCTGAAAGAAGGCTGGTGGGAAGGCAGAGAGAGAAGCCAAATATTTGTATCCTCTCCTCAGTGCTCAGAGTTTGGGAATAGATGTGCCTTGGTTATGATTTCAGGCCAGTTAGCTAGCTGTTAGTTTTAAATTATACCCAGAAATCTACCATTGCTGAGGCTTCACAAGAACGCCTCCAGTAACTTTCCATCTTTGAATTTTTAGTGTACATTAAATTTAATTTGATTAATCTGAACTTTTTATTGATTTGTAAAAAGATAAAATGTATGCAACTATATGGTTTAAATTTTTAGACAAAAAAGAAGTATATAAATAATGAAGGTAAATAGACTTTAAAACAAAATTTTCAGAATTTTCAATGAAATTATGAAATTTATAAAGAACTGAGGTTCAATACTCTCACATTTATGCAGTTGGCATAGTCCTTCACTAATGATGATTTGTATATGTGATGCTATGTGTCATATATGAGACCCAGTTTGTGGATCCTGTCTCTTTTGAGTTTGTGTAGTACACTGCAAATATCAGATACTGAGGAAATCAGATCTACCATGCTCCTCAGAATATACCTCTCTTACTGACTTTTACAGTACTAAAGTGAAACCAGATAGCAAAGGAGTTGTATCTGTATTGCTTAAACAATGATACTACGGGTATGGGAAGGTTTGAATTCATACCACTTGATTAATAAAAAGCAAGAGACTGAAATTTAAGCAGTGACTGTCAGATTAACAGGAGGAATCTGCATTTTCTCATTGTTGTTTAAGTTCCAGAATATCTGTCAAACATGTGCTTCTCATTGACATGCAAACTTCATGCCTCTTGCCATTAATGTGGGAGAGGAGAATTTGCCAGATGAATTTGTAGTCAGCCATATTTCCTAGCAAACAAAATAGATCAATTCCTTGTAAATTCAAAAAATCTTGTTCAGGTTTTACAAGCTGTCATTATGCACACAATAGCCAGGAGGCTTGAAAACAGGGAATTTAATAATTTTAATGGTTTGAAACTGTCACTGCTGTCAGGTAAAATAGCATTCAATGATTCTGCCCTCTAGTGGGGATCTTAATCTACTTTAATACAATTAGAGCATTGGTTTGAGGATACAGATTAGTTTGTAAAACGCTTTACCAGGATATATGGGGTCCTAAGTTGGATTGATCACACCACATGAACCAGGACTGGGGCAGACACCTAAATCTTAACAGTGAGGAAGCAGAGGCATGGGGATCAGACAATCAAAATTTGCTTTATCTCCATAGTGAGACTCTGGTTAGACTTGGCTACATAAGAGTCTTGGCTACATAACATCCTGCAAAAGGCTATTTGAAGTTACTAGTAAACTGTTATCCACAATAGAGTGTTAACTTTCTTACAGGAGACCCTTCATCCTACCATGGTGCACTGCTTGCCTACATCTGCCTCAGGCCTTCCCTCTATCTTTGACTTTCATTCTGGCTCATCCTTCCTCATTGTTCTTGTACTTTGGGTCTTGTTCAATGTCTAGTTTCTTTTAACATCAGTGTTTTATTGACAGGACCACAAGAGATTTTCTCTACATTTATGTACCCTGTATATAACACACTGGGTATTTCCTAGTGCATCTGCTCTGTCACATAGCACTGTCTCTCCCTGTTTCCCTGGCATGTCCTTGTAACCTATCATCATAGATAACTGGTATGTAACCACTCTGCTTGAGTCTGGCACAAGAGAGTTCTTTCCACTCTGCATCACAAATTTATTATTGAAACTAAAGATTAATACTAAACTGGATTTGAACAACTGTAATGTAAAGAGGGTGAATCTATAATTTATAACCCAAGAATGTTGACTGATTTAATGATCGAGATAGTGATCATCCTGCACAGAAAGGAGACAGAATGTATAGATTTGCCAAACTGAAAGGTCAACAGAAAAGGATAAAAAGTTTCCAATGCACTGTATTCCATGTCTTGCTGTATATCAATGGTCTCACTATATCTTCTGTGCACCTATTTATCTTTTGAAAATTATAAGATTACTTGGCTACAATAGCCTTTGATAAAACTGCACTTTATTTTTTGAGCAAATGATACTCAAGAGAGATAGTAAAATAGTCATCATGTGTATTTCTCATTGGTTTTATATTTGTTCATGTGTATTTTTTGTTGTTTGTTTTTAAGTAGTTTAGGAAGAAAACTCCTCCTAGAATGATCCATGCTGGTGCGATTACAATAATGTTAAACTAAGTAAGACACCCATTATGTGTGAAATGAAGTTACCCCAAGTAGAGCAAATATGCTCTAGAGCAGATTATACTAAAGCAGTTTTGATATTTGTAATTAGTCACTGATCCCTTTCTGTAGAGCTACTCAAGTAAAGTAGGGATTATACAGTCAGGCAGAAGGCTGGTTTTGCTGGGGTAATCTATTCCATAACCACTTGTGATTTGTCCGATAGATTATCTGATTACATCTCATCGGCAAGATGACAAAATACTTGTCCAACAGAGATAATTTAGCAATGTTTGTATTTTGGTTTTGTTCCCATGGCACATTTCCTGTCACGTTGCCATGTGAACATTCCATTATATACAGATGACTGAAGTGCAATATTATGCATTATACTTTCCTAGAGAAAATAGTAGAGAATGATGGCTCAATATGAAGATAAAATTAGGACAATAAAAATGTCCATACTACATAAATAAATAAAAATAAATCATATGTTTTAAAATTGTCCCCAGTCATACAGAAAAAGTCCTGAAATATCCATATTCATACAATTTAAGACCATTGCCATATCTACAAGGGCACTTGTTCACCATTTTTCCCAATTCAAGAAGGAACAAACTGAGGTACACAGTTGCACATTGCATTAAGGAAACTACTTTGCACATCTAAGCTAACCACCCATTCCCCCTTGGGAGAAGACAGCAGAGGACTATGAATGCATAATGACAGAAAGCTATGGCTTTCATTCCCCAGATCACTAGTCATATTAATTTACACGGTTTGATAAATTCCCTCACAGACTTCTCAGAGGCTCTCTCGCAGGTGATGCTAGATTGGGTCAAATTGAAAATGAAAACCAAAAATTACAATAATCATACCCACAGTATGTTTTAAAGGTTAAAATGTTACATCATAACCATGAAGGTGTAATTTCAGTAAAATGGAAGGTCAAGGTGCACACCTAAAAGTATTTGATTTAAAGTCCACCTCACAAGACAGAACTAGTAACTGGGCCTCAAACCTGTGGCTAGCTAGGTCAAAGTTCCTAGGGAAAAACTTATTACTATTATTCTACTAAATGGTTGTAGTAATAAAGTACACCTAAATCATTATCTTTATAACACAGATAAAATCTCACCTGTGTATCATGATCAGAAACACTTCTTTAAAAGTAGATGGTGAACAATACAAAGACCCACAGGTGGTGGTTTTGCAGAGGATAAGAGACGTGGAATGTTAGATTGCAAATGGACACCTGTATCATATCACTCCCACCAAGGCTTAGAGATCATCACAGAAGAGGAAATAGAAAGCTGTAACTGCCAGAGCAAATAGCATATGCTGAATACTATAGTTCTTTCACGAACAGGAACTCACAATGACTGGGACTGACTTGCACAAGATCAAGCAGCCAAACCCAAGGATAGATGGAAAAGGTATCATAAAGTCCCACTTCAAGCTGAAAACTTATTTCCAATTGAACAATTGTATCTGGGAAGACAGAGTCAATTTCCTCCAGAAACACACCCCTGAGAAGCTACCCATCTCCAGGAGATGATTCGATACCCATGGACAGATGAAGTGTCAGCATAGATTGAATGGATCCAGTGGCAGGGGTGCTTAGAAATACAGATATATGAGAGAGATAGATGGGGGAGAGGGAAAGGAGGGAGGGAAGGAGGGGGGGACACACAATTGAAGTCTGAATGACAAAATAGTAAAGATTGAGGAGAAATTGGATGGAGGAGATAGAGGAAATGGAGGAATGATTTGAACCAAACACATTATAGGCATGAATAACTATTACAAACTGTTTTAAATAAAAGACTAAAGTAGAAATTTTAAGTATATTACTCTTTTAGATCATAATGTCTCATCTTCATTAAAAGCTTTTCTAATATTTAAAATACCAATAGAAGATTTAAAGTACTGTTTGTCTTAGAATTTCCAAACACAAGACTGAAATCCATAAGTGGATGGCAAAGCAGGCATTTCTAGTGAGGTTGCCTAGCAACCAGATCCACATCCCATGGGGAAGCCCTCTGAGTATCTCACTCCCAATAACTCCCAGCCTGCAGATCAATTCTTAGGAACACGTGTATAATATACAGGACTTTGAAAATAAAACTTTATCATTTCAAAAGTATCAAATCCTGGGCCAGAAGTAGTCACAGCTAAGCCTCTATGGAAACACAAGGAAGTGTTTGAGTGTGTTATTTTATTGTTGTTTGTTTTTTGTTTTGTTCATTTTTCCCTTCTCTATCCTTGTTTCAGTTTCTTTTAAAATACAGTTTTGGTTAGTAGAGGAGAGGAATATTGACTAAATTACTTTTGTAATTAAAATAAAATGACTTTACATGGTGTTTTTCATGCAGATTAAAGAGCAACCTCTATCCCTTTGTACATTTAAATTTAAGCTTCACATTGGAACGAACTATTAGTAAGAAAATCAGATAAACTAAGAGGCAAGAAACAGGAATTTTACAATTTTGAATGTGCATTTTATCTATTCAATGACAAGATCCGTAAATGTGTCCCCCATGTTTTATTAGATTTTTCACAGTTCACCAGCAACCATGACATGGAACACACCTCCTCACTAATCAGAAGAAGTATTAATTTTAAAGAAACAATTATGCAAAATTTCGTCCAAAGGACAGAGATCTGTAGTTCCGAAGCTTGTAGAAAAAGAGCAGAATTGTTCCAGGCCCAGCGGACTAAGGGAGGAGACAGAGCATCATCTCACCTTCTGCCTTATTATGTGATCTGTATCCATAGCTGGCTGTGGGGTTCTCCTTGCACATTTCACTGATGTAAATCCCAATCTCTCCTGGAATTGCTCCCACAAATATACCACATTCAGTGGTTTAATAGCTAGCTAAAATTAACCATTTTAGGCATCCCAACTTATCTTGATATAAGAGTGCAACACAAAATGGTCTTCTGTTATTCAAAATAATTTTCTAAATTTCTTTTGTGTAATGTTTTGCCCAATCTTTGATAACTGAGCATTTTGAAAATTCAAATCTTTATATACTAATCTATTTACTGAGCAATAGGTCCAATGACTCTGAGTAGTAAAGACAAACATTTTCTTGAGGATTTTTGTGGGTCAGTGGACTGCCAGAAAACTTGGTAAGGTTGAGTGGGTTGAGTCTAAGACACCCAGGTACCCACCTGAGACAGTAGGCTACTTCCTGCTCCTTACCAGGTTCCTGTCCTGGAACATGAGCCACACTTCCCACAAAGGAAATATGACCTGTGGTCACATAGATCAGAACAGAGTTCTCCATGTTAATGAGATAACAAGATGAATCCGGGGGTGGGGGCGGGTTAGCCAATAAGCGTTACTTCTCAGACTTTCATTCCTGCCAAAGGTATTTAATCACTTGTTCACCCTGAGGAGGTCATATGTACTCATTTTCCATGATGAACAATCAATAAGCAGTTTGAAACCAAGGTCTCTTTCATCAAGGACCACCATGGAGACCGCAGTCTCCCACAGAAGGTCCCTCTGCACTCCCAGACAACTGCTGCTAAGCTAAGGACCTTCAAGATGAGCTAAGCCAGAGTTCCCCATCTCTGCCCCATCCACCACACCTTCCTCATTCTCAGCACACAGGCTCACTTAATTCCTGACTTCCTGCAACTCAATGGCATTTATTACTATTTTATTTATTAGCTATGCGTTCAAATAATTTAATGCTAGTGAAATGACATATTCAGTGAAAGGATTTCATCTTTAATATTTTATGTAAAAAAGAAAATTCAAACCTATTTAGCATACCATGTGAAATATAATATTCACTTTATTTTTAAAATGACTATGGCATGGTGATGGATAATTTTATGTTAATTTGACACAAGCTAAAGTCTTCTGAGAGGAGATGACTACAATTTTGAAGTGACTCTATAAGACAACATTGCAACCAAGCCTATAAGACATTTTATAAATTAGTGATTTACGGAGGAGGGACCAGTCCATTATGGGTGTAGACATCCTGGGGCTAAAGGTCTATAAGAAACAAGAGTGAACAAGCCATGAGAAGCATTCCAGAAATAGCACCCCTCCATAACAGCATCTGCTCCTGCTTCCAGATTCCTATTCTGTTTTGGTTCCTATACGGACTTCCTTTGATGATGAACAAAGATGTGCAATTCTAAGCATATCTGTCCTCCTTAAGTAACTTTGGTCATTTTGTTTCATCTCAGCAATAGAAAGCATAACTTAGATATATTGCTTCTACTTGGGATCACTTCATGTTATCCATAGTAAGTGGCTTACTTGATGTACTGTTGTTATAATAGCACCAACATGAATTAAGTTAGGAGCACAGAGATTTTCTTCCTAAAGAATCTTCCTAAACAGAAGATACACATGAAAAAATATAAAATCAATAAGAATTATACAAGATGGCCATTCTATTATCTGTCTTGAATATTCTTTGGTCACAAAATAAACTGCAGTTTTATCAAAAACTTAGCTGTGTGGAGACTGTGGTAGATCACCAATAAAAAGACATTTTTTGGATAAAATTTTCCAGGGAAGAATGTTTGTGAAAGAACTCCATTGTTCAAGATGCAGAATAGTAAGATACCAGTCAACTCTGTTGATAAGTGTGAAGGCAATGAGAGGCATGCAGGGAGGGTCAGTGTTACATTGACAGGCCAGATGTGTTGGAAAATACCCAGTGTGTAATCCATGGATATACATAAAGTCTGCAGAACTAATGGTACACTGGATAGCTGATGGGGTGGGCAGCCATAAAGGAAGACTTTTTAGCTCACTTCTCTCATTCCTATTTTCACAGGTATTTAACAGGAAGACAAAATATGAATGCTATCTGTGCTTCCTTATCATGTATTTTCACCTTATTGTTTACTATTTTTGTTTTAAATCCAATAATGTTTGTTTTGAAATTCCATTCCTATTCATATATACATTTTTAAAAATATAACTGAAGTGACCCAAGTTCATTGAAAAAAATTTGATTATTTTTAAAACAACCAAACATTTAAAAACACAGTTATCATAGACACATTGACACAATTAGATGAAATTTGGTCCACCCAATTTAGAAAAAAAATGATAAAATTTATCTCTATTTCTTTCAGATGTGAGAAAGTATTAATAGCAGAAAAGATAAAAGAGCCAAATTAAAAGCAGAAAGCACAAAAAGTTTTCTTTACTGAGGTCACATTGGGAAGATGGACAAAGTGATTTAGAAAATTGTCCAAGCCCAGTTTTAGTATCTTGAGGTAAGATCAAATTTAATTAGATTGTCAAAGATATGTACATCTGCGTAATCCTTGTCAAGGTGCTGATGTCTTCCTCTACTTCATCATCACCTAGGTTTTGGTCTCATCTTGTGAAGTACTTTCACAAGTTGCCAGACTATTGGAAATTATTTCGAGTTTACCCTCTAGCTGATGCTCTCTGTCCTTCTCCCAGCATAAGGTTTCTGGGAAAATCCCATTTCCTTAAAATCCATTCATTGAAGCATCTGATAGTGAGAAAAGGCCATGGGAGAAGAGTATGGATGAGTGTAGGAAATGACTATTTTTCATGTCAGTGCCATTCCAGTATTCAGTGGTTTTTTTGGTAAGAAAACAAAAGCAAGAGAACATACTCAATATTTAATAAGGTCAGTAAGTCAAATGACAGACAGGGAAACGTCCCAAAGAGCCTTGGAGATGTGTCACAGCCTAAGTCCCCAAGATGACTTTGAGGGGACTCAGACACAGCTTTATTTTATTATTATCCTTAACAGCTTGGGGACTTCTCCAATGCTATAGCGACCTCCATTCAGACCAAACTAAATAGTTTTGTTTGTTTTCTTTAATTTTTCTCAGCACAATATTTTTATTGACTATTTGGAAATTTCACAATCCACCCTGATTATACTCTCTTCCCAGTCGTCCCAGGTCCACCATCCACCCTTCTGATCTTACATCAAAATAATAAAAAAAAATACTCAGTACTTCTTTTTCTTGGTCCTTATACTCACTGGAGCATGGTCAAACTCCCACTGAGCAGGACTCTAAAGGAAACTGAGTCCCCCAACCACAAACCCTTACCCAGAAGCCATCAACTGTGAAGAGCTACACTTCAGCATCCCTGTCACAATTTTTAAAAATTCTATCAAACAGGAACAATCATAGGTCAGAATTCTGACTGTGAGACGGCAAACCCATCCCTCACTTGATGCCCTGTCTTCCTGCTGGAGGTATGCGCTATAACTTCACTTTCACTACTGTCAGGCATTTCATCTAAGGTCCCTTCCTTTGAGTCTTGGGAGTCTCTCACCTTCCAGGTCTCTGTTGCATTCTAGAGGGTCCTCATACCTCCTGCCTCCCTAGGTTGCCTTTTCCATTCTTTCTGCTGACACTAAGGGCTTCAGTCCTTTTTCCTTACCCAATACCAGATCAGGTTCCCGTCTTCCCCTGACCCCCATCCACTTTTTTTTTTTTTTTTTTTTTTTTGGCTAATATCCACTTATTAGTGAATACATACAATGCGTGTCCTTTTGGTTCTGAGTTACCTCACATAGGATGATAGTTTCTAGTTCCATACATTTGCCTGCAAAACTCAGAGTGTCCTAGAACTTAATAGCTGAGTAGTATTCCATTGTGTAAATGAACCACATTTTCTGTATCCATTCTTCCGTCATGGGACATCTCTAAAGTGTTTCTTTTGTTCATGGGGGAGGTTGCCTCAGAATCAATCTTCATATTTTACTTTCATGGTTGACTTTATATCTCAACACACATCTTAATCCTTTATAATCCAAGATACACATTCTCTTACTTATCTTCAAAGCATGCATTATAATATTAAAAGGTTGTTTCACCCTTAAATTAGAGGAGGCAGATTTCTTTACGAATTATATTCTGACAATGTTGATGTAATTTTAAAATGAGACTGTGAAAACACTTTATTACAATTCTTTGTTTAATCTACATTTCTCTTATTTGTTTTATGCATGTAAAATTAGACATCTCCTTTGCTTGTTAGATTTTTATAAAGTTTTATTTTCTCATTTGGATTTATTTAAGTCGAGTTGTTCCAAGAAAAATTTTATATTTTTTCTCACTAAAATTGAAAATATAGAGAAAAGTGAATAATTTTGTTAAAGAGGCCAATACAATAGTATTAAAATTAAGCATGTAAAAGTAGGTATCAAAAAGCATGTAGTTGAAGTTTTTATACATTAAAAAAATTAGATATTCCCAAAATGCTCTTTACTTATTGTTTTACAATTTTCTACATAAACAATATCTTTTGAGTATATGCTTTATTCTTATATTTTCTAAATATGCTTTTTATATTATAAATATTTATATTTTACAACTTACTATTACGTTTTCTTCCTTAACTTATTACATTGAAATTTTATAACCAAGTTTGGAAATACTGGGTATTAAAATATAAATATATGCCATATTTTTTCTTACTCGTTTAAACTGTAATTGCTTTATTGTAAAACTATATAGTTATTAGGTACAGAATAATTATTTTTGAAGCAAATTTGCTTAACTCACAAACTGTTTAATGTAAAAATCCTGTCTTCCCAGTAAAGACAATTATTTCCTGATTTTTTTTCTAGACAATTATTATACATGATTTCTTGAGATCTTCAGTGGCCACAGCATCAGTATATGGATAATGTTGTCAAAATTCATAGACTATCTCATTGGCTTTAAGTTGATTCTGACATTTTACTGACCTGGAAAGCAATTGTTTTAGCCAATATCAATATACCATAATTAAACATAACTTTTATTTCAACAAAACAACAGCAGCAGCAGAAACAATTTGTCTTAATAGTGATCATACTTTCCACCAAGACTAACCTGAGATCTATTCCAGAACTGACATGATAGATGGCGAGAATTAACTCCATAAGTTATCTTATAACCTCCATATGCATGACATGGCACTTAGAAGAACACAGAAGGAAGGTAAGAAGGAAGAAAGGAACAAATGGATGAAGGCATGGAAGAACAAAGGAAGAAACAAAGGGAGGAAGGAGAGACAAAGACCCAGGCTGCCATAAGTGAGAGTAGGTAAAAACCTGTTAAACCTGGGCTTGGGTCAATATAAAAGAAGTCAAGCAACACACATTTTAATGAACCTGCTCAAAATTAAGCTATTTTGATGGTTTTCTCCTAACTTTTACATTAGTGTTTTCATATTTTCCACTTGAAAATTCCATTATAATGATGTATCCATTGAAATGTTTGAAAATAGGTTGGGCAGTGTCCCCTGATATATATGTGTCTGATAGTAAACATGATTGTATTTATACATGACACGGATGACAGGTAAGATATGCATGAGTAAGAAGAAAAGAGGCTAACACTACAATATATTTTGTCTACTCTTAATGACTAACTATATATTAAATATGTTTGTTCATCTATCATTTATGTACCAACCTACCTACAATTTTATCAACCATTTCTCTGTGTGTTTTTGACAATATATGTATGTGTGCCACTCTGCTGGTATTTATTCCAGAAACAGGTTTCACAGAGAGCAAGTTAAGCCTTAGTGTAGGATGGTGATTTTGCTAAGTCATGTTTATATTTTAGCTCAGAAGTGTGAAATCAGAAGTTTGGGATACTTTTTTATGAGTTAAAATGCTTAGCGTGAAAGAAGAGCTTATTTATCCCCACAGAGCTTTATCTGGAAATTTTAATTTTGAAAATAATTCTCTTTTTCAAAAGATATTTACTCAGTCTTTCTAAAAACCTGCCCAGAGTAGCTGACTAAAAATTTATTTAAATTGTGTTGTTTATATATGTTCATATATAACAATAATTAAATATTTTATATTAAATAACATTATTCAGTAATGATTATATATTAAAAGTTTAATTTATATTTAATTATACATAATTTAATATTTATTCAATTCTAAATATGTATATATTCTGAAATTTTTCTCCTTCATATTTTTGAGTATTGATATTTATCTTGTGACCTAGCAATGTCTTTGTGGAATTCTGGATTAGTTCACAGTACTTTATATAGTTGGTTTTCATTAAATTCAATTTTTTACAGATGTTTATAGTTAAGAGATAAGAAATGCTTTGTTCTTCTGATTAGTAATAGAATATGTTTATTTTCTCTTACATATATGCCTGATATTACTTCATAGGATCAGTAAGGCACACTTCTTGACAGATATTGAGGTCCTTTTTTAGCTTTGAAAACATACTTAATAGTTGGAAATTTTATGCTAAATATAATTACTGTGGTCTGAGTTCTTTGCCTCTAAAAATATGTTATCATAAAATATAATTCTCTAATCTGAAGAGTAACTTACTTGTTCTCTATCAAATCAATCAATAATTTACTAAGTGAATTCTTAAATAATAGAAATTCAAACAGCAATCTATTGATGGCAAATGTAGTAGGTTGAATATGGTTGGCCGTTGAGAAGTAGCATTATTAAGAGGTGTGGCTTTGTTGGAATAAGTATGGTCTTATTGAAGGAAGTGTGTCACTGTGTAGGCAGGCTTTGGGGTCTCCTAGTGCTCAGGTTCCACCCTTTCTAGAAGAGAGCCTCCTTGTGGCTCCCTCTGAAGGACAGTCTCCTTCTGGCTACCTTTGCATCAATGTGTAGAAGTCTTAGCTCCTTTACGATAACCATGTCTGCCTATATTCTCCCATGTTTCCTGCCATTATAATAATGGACTGAAATTCTGAAACTGAAAGCCAGTCACAATTAAATGTTGTGATTTATAAAAGTTATCTTGGATAACTTTTTTATGAAATCCTAACTAAGAAGCATGGGTTATAAACATGTAGATGTATAGATATAGATTAGATATAGATAGATATAGATTAGATATAGATATAGATTAGATATATAAACAAAGCCATAGATATAGATGGAAAAATATTTTTGAATACAACCTCCACTTTAAGTAAACCATGTGGTTGGCATGATGTGTTGGACTATTAACTCTCTTCTTTCTCTCACACACTGGTCCAAATTATTTCCTGTTTCTTCTCTGACCTACCTTGAATACACAGCAATGACTTTAAACACATTTTTCATTTTCAGTTACAATCCAGGCAGTGGAAAGTCTGCCTAAAGTGATCATTCTAGAAGTGGCTTCATTTGTTAGCCTGTCACATAGATTATTAATTTTCAAAGTAGAAAAATCATAAATGTGTAACTATGCTGACATACAATGGAATACAAAAAAAGTGTATGAAATTTGTTTGAAAGAAGTTGTTAGAAATACAGGGGCTATATGAAAATTATCAGGTAAGATTTATATTCATAAAGCTTAGTCCATATATATTTGGCAACTTGGGATAAGTATTCTACTGCCTATCCTATCTTGGTGAGTTTAGAGTTCTGTACCTAAGTGAATTTCTATCCTTACTTGAATTACCATCTTAAAAGCATCTTCTTAGATCTAAATCATTTTGTTAAATCCTAAACAACCTAAGCACAATTGTGAGGTTGTAACTATTTAGTCCTCAATCCCATCAGAGATTTAATAAGGAATATTACCTGAGTATCCAGGAAGGGCAGGAAACCAGCTTCCAAAACTATAAAAATAACAGAGGTATGGCTGCCAGGACAGTCCTCCAAACATGTCTCTATAACATTGGAACATACATCTTCAGCTTTCTGGCACAGTATGACAGAACTTTTTGAGGCTAGAATTATAAAGGACTGATTCCCTTGTCTTGGCAAAGCTCATCAGTCTACTTGCCTGTGTCCATGTTTGTCCATTTTGGACAGCAATCTGTCAGCACACATTTATTTATTTATTTATTTTTTGGTCCAGCGGCAGCTTGGGACATTTGAAATGAACTCCATATGGAGGTTCTTCGATGTTCACCATCTTTGAAGTAGATTGGGGTACTGCCAGGAACAGACCTGTCTCATTTTAAAAAAAATATCTTTTAAAAATTAAAATAATCTTTTAATGCCATATTCTGTGGATCGCTGAGGCTTTTGAAAACCATCTATCTATCTACAGTATATCTGAATTGTCAACTTAATTAACTATTTACTATCTGAATAACCTTGAAAACATTTTATTGTAATTAGATAGACAAGTATCTGTTGTGGATAGTCCTAGTGCTGTTTGTATTTTGATGCTAATTCTGCTTCCCCAGAAGGGCTGCCTGGGGTAAGAAGTGAATCACTACTCAGGACTTCATGTGACCCTTCTATTGAATAAAGAAACCAATCACTGGGCAAGTAGCCGAAACTTCCAGGTTGGACACAGGGATGGTGGAGGCAGGAGAAAGAGAAGGGCTTTTAGACTGGAAGGACGATGGGGCAAAAAGTAGATAGCAGAGACCCCCAGTTCAGGTAGCAGATCCCAGGGAGCCACTACCTGAGGATTTAACTTAGAATGGTTTACTATTAGGATGCTAGTTGCTGCACCCAATGGTTGTGTTGTCTTTTGATTCTAAACTAAGATTGTGTGCTGTTTTCTTTCATGCAGCGACTTGAGTTACAGAGAAACAGTACGATGGCATGGCATCTCAGCCAGTCACAGGAATTTAGAAGTGTGGGGCTGACGTGGCAATGACCCACCATGGGATCTTAGCTAACTGGGTGGAGAGATTTCAGACTTTTGGGTCAGAGAGTCTGCCGAGATGAGAACAAGGCCCCCCAGCGTTTTGTTGGCGTTAGCATAGATTACATTTTTTAATATTTTCTGTTACAAGTATATAACATGATCTTAAGTTTAATTGTCTCACTATTAACGTTTGAATAGCAGCTTTCGAAAGCACTAGAACTTTATATTTTTAAGAACTATATAGGCACAATACCTCAAATAAAAGTTGAAAACACACACACACACACACACAAACACACATACTATAACCTTAATATGTGCCATTATATAAAGAGCTGTACCAAGGTAGGATTTGTGGCTTATTAATTTTGTTTGGTTTAAAATTAGATTTAATAATTTACCCACTATTTCTTTAACCCCATTTTCTTTTCATCCTTACTCTTTCGTTCTCCCCCTAATACTAGGTAGGAGAGAAAAAAGGAATATTTTTGGTGGAGGTGCGGTATGATGTGGGAAAGGGGCCCTTGCTGAGGTATCCATTCCACCTAAGGTACCCGACATAGGACTATCTGTATAGTATATGGAGAGGGGAGTTGAGGAGGTAGCAGGACAAAGAAAGGGAGAGAGAGAAACAGAGGGGGAAAGAGAGAGAGGAGGGAGGAGGGAGGAGAAAGAGAGAGAGAAGATGTGTGTGTGTAGAGAGAGAGTAGAGAGAGAGAGAGAGAGAGAGAGAGAGAGAGAGAGAGAGAGAGAAAGAGAGAGAGAGAAAGAGTTGAGGCAAGCATGAACACATTGAGAAGTAAGGGGGAGGGTAATAGGGAGAGAAGGGGCAGAGCAAGAAGAAGGTAGGAGAGGAAAAGCAAGAGCAATAGAGGAGGGGGTAAGTAGTCCCTTTTATAGTGAATCAGGCACACCTGGCTATTGCCAGGTAACTGTGGGGAGGAGCCTAGAAGTAATGCTAACAAGGATAGAAGAAATAAAATTAATCCTTGAATTAATTCTCTATTTTGTTTCCTTCCTGTCCAAGACCATAACCATTTTTAACTATCCCCCTTAAATGACAATAAACATTCAATACCCACTGAATGATGAAAATCATCTACTCCCCCTCTAGAGAATGGGACATGGTTCTCTTAATATTGCTTCTCTTTGAGTTGGGCATAGCATATTTTTTAGGGGCACAAATGAAATTGAGAAAATGGTGAACTCTTAAGAAAGCCAGTTGCAACGTGTGTTGCCTATTCTCTAGATGTTGTTTAAATGTAGGCTTAAGTGAAGTCCTAATGGAACAGTCTGAAAAACTCGACCAAGTGAGGTAGCTGCTTTGAAGTTGTCCAAGAAGCAATTTTGCTGAAACAGTAACTGAGGCAGTCTGAGGCTAGATCACCTGGGCTTTTGTTCTTGTCAAGGTTGCCTCTATTCCATTGGTGTCTTGTCCTTTTGTTCTGTAAACATATGAACGTTACAAGTAATGTACAATTTTGCAATACAAATGCTAGAATGTAAAGTATGCACAGATCAGTTAAAGATGATTCTTTGATCTTTTACAAGTGAGAGGCATTGTTTTTCTTTATAAGTTAGTTTAGATTCTAAAACCAAACTGTAATATATATTTCTATTCATGCCATATGGAAAGATGGTATATATTAATGAGCCCTGAGGACTCTGTAGCCAGAAAGATTTATTGTCTATGCTTAACTGAATTTCTGGATTGGAGGCATTTTTATGTTTCCATCAATCTCAGAGCTGGTCTCATTGGAGGAACCACCAAATTATCTTACCTGTCCTCTTTGGTCTTCTTGATTTCTTTCTTTTTCTCTGTAGCCAAGATCTTCAGGGAATCATTCCTGGTCAAATTTTCAACAATGTTGATGGAAGACAGCTTCTCTTGCCTTGCCTTGCCTCACTAACTTCTGTCTCATTGAAAAAATTCAATGTCAACAAAGCACCATTTAATCTATATCTGGGATATTGCTTATCCCCTTTCTGTTCTATGAGCACCTCCTTAGAATTCCTGTTAGATTTTTCCATAAGTGTTTATCCTGTAAGATTGTAAAAAATTATATATATATATATATAATATATATATATATATATATATATATGCAACATCTTCTATGTTACAATGTCTAAAATCTGTTGCATTCCAACGGATACATATACTGAAGCACCATCAGTCACAATCTACAAAGACATCTCCAAGACAATCAACATATCTAATAAATATGTAATCTCAGAATCATACTTCACAGAATTCAAGGCAGAAGACCATTGGAATTCTGAATATGTATCAGTTGTATGATGCATCAATGTATATACATACCCTAATTTTCCAAACTTTACAAAACGAAACGTAGAATGTATTGTATTACTTTGTTCTAAGGTAGCATCAAACATTATCTGTACTCTCAATTTATAATACAGACATTTCTTTAACAATGATCCTTGACAGTATAAATATAAATGAAGCTCTTTTTATCTAATGTCTCTATGGGCTGCAATTTTTATTCTTTAAGCCTTTGTAGAATTTGATCTTCTGAAATGACTTCTTTTAGTGTTAGTATAAATGCCAGATGGGCTTAATTCCTCTTAAGGTTCCATATTTTGATTCAAATAAATCCTCCAGTCTCTGTTCTATGGTCTGCAACCTAGCATCAAATTTGTCAAGTTTGTTTTTTTTGACACTCCCCACAAGAAATTATACAAGTTTGTAATCGTTATTGAAAAAACAATTTGTATGCTTATAAGCAAAGGCATATGGAATCCAAATGCTTTGTATTATTGTGTTTTCCTCCATTTTCAACACAGAAAGTAACTCTTTTTAATCTACCACCCTTTCCCTAAAGGCCTTCACTTTCCTATTTTTACTCAACTTCTCTTCTCTTTTACTGTTTTTTAAATTCAATACCTTACCAGTTCAGATGCTTGGGGCTTTAGAGCTTGTATGCTAGGCTGCCCTTAGTCCTGTACCAACTCTTCTGTCAGCTTTTCACAAGGGCTGTGAGCCTGCCCCAATTCTGCTCACAGGGAAAGGGCCAGCAAGGTTTTTCTACAGACCTTCTGTAGCTCACAGGCTCTCTCTACCATTCAACTCCAGCTGGTGTCACTCTGACTTCTGGGCTGCTGTCTTTGTGGACCCAAGTTGGGCTTTCTCCAAAGACCACTTAGTTCTCTCTAGTGCACTTTAACCATTCTATGCTTTCGACAAATACTACTACTACCACAAACTACTGTGTGCACTGATGCTCCTGTCGGAAAACTCGTTAGGTGCTTCTGTACTGCATCTCTGAAGTTTCCTGTTCCTTTCTATATCTTTGGCTAGAAATCCTCCTTCCCAGCTGCTTTTCCTTTGCTCATTTCACACCGCTGTTTGGGAAGTTTGGGCTTTTGGTGTGTGTTGTGTGTGTGTGTGTGTGTGTGAGAGAGAGAGAGAGAGAGAGAGAGAGAGAGAGAGAGAGAGAGAGAGGAGGCTCTGTCTGATTTGATCTTTATTAATGAAACTAGTCTTCCTGTGGAGCTACTTGATTTTCCCTATGTATTTCTCTGGGAATTCTCAGGCTGTGTAAGCTTGGATAAATATCCCCACATTTGGCACCATCTGTAAGTGCTGTTTTTCTCTAGGTCTCAAGTTCCTGGAATAACAACTCAAAGTCAAAATACATCTACAAATACCAGTCCATATAGCTAGGATTATTCTTGGCTAGCAAATAGTTTAAAATAATCCATTCATACTAATTCATTATTCTGCCACATGGCTGGTTACGTCTGCTCCCATCACATGCCCCTGTCTTCCTCATATCTTCCAGGACTCTTTCTGTATCTGCCCTAACCCAGAATCCTTTCTGCCTATTTGATGTCCCACCTTCTATTGTACCCTTTCTTCTAGGCTGTAGCTTTTTATTTTTTGTTTTCTAAACTTACAGGCAGTGTATCCCTACAATACACAATATGTTCTCTCTGCTCACTGATACGTGACTCAGCATTGAGTACACTGCCCAATGCTATTGGAGAGAAGGGCAACGTAATCAGTCCCTGGAAATCAAAACCCGAAGCTCTTTGAACATTATTTGTTATTGAAATCTGGAGCTCTTTAATTTTCTTTATTCATGAAGTGGTACAACATACCAGGTTTTCTTTTTATTTCCTAAAAAAAAAAAGTTTATTAATATTAACAGGAATCAGTTCATTGTGTGTACCCAAGGATCCCATTGCTTTCCCTAAGCCTCTAATGTGGGCAATTCAACATTCTCAGGCTCCTACAGAGACTTCCTGTGACAGTTGCTCCTTATTCGGACCTCCACTGAACTTTACAGTCACCTGGAAGACATAGGTTTACCTGTGACTGTGATGATGTTTCTAGAGATTTTTAATGAGGAGAAAAGACTGTTTCTCACTGTGTGCAATGCCATCCCAGGGAATAAATCAAAAAGGAAAGTAAAAGCTCCCCTTCAATCTCTTCGTGTCTCTCTGTCTCTCTGTCTCTCTGTCTTTCTCCTTCCTATGAATTCATTTATGAATTCCATTTTGTGATTGATGGGATTTTATATTTTCTTTTAAATTATGAGCCAAAATAAGTTTTTCCTTTCTTACTTTTTATCTTTTTTTACAAACAGGTTTTCTTTACCCTGCTTTCTGAACTCACTCTTCCAGTCTCAATCAGGCGCCTCTGTATGCTGATAGGTACGCACAGATTTTATTAACATACATCCACACTATAAACCCCCTCAAAACCCTCCACTCGTCTTCTGTATGTATGTTGCAGGATTCAAAGCATGCATAAATAAATAATACACACAGTTTTTCCAGTGCTATTAATCACTTTGTTTTGTTTGTGTTGTGTGTGTGTGTTGTGTATGTGTGTGTGATTTTAGAACTGAACAATTGATACTGGTGAACCAACTGAGGAACTCATCCCTGGGGAAGACTATTTCTCTTGCTCTCAGGATTCCTTATCATCTTAAAGTTCTGTGTTTAGGAATGGAGCCCTGTGAGATTTTTCCCTTCCATGTTAACAAACATAACCATGTTACAGGTTGATGAGGTGTCATGAGAGAAACTGTGTCCAACTGCAGTAGATAAATTTACAACACAATTCCTTCCCTTCAGACACTTAAGTCACTATTGTGAGGCATACCTCACAACAATGAGAATGGTAACTAATACATTCCTCTCCAGTGAATGTGTTATCTGACTTAGAACTAGGTCCTTAACCTGAACTTGATGAAAAGATAAATAATTATTTTCACATGTTATTTTAATGAATAAATAAGATGGACTTTATCTGTTTGTTACTTGATTTGTATTCTGTACAAATAGTTATTATACAGAAAGAACTAGTGCCTTTCTTTTGGCTAAAACATGACAGGTGTTCTGCAATCAAAGTTTCCTATTAAATGCTATATCTCTGATATATAAAGATTTAGTTTCCCTTTAAGGTTCAAATCTTATTGAAATAATCATGGTTTGATACATGGATATTTTTTCATAATTCTTCACAATTTTGAACATTCTCAAAGATTGTTCTGAATGTTCCCAATTTTCTGTGCATATCATATGACTGACATTCTAGTTTGAAGTACTTTGAAACAATACAAATGTGAAACCGGGCATCATAAGTAATCATTAGATTCTCTGAATTGCTATCTCCTTTTCTATTTCTATGTCATTCTTACTGAAAAGTAGAGATGTATTACAAAGGATACATTAAACATTTTATAGACTTTGGGACATAAAATATGCATGTTTGTTTTTCTTTTCTTTATTTTTTCTTTTTAGTTTTAGTTTATTTTTCCATCACTGGGGATCAAAGCCAGGTGTTTGAACATGCTGAGAGAGCAACCTATGCTGAACTGTACCATAAGCCCTCCTCCCCAATGTTTTAATTCATGATTATCAAAGTATATTTCCAAACAGGTGCATTCACATTGAATTGTATGCTAACAAACTCATTAAATGTCTTTTAAGTTTGTGACTATTCTATTTATAAGTTATGTGATATTCTTGCTTTAATATTTAAAATATGATTTTATAAAATGAAATATGTTAACCATAGAAAGCTCTTGTGAGATAGATTGTGATTTAATAGAAGAGGGAATCATAAACAAATAATTAAAAGAATGTTTCAGACCTGAGGCAAGCCCAGTTACAGGAATTTTCAGTCATGTATGAAGCCTTGTTTAACCATCAGCATCAAAACCACAGCAAATTCAGCTCTGTTGTTTTAATATGTTCTTCAGTGTATTCCTTAGGCCTCATTTTGATGGTTTTCCCTTACATTAAATAGTTCATTTATATTTGTTGCTAAGTTAATGCATCTTTCAATTGTAAGAACATTCTCTTTGTTTTTATTTAAACATCACCATGATCACATTACATTATTTTGGCATCATTTTCTGCTAGTTTCACTACCTTTCCTTCTGAAACCTTCTTCCAGTCAGAACAGAATATAACTATAATTGCTGAGTAATTCTTCTTAGTAGTAGTTAGCCAAACACACACTTTGCTCCTTCGTGTCTTTCTGACTGTGTCAAGTCTGTAAGTGTAGTCATTTACTAGCAAAGCAAAATCTCAAATCTTGTTCAGAAGAGTACCCTTTAAAGTGAGATAGTAAACAGAATTACTTAATTCATTGTGATTTTTAATTAGAACAAAATATAATTCTAAGAAAACAATTTTGTATTTTCTTTTTGGTTTCAAAGTGGAGACAGCCCCACTTGCATCTTGAATAATCCTAAAACATTTTCTTGATTGCAGAACTGTAGCTACTCTAATAAATTAAAAAAAAAAAAAAAAAAAAACTATGCCCAAAGACAAATTCAAAGATGAAGTTGCACTTCAGCCTCTGTGACATCATGGATCAGAGCACTTACTAAAGTGTTTGCAACTCATAGATCTCTTGTGCTTTTGCTGTCACTTTCTCCTTGCTCAGTCAGAGTCTGCGTGATGGACAACAGAATGCCTAGTCTGGTACCTTTGAAACTTTTACAGATTGATATGCCATCATTTGATATTTCCTCTTGGTGTCCTGTAGTAGCTTCTAGCTAGTCCAATGCAGACCACATAACACACATGGATACTGATAATTTGCCTATTTGTTTCTTCATAATACAACCTCTATATGTACTCTAGCATAGTTCATATATCTAAAATATTGGCACATACTATCTGCCCATACACTTTTGCTGACAGGAATGTGTGTGAACACTGTCCTCATATTTAAGTCCAAGGCAGCAGGTTTGTGTTTGCTCAACTTTCCTTCCCTGCAGTTTCTCATTTGCAAATGCTTTACTTATAAATCTTGATGCACACGGATGCCATAGTCAGAAAGTATCGCTGCAGCTAAAATGTTCAGCAAAGTGCCTCATGCTAAAGTGGTATTCATAAATATTTAATGAGACAAAAATTAAATGTTTATTGTCTATGCATAACACATATAACTAAAGACAATTCACAAGTCAGCTCAGTTACCATCAGTTGAAACCTTGGTGTTTGCAAAGAAATATGTGAGCTAGTTGGCACAGGAAAACTACTAAAATAGAGAGAGAGAGAGAGAGAGAGAGAGAGAGAGAGAGAGAGAGAGAGAACCAAGAACCAAATTTCCTGGAATAGAGTGAACAAACAACCAGGTATCATTATGACAATCAGATGAGTGGAAGTATATGGTTCTGTGTTTGATTACTCTAGAGAGTCAAAGGACAGGTCAAAGAAGGCTAAATCTTTATTATAGCGGATGTAACTTGAATATGGCTTTATATCAGGAAAAAGAAACAGGATCATATTAGGTGATATTTTCTTACTCTAGCCTTTTTGCTGGTTCTTTGCCAGGAAGCCATTTCTTCATCAAATTAACTTGGATAAGCTACTTTCCTTTTCCTACCCAACATTTAACATCCTTGGCCTTGAACACACTTTCTTCTGTTTCTTCACTCTGATTCACAGAACTTCCTTCTGTTTCTCATTAGATATGTTACTCTTTCAAAATAGCTTCCTTGCATCTGCTTTCTTCCTCCCATACCGAAAATCATTGACGTCTGCCTTCCTGGACAGCATTTTATTCTTCCCAGTACGCCACAACTTCCTGGGATACATACCATGGCTGTAAATTAAAAGATATTGAATCTCTTGTTTATGATTTTAATGCGTTTAGCTTTTATTGTTGGACAGTGAATGCTCATTAAGATTTTAGTAAGTATGTAAAGAAACATGAGGTTTCTGTTGGGGATCAGAGCAGGCCTGCTGATGTCCACATCCTAAAACTGAACTCCAACACATTGGGTAAATACGATTGTACACAGTGGACAGTCTTTGAAGTGAGTGAAGGGCTATGCCAAGAAAAACTAAAACTCTAGGGAACTGAATTATTTTCTAACAGCAGTATACAAAATCAGACAGGTATAGATGTTTTAGAAGATGCTAACAGAACCCAAAACATTCCATTTTGATGTTGATCAAAGATTTCTATCTCCTGAATTCAACAAATCAGTCACTATCTGACCTTTATATTATAAGCCATAATGAGATTTAGGCCCTCAGGATTCTTCATTGTCATCCTAAATGATCAAGAAAACAGTCTCCCTGGCTGAATCCTTTTGTGCTTATGAATCCACTAAAAGTTTGTTGTTTCTTTCATAGCAACAATCCTATCCTCTAAGACCCCAAGGTATCTCTTAGGCTGTCATTGTTATTTTTCAATTAATCCTATAGTATCTTAACATTTTCAAATATTTTTAGGGCTTCAGAGATGACTCAATGGTTAAACGTTTTGTCTGCACATTCAGATTACATGAGTACAATATCCATTACCTACAAGGTGGCTAACAACTGTCCAAAAAAACAGTTCCAAGATGATCCAGCATCCATTAATGGGTCCTGCAGGCACCACATTTACTTGAGGCCCAGAAAGATATGTAGGCAAAAGAAATATGGGCCAAAATAAAAACAATAAGGATTATTCATATGTATCTGTGTGAATATTTCATACCTATGCTATTTGTGTAGTGTGTAGAAGAGTGAGTGAGTGACCAGGGAGCTAATGCAGTTTTGAGCCACTAGTCCTGGGAATGGAACATTGATCCTGTGGGAGAGGAGCATGCACTCATAACTGCTGAGCCATCCTTCCAGCCCCCAAATAGCTTCTCCCCATATCAAAGTGTCATCATTATTATCGTGTTGGATAATTTTTAGCCAAATCTGTCTGAAATTTTAGATGATGGATTTAAATTCTTATTTGCCAGACTAAATATGCAGACAAACACAAAACATGGGTGGTATAATGTAAGTTCACACATAATTCTCACTGGATAAGTAAAGGGCAAATCAGCATAGACAAAAGACATAATAAATGACCTTCCAATGACACAATCAGCCCCCATAAATTCCTAATATATAGTGAAAGGGTTAAAAGTAAAATTTCTAGTATTAACCTACATTGATGGTAATACATAAGTAGACCTGATAATTGATGAGAATATACACTGTATAATTAATACCAGTAAAGAAGTTTCAATGGTTAAAGGGATGGGGACTGTAGATCCCAAAGAAGAGTGAGGACAGGCTATGATTTTCTCCTTAAAAATACACATTCAAATTTAAGATAAAACTCATCTTAGCAGAATTCAGAGGAATGTTTGTATGTATGATATTAGAAATTTTCAGACATTCTTTTATACTTTTTCTGCCCTCCTCTGAGTTTATTGGAAGTAGGAAGATAATACATAAAAAAGTAATTTCTGAGGAAATAAAGTTACAAAGTTAAAAATAGTAGAACTTATGAATCTGTATGGTTATAAACTTTAAACTGTGATGAATTAGTAGGTTTGCATATATTTCTAAATTCATGTGAGTGAAGTAAAGGCTATTAAAATTGTGTTTGGGTTGCAGATATTAGGTATGTTCTCATATACACACATAAATGCACACACACGCAAATACACAGAGAGAGAGAAAGAGAGACAGACAGACAGACAGATAGACACAGAGACAGACACAGAGAGACAGGGAGACAGAGAAACAGAGAGACAATTACAGAAAGAGAGACAGGAAGACAGAGAGACAGTGACAGTGATATATAGAGGGAAAGAGAGACACAAAGACAGACCCAAAGGGAGATCTGGGGAGGGATGACAAAGAAAGTGATGGAGAGAAAGAAAGAAGGAAGAAAGAATATGAATAGTATTAGAAAATAAATATACTAAGCATTGTTCATAATCAAGATGAGGTAGCAGGTTGTAGAATTAATGTCCAAGAACTTTTTTGGAAAAAACAATATCAACACTGCACACTGAGAAGGAATAACATTAAGCCAGGTATATTATTATTAGAGTGCGAAAGCTAACGGAGGGAGGATCAAGACTAGACATTAAAATATCAAGAGAGTTGCTGAAATCATCTTAGCAGTGAGATTGTTGCCAAGCAGAAATGGTAATGAAAAGCATTTCAAACAGATGAATGAGATATAGGTTGTGAGCATTTTTTTTTTTTTTTTTTTTTTTTTTGTGGTTACTGGGGTTAGTAAGAAGTATCAGCTAGAAAATTCCCCATGACGGTACGTTAGAGGAGGCCAATAATGCATGCTAATTATAACCTCTAACCTAGAGCTGCTTTCTTAGATTGCAATGGAGATTTACAAAGCCAGGATAGAAGAAGGGGATTTCTGCCAAAATATTCAGCTTTTAATGCATTGTGTTCCTAAACTGTCAAAAGCAGGGCCACTACCAAGCAATTAAAACATTTCTTGATGATAGAAAGTTAGAATGTAGTTGCTGTATGTATGCTTTAGTGCTTATTTTGAATTACTTTGGCAAAAACGTTTTAAATAATTAATGTTACAGGACAGATGTTTTTCTTTAGAATAATTTTCTGTTTTAAAATGCTGTCCTGAAGCAAGCAGATAATGCATGTTCAACATTCAGTAATACTTTCTGATAGTTCGTTTCAACGTTTCTTGGTGAAGAAAATGTGGACCAGCTACTGTCCTATTTTCAGTTCTGCTTTCTCATTATCTGAATCTAGTTGAAAGAAATAGGGTTTTACAGGATCCAAACTAAAAGTTCAAACACTACAATTACCATATATTAACAATGACATGATTTAAAAAGCACAGAGCCTAAATTCTCATATTGTCATTTATTGATCCATCTCTATCAGCAACATTTAGAGGTTTAATTTCAGCTCTTATATACCTGCATCATCTTCTTCATCAGTATCACTTCCTGAATAATATTTAAAGGATAAGTGGTGCTGATTTTGATAGTAAATATTTAATGTCTTCTAGACATTCCATTCTGGCAGAGAATGATGTAGGCATCATGTTATTGTACTTTGTGTAAAGATTATCCTTGAATTATTCAAATGCTGATTTCTGTGCCCCCATATCTGATTGGAAAACATTATTCCATAATTATTACCTGATTGGTTAATAAATAAGCTGATCAGCTAGTGACTGAGCATGATCAAGAATAGAGATGGTCTACTTCCCAGCCAGGGGAGAAGGAAAGAAGGAAGAGAATTGGAGGTTCACCACAGGGAAAAAGTTCAAGAGGCACCATGAGAAAGCACCTAGAGTCCATAGATCCAGTACAAAAATACAAGTACCATTGGACTTTTGACTGGGTGGAAGCCAGATTATCTTAGAGGATTAAAGTCAAGCTACTAACTGCTCAGTAGTTGTGCCCTCAAAGCTAGTTAAATATATATAGTAGTCCAGCTTATTTATTTTGGAGCTATCTGGGTTAAGAGAAAAACTGCTACAAAAACTTAGTAAAGATACATTAACATTTAGCATACTATTGATTGGTAAAAATTTATATACAATCCAAACATAGACAGGGACAAGTACTCCCTAGGTAAGTTTTTAAGAAAAGAACCCACAGCTCTAGGAATAGAGCTTCATACTGCAGCAGGCCACAGCTGGCTGCAGAGAAATAAACAAAAAGAAAGAGAGAGAGAAGGGCGGTGTTAGATGCTAAAGATACAAACCCACTAGACACGCTTCCCCAGAGATAATCAGAGACAGGACTGCTTCAATTTGCATGAGGTTTATTGAAGAATTAATAAATTGATAGTGGCTGGTGCACCAGGGCCCCTCTTCTAGCAGGCGACAGGGAACCCCGAATTGGGGCAAACGGTGGTTTATATACAGAGTTCACAAAGACAATTAATTGCTTCTTGGACAATATTAAAAAGATTTCAGACAGCCGTTCCCAAGCCTAGTTCCCGTTCCCAGGCTCGTTTCTAGGTAACTCAAATTTACACCTTTATTTTTATAACCCGGGGGAATTCATTTAAGGGCTTCTGTTTATCCAGGTGTATTTTTTTAAGGGCTTACCTCCCTTATCTTGGGCCCTTTCCTCTGGAATGTTTGTTCGAGTCGTTTGGGATGTACTCTCCCAGGATGTTTCCTCAGGGCCACTAATATTTGAGTGTAAAATGAAATTCCAAGCCTAAGAATCCTTCATGGTGCACCTGAAATTACATTCTTACATTTAATTTTGAGGTCACGCTGAGATTTGGAATTAATTCTTACTGGGAGAGGTAGAGATGTGTGTGTGTGTGTGTGTGTGTGTGTGTGTGTGTGTGTGTGTGTGTTAGAAAGAGAGAGAGAGAGAGAGAGAGAGAGAGAGAGAGAGAGAGAGAGAGAGAGACAACAATAAAACTAAAAGCAAACCCCAGTGAGGCAGCTCACAGTTCATTATGAAGTCCCTGTTGAGGAAACAACAACAACAACAACAAAGCAAAAACAAAACAAACACACTGATCTTCAATACAGGCAAATTTCCAGATGGAACACAATTTCCTAACTAGGCAGGGGATAATCTGTTTTCTGAAGGAGCTCATTCTTGCCTAACTTATCCTGCCCAGAGGAGCAAACACCTATGATCCTAACAATTTCTCAGACAGGGGAAGGAGTTGGGATCCAGTGAAGCAACTCTGGGTTACACTCTGGAGGCAGGAAAACTTCTTTCTCTGAACAATAAGACAGGGACACGGCTACTCACAATGCAGGAACCAGGAGCCAAAAACTGACAGAAAGAATGAAAGAAAAAAAAATCCTAAACAGCATTACATTGGAGCATATTTAATATGTTTAAAATTAGTTGATATGCTAAAGAGGGAAAGGGTGAAGCCATAGAAAAAAAGTTACAACCATTATAAATAAAAATAAAGAATATTCTAAAATAATAGAGATACAAAAGAAAGAGAAGGATAAAAATTGGAGACAAACCTTAGGAAAATAATTTAGGAAAATTTGTAACTAGAAAGGAGGAGGACATAAGATAGTAAAAATATTGGCAAAACATTAGAAGAAAAAATTAGAAAATTTTAGAAACAAACATGAGGAAGACATAATATAGAGACAAAGGAAGTCAGCCACAGATTGTTAGAAAACCAACTGAGCTCATTCTGTTAGTGTATGACAAATTCCAGCAGATGCTGGACACCCACAAAAATATAAAGGATTTAGATGGCATCTCATAAGAAGTCTAGAATTGTAAAATTAAAAAGATATACCTTTAACAGAAAAAATAATCTCTGAAGGTTTTAAGAAAAGCCAAAATGTCAAATGTTTTAATCATACCAAACAAGGTCATTTAAAAATGGATGTTGGCAAGGCATTCCTGGAAACGATGTTTACAGGTTTTTGTTTGTTTGTTTGTTTATTTTTTGTTTTGGGGTCTTCTTTGTTGTTGTTTTCTAGAAAAAAAATTCAAAAGGAAGGTATCAGTCTTCTGTAATACAAAGAAAGTTTGTCAAAGGCCAACATTAGATGATTGTATGTAGATCAACAAGGGACAAATAATGTAAATCCTTGTTGGGAAATGCCCCAATAGGCCTCGGCATCAAATTCAAATCTACAATTTCATGTGAACAGTGGAGAAATTTATCTACAGAACAATTGAACAACACTGCTCTGAATATAAATATCAATAACCCAGACATCAAGGCCAGAGCTTCTTCAATAGATAAAACCAAACACTCAGAAAAAACAAATGAGCAAATATTTTGGCAAACTTCTAGAAAATTATGATACCAAAGTTAAAATCACAGTTAGATCTAGTTTAGAATGAAGGCTTAATGGATACAGGAGTAAATGTAAAAAACAGAAGCATAATAAACAAAAAGGGATAAGAATTCTCCCAGAGACAAAAATATTGCATTGGGGAATGAATAGGATATTGTTTCCCCAGAAAAGGAAAAACTGAATTCCATCCAAATTGATAAAGATCAAATTTGACAAGGGAGAGAGCTCCTAAAAAAAATTGACTTCAGATAGAAGGAAAAAAATCAAGACTAAACAGGACAGGAAACATGACTTGCTGATCCATTTACATAGGAACCGCTGGAGACTGATTGAGACAGGAAAATGTCTCCAGGGAGGACTCAGCTACACATTGTCAATGAGTCTTTAGCTACAAAATCCTTAGGACTTGTCATGACATCCTTTCAAATGGCATAGATAAAAGTTTATAGTTCAGTTATACAGTCCAAATTAACTTATAAAGAAAGACAGTTGTCATACCTGCTCACATACAGAGCAGACTATCATATTTAGTTCAATTATGTGCAGTGTAAATTCTGTACCTGTGTCAATGGAAACTCTGTGTTATGTCTAAAATCATATATATTCACAGAAAGAAATCACACAAGCAAACCTGATGAGATTCACCCTTTAGGACTTTTGTGGAGAACAATAATGAAATTAGGAGACATATTTATTTCAGCATCCTGCTTGATCTAACCTCAGACTGCCTTAATAGCAGTTTCATCAAAACCTGCTTCCAGAATTACTTCCAAGAAGCTGCCAACCTCAATTGGTCCAAACTTACAGATTATTTCAGTCAGTACTTCAGTTAAGCCCAAAACTTTCTCAGTGTCCAGAGACAGGACAATAAATGTTATTGCTAGCTTTATTCAGACTGATCAATATCTCAAATTTCTTACCTCTCCCCAAAACTGAGAACTAAAATCAGCACCAAGTAATGTTAAGAGACTCAAGCCCACAAGACAGGGTGGATTATTTTTGCTTGTTTTACCAAACAGTATTAAACAGTTCTAAATCTTACACTGGTATAGATTGTTATATTTGATACAAATAAAGTTTTATATAGTTACATTGGTATAGAGCTTTGAATACTAATACAGTTTTAAGATTCTATTTGACTACATGCTAAAGAATTGTACCTATATAATTCTTAAAAATACAATGTTAATTTCTATCCCTCTTAAAGGCTGACATTACAATCTGTTTAGGATAATTAAGAAATGTAAATTAGCAGTCAGCCAATCAAACTCATGGTCTTGTTATATACTAGTTTTGTTAATTGCAAAAATATGTTTTATAGAGTGACTAGATAATAAATCTTTAGGAACAAACAATTCAGATATTAGATGATAGATAGATAGATAGATAGATAGATAGATAGATAGATGATAATATAGATGGTCTTCAAACACATCAGAAATCTACAGAATATGGCATTTAAAGATATTTTATCAATTTAAGCCTTTTTTTTTTCATAATGAGACAGGTCTTCCCCCTAGCAGCACCCGAATTCCACCTCAAAGAACAAGATGAGAAACAAAGGACTTCCATATGGAGTTTGTTGGGCAAGAAAATGCCTTTGCTTCAACTACAGACAGAACACTGTCCAAGCTGGACAAACTGGATTCAGGGAAGTTACTGCCAACACTTACAAGGATAAGATAGGCTAATCCTCCATAATTCCTGCTTCACATAAAAGTCTATCAGACACCTCCTGGGCAGGTACCTGAAGATTGATGTTCCAAGGATATAGAGAAATTTTGGGGAGCTGGCCAGACAGCCAACTTTCTGGCATTGCTAGTTTTGGAAGCTGCTTGCTTTTACTTCCTGTGTACTTGGGTAATATTTCCTTCTTCTCAAGTCTCTGATGGGTTGAAGACTAGATAATTACAATCTCACAATTAAAGTTAAATTGTTTAGTGTTTACGAAAATGTTTTTAGGTCTTTGTAAGTGATGATAGAAATTGACTGAGGTATAGAACATTAACCTCACCGAGAAAGCATTAGATAAGTGAATACATTCTCTAAGATTCCTAAAAGATAAATATAAATTGTATTATTATAAGAAAAAAGAACCATTTATTGGACTAACATGGGGAAATGTGGGCATAATATTATTGTGTACTATGTAAAGATTTATCTTGTATTATTTAAATGCTGATTTCTCTCCTCCCTCCACCACCACATCTGCTTGTGAAACATTGTTCTCTAATTATTCCCTGACTGGTCAGAAAGAAGTGGATCAGCTATTGCCTGAGCTGGGGAGAGAACAGGGCTAGACTTATTCACTACTGCCTCCTCCTCGCTCCATCTAATGCTAGACACAGCTGTGATTCTGCTTGTTGTGGAGAAAGCAGTTTGTACTTGGACCCATTTAGAGGTATGCTTACATTGTGGTGTCTAATTTTAAACTATGTGATTCTCAACAGAGAATTTTCCTTTATAAACACTCAGAAAAGAGGGGGTTATGCAGTACTGAATGTGAGAACGTGACTCACAGTTTTTCTCCTATTTTATTGTATCCTTCAGTTGTACTTGATAAGAAACCGGTTATAAATAACATATTACTTAAAATTTTCTCAACTGGGACACTTGAGCCAATTTTACTGTAGAGCTGAAATGTATGAAGGCAGTGCCAAAAAATGGAATTTAGTTCAGTGCTAAAAATGAATTTATGTTCAAATGCTAAAAATAGTTCAAATGAAGACATGAAGTAGTAAATGGCTGGATGGAGTAATGGATGAGGGGTGTGATGAGTAGGGTACAGCCTTACAATTACTAGGTATATCTCTCCTGATTTCTTAAGCATGGATTCTCAGTCACCTTGTTCTTGCTCATGATGTTTGTCCCTATATTTATGAATATCTTTCTTTGAACTAAATTTACTGTATGTTTATGCTGACGACTTTCTGCCAGTATTTATAGTGTCAAGACAAGGTCATACTTATCTTCACTGCAAGATTTCCAGCAGTAAAAAGGAAATAGTGATGACAAAACTATGCCATATCATACTTTCCCTCATAGGAATTTACCAGCATAGTTAAATAGTAATATTTATTATTCAATTGCTTCATTGCTTTAAAATCTTCATCTTTAAATCGGTTGTTCTAATTTTATCTTTTCTAATAATTAATGGATCCTTAAACTTGGATAATAAACTGTTAAAATTTCATTTGGATATCTCTATTTGTATCTTAGTAGCTAAAAATTAATGAAGCTGGTGAATTGGCTCATAGGTAAAGACACTTGCTTACAAACTTGGGAATTAGTTCAATCGTCTAATAATAATATTGTAGTACAAGAAAAAACAGACTCCAGTGATCTGTCTTCTACAATCATGACACACAACACAAAATCATAGTAGTACAAGATAAACAATTTTAAATCATTGAATCTTCATGTTAATAACAACAAGCAACACGCCGAAGGTGCGACCACGCCTTTAATCCTAGCACTTGAGGAAGAAAGAAGTGGATTTCTGATTGAGGTAAAGCTGGTCTAGAGTGAGTCCAGATGCCAGACTACACAGAGAAACCCTGTTCGAAACAAAAAAAAATAAAATAAAATAAAATAAAAAAAAAAAGTATGCAAATTACACTAATCTTGTTTTTTTTTTTCTTTTTTTTTTTATTGGAAAATTTTTTTTACATTTCAGATGTTCTCTCCTTACCCCGTTTTCCCCCCTCCCTCCCAGGAACTCACTATCCCTTCCCCCTCCTCCTGCCTCCTCGTTGTTGTACCCCCATCCACCCTTCCCTGTACCTCACCTCCCCACCCTCGAGTATCCTCCCACCCCACGACGTCCAGCCTTCATGGGACCAAGAATCTCTTCTCCCACTTATATATAGCTCCCTTGCATATATAGCTGGAGCCATGGGTCCTTCCCTAAGCGCTCCCAGGCTGGTGGTTTAGACCCTGGGGGCTCTGGTTGGTTGGGATTGTTGCTTTCCTCATGGTGTCGCGAATCCTCTCAACTCCTTCAGCCTTCACTCTATCTTCTCCATTGGGAACCCCATGATCAGTTTAATGGTTAGCTGTGAGCATCTGCCTCTGAGTATGTCAGACTCTTGCAGACCTCTAAGGAGACAGCTATATCAGGCTCCTGTCAGCGTGTACATCCTGACATCCACATCAATCTCTACCTTTGGTGACTGCACATAGGATGGATATCCAGGTGGAATAGTCTGTAGACGGTCCCTCCTTCAGTTTCGGTCCTGCACTGTGTCTCCATATTTGCACCCTTGAGTATTTTGTTACTCCTTCTAAGAAGGACTGAAGGCTCCCCTATTTGGTCATCATTCTTCATGAGCTTTATGTGGTCTGTGAGACATCCTGAGTGAAGTAACCCAATCACAAAAGAACATACATGGTTTTCACTCACTGATTATTGGATTTTAGCCCAGAAGCCTGAAATACTAATTTGTTTTTAAACAGTAATTTCACAAAAGCAAATGAAACCCATGAACATGAAACATTTTTAGAGAAATAAATTACACAAGTAAATGTAAAGAACAAGAGGAAAAAGTAAAATATATTTGAAATTGGTCAAAAAATATTTCTAAAGTGGAGCATCAACAAATATTATTTTAAAAGAACAAATGTTCAATAACAAAATAAAAAATTATTTTACAAGACATTAAAGAAGGAACTAAATAGGTAATAAAATGTAGTGTCAAATATTCAAAACAATCTCTGGAATGGGCCTTGAGTGCCAAATGATTCTAATCTATATATTTCTACTCATGGAATATTTTGAGAAAATAGAGATCACAATTGTGCAAAGTAAAGTGTATGAATGAGACTGTAGGGAATAAAATCAGACTAATAAAATGTTAGTGCATCAGTAGTTAACAAGACATGCAGATTAAAATTTCTGACTGGACTCATTAACTATATAACAAACAATAAGCTACTACAGTGCCTCATCACTACATCATACATATAAGGACAACCCTAGGTTCTTAAACATTTAAAGTTATATATACTGAGTACTCTAATCTTTCCATTTTGAGTTATTTGCTAAGAAAATAGAAATTTATATATTAAGAAACACTATTTTGTTCCATTACAGTAGTCACAAACTAGGAAAGCCCTAAACATCTACCAGGTGTCAGTTTGGTTAAATGTGTTCCTACAATTAAATAAAATCAATAACTTACACAGAAACAAAATGCTGAATACCTAGCGACACAAGCATTCACAATCTAATGCAAGTCAAGTTTGAATAAAGGTTATGTTTTCAATCAAAGAAGTTTCAATTCAAAATTCTAAGACATTTTCTATGGGTACTGTATCTTCGCTGACTTCCATTTTTATCAGTAAAGTGTAAATATTCCCTTGAGTACCTACCCACCTGTACATGTTATCTTTGCATTGTTGCTTTATAAATACTCATTCCAACATCAAAACTTACTCAGGGAAGGAAGGGGATTATTCATATTACATACCCAGGTCACAGTTCACCATAGAAAAATCTTCATCTATCATCACAGGCACTGAAGCATAACCAGGGCAGAGACCACAGAGAAAGACCAAGTATAGTTGTTCCCAGGCTCATGTTCAGCTCCCATTCTTATACAGCCTAGGCTCATTTGCCTTTCTCACAATGCTGATGATTGATGCCTTTACAATCCTCAGTGATATACAGTACAACTTCAATTATATGAGTTCTCATAATTCCATGGATCTTAGCTTGCAACTTTAGTTCATGTCATTTTTCGAAATGTTACTGATGGGCAGTGTGAAGTAGCACACTGTACACTTAAAGATTATGTGTGCTTTATGGTTTTCTGTTCTAACAACATGTACTCATTCCAGCATGGTGAGTTTCACTGTTTCTTCTTCATCTTTTGTTCTTCTTCTTGTTCATTGTTTTCTCTTTTTCTCCTCCTTTTCTTCTCTTCTTCTTCTTCTTCTTCTTCTTCTTCTTCTTCTTCTTCTTCTTCTTCTTCTACTATCTATTACTTTTCTCCTTTTTTTCTCTCTTTATCATCTTCTTTCTTCTACTTCTTCTAGTTCTTTTTCTCCTCCTCTTTCTCTTTCTTCTTTCTCTTATATTTCTCTTGTTTGTTTTGCTTTTTATTTCTTCATCATTTATTTCTTGGCTACAGTCTCATAATTCTCCAGAAGGTGAGAACCACCACAACAGATTCTTTCATATCTTAAGAGTCATTAAGGACTATAATACATGAATTCTGTTGGTAACCAGTTATCCAGGCTTCTAAGTGCATTAAAGAAACACTTTAACTGTTGTCTGTGGATGTTTTTGTGAGAAGTTTAAATTCTGAATCCAGAAAAGAATAATAAAGCAAGTGGATTTTGGTTACTTTGAGTTCTCAGGGATCATGATCTAACAGAGACATTTTTGTGATTCTTCCCAGGCTTCCACATTCATCTACCATGTTCATTTATTGCCAACCATATTTCTTCTACTATATTGTCAGGCATTCTTTTGACTAACTTATGCAGGGTCCTTATCTCAGCATACCTTCATAAGAGAACCTGGTATCTTATGTCTGTTGCTGGAGAGGTATAGAATGGAGGAATGAATCAAGTACTGTCTATTTGAGAGGTTCCTCAAAGTACTTAGTTTAATTTTTAGTATTTTTGAAGACATCTTACTGGATTAAATCGAGAAAGCCTATAAATGTTTCTAGCCCCAGTATTTCCAAACAGAGTTCCATAAAACTGCTGCCCATGTATTTCAATTCAGGCCTTCATTTAAACTATCAACGAATTTGTGAACAAAGTGCTCCAAAAAGAAATATCAAATGTGTGTGTTAAGCATTCAAGGCTGATTGAAAGACTATGGAAAGCGGGAGCATTACACATTGGAAGTAAGATTTACCCAGGCTGTCTTAATTTTTATGGAGCCATTGTTTTCTACCACTGAGTAGGATCTGGCTTCTGCACTGTTATTAGGCAAAACTTTGGAGTGATGTACAAACAGAACCCAAGCTTCTACAGTCATAAAAGTTAAGCAGGCTATCAGACAGCACCTAGGGCCACAGCAGAGGTTTCCTGCTTTACTGTATCATGTATGTGTCATGTTCCCACAAATGCATTCAAAACATGCCTTTACTTACAAATTACTTTATTCTCTTGCTATAAAAACTTCATGAAATTGTAAACACATTCTGACATTTTGTGTAATGCATCATTAATCTAAATTCCCATGACTGGCTATACATATTTGGTTCCAGAATAAACTGTCTTAAGCTCTTCATGTGAGAGTGTTTATTTTCTTGTTGTTGTTGCATAAGCATGTTCTTCTATCACATACTTGTACCTTGGCTGCTTGATAAAGATCTCAGACTCAAACACAGTGTTGGGCAGTGAGCGACCTTTCCTCTGTCCTTTGTGCTTGTTTTCTTATATATTTTGATCATCGCACTGCTAGTGTTTCCTCAGTTCATCAGCTGGGACTAGAACTATTTGTTACCTTACTGAGAAGAAATATGCTTAATGTTGGCATCTTTGTATCTTCAGGAGAGCATGTGAGTCGGTCTGGATGCTCTGTGTGCTCCTCTCTGTGATGTTTTTGACTGTGTTGGTTTACTTTATTTCATCTAAAAATAAAATGGCAACATTATCAATTTAGAATCTATGCTTGGGTATGTAAGCCTCTAAACCTCCATGGCTCAGTACCTGCCCTCAGCAGTTCAGGTGACACACACAATTCATAATGAAAAGGGGGAAAAGGATATATTCAACGTAAACAAATTGGGAAAAGGATCCAAGTAGAGTGACCTCCAGCTTACCTTCATGATCCTAACAGGACGTTTAGGCTTAAACAGAGGCTAAGAGGTTGCTTAGGAAGCTAAGCATTTCCAGTCTAGGTCTGGTCCCAACCATCACTGTCTCTCCTCTAAGGTGATCTGACAGTCAATCAGAGCTAGAGAAAGTGAGTTTCGGGAGACAAATGTGCCAGCATTTTCCTTATTGCAGCTTTAACCTCCTGGTGATATTGCAGCTCTTTCAATTGTGTCATTTCTAAACTCTGATAGCCAAAGGGAGGGGAATAAGAATCTTTTAGAACATATCCATGCTATGAGAACGGCTGTGTGAAAACAGGATTATAGATAGAAGATATACTTAAACGGCTTTGAGAAATGGAGGGAGAATCATGAGAAAGGATAGTCACACACTACACTGTAATGATTTCTACTGTGAAAAAAATTAGAGGAAGAAAGATTGACTTGGCTAAATCTCAGACTATAATGCAGACTGAGAATTTTGAAAAAGGAAGTCCTGCAGTTCTCAAAGTAAAATTCTCTGTTAAAGAAACTCAGAAACAAACATGGTGCTCACATACACCATATCCTATTTCTTATTCCTGAGTTCTTATTTAATTGTATTAAAAATCAAATAAATATTCAATTGTCTTAAAAATCAAATAAAAAAGCTATATTCTTTCTTGAAGCTTAAGTGCAAAAAGAAATGCTGTCAATGTTTTTGCTGTGCGCTGCTTCTTAAGCTGGGGGTTTGTGACATCACTTCTGCCGTGTGAAGCTTGGTACTCACTTCACGTGTTTAGGAAAGTTAATATAGATTTTTTTTTAATAATACAGTTTTACTAAGAGATCTATTACAGACGTCCTTCTAGCATAGACAGATTTTCCAGAAGCACAGGGCTTTGGCTCTTAAGTGATTTACAGAAAGCAGGAAATCACCCTTTCCTGCATGTGGAAGATGATTGTTAATATTCCAGTATTTGAGTGTTAAGTTTTATTTCAGTGAAAATCTACTGCACTATTACATGGAAATGAGCTTTCATGAAATAATTCTATTTAAATGAAATAATGATTTTATAGAAGTCTTGATTTGATTCAAATATTTTTTTATTTTATTTTATTTTTTTTAATTTTTATTTTCAGCAAATCAAAAAAATTTAAAAAGCATTCAAACAGAATAAAATGAAAAGAAACAAACAAGCAAAATACCAAGGGTCAGATATACTTATACAAGAATTCTATAGAGCCTTCAAACAAGCAATACTTTTTGAGTTATGTTTAAAAAAATTCAGAACCACAATAAGCTCCTTCACAAAGCAAATAATATTGAAGTAGTGAAATCAAGTATAAACCCAACAAAAATATATAAGTTATAGTCCAGTGTCCTCATGAATATACATACAAAAATTCTCAATGAAGTAGTTGCAAACTGAATACAAGAGATATAAAAAAATAATATTCCATGAATAACTGAACAACTGTTTTTTTTTTTTTTTTTTTTTTTTTTTTTTTAGAAGATCATACTCCATATACAGGCTGCATGTTTTGGGATAGCCCCCACTCCAGATGTTTGAGACCTACATGAGAACCAAGCTGCACATTTATAACATATGTGCAGGGAGGCCTAGGTTCAGCCCATGGAGGTAGATCTGTGTAAGTATGCAAAAGATGTCAACTCGAGCTTCCAATGGGTTTGTGAATCACTCTGCCTGGAAGCTGGAACAGTGTTGGCAAGCTTATCTGAGATGCATCTAACCAGAGCTATTCAGACAGCTACAAGACATTCCAGAGCAACAGGGCTTGGAGCTTAGGACTTTAAGAAGAATATTGGTGGAAGGATTGTTATATTAGATAGGAAGTTATCAGTGAAAATCAACTAAACATAACTGAATTGAGCTTCATGAATGAATCACTTTAAAACGATGAGATTTACTAAAATCTTTCATGATTCAAATAATTTTAAGAACATTTTTAGAGATGATTTTAGTTGTTTAGGTAGAAAGGTGTAACAATATTAGAATAAAGAATATAATCTGCCTACTTCTCACAATAATAAGTAAAGGCTGCAGAGTAAGAAATACAATGACCTTTCATAATTATACTAAACAGAGAAATAGGCTTGGGACAAATTTGTGATAAAAGGAAAAACATTCATTCTAGGTCATATCCAAGGATGAAGCCAAAGGCCACAGGTGTGCATTATCTTAAGGCAAAGCCCTGTGAATATTGTTGCTTTGAACTTACAATAAGCTTACAGTATGAAACACTGCATTGAACTTGTTATTGATATCCTCCTGTTACTCACCTTTTATGTAACATTTTACCTATAAGGTAATTATTTCTTACATAGAGAAGTTTTTGTACTAAAGATATAAAACACTAAAATGGTGATATAGCCATTTTCTGCTTCATCCAGTGTCTGTGTTTTGTGTGTGAGTGACTACTTCTTTCTTTTTGGCTTCACAACGTGATAATCAACCTTATAAATCAGGCTCCTCTCTGCCTGGCCAGAGAAGGAAGCTATTGGATAAATTCTTTATTTAATCTGCCATGTACTTTTGCAAAACCAAGTCTCTCTCTCTCTCTCTCTCTCTCTCTCTCTCTCTCTCTCTCTCTCTCTCTCTCTCTCTCTCCTCACACACACACACACACACACACACACACACACACACTCACACACACCCTGATGCTTCCCTACAGCTGCTATCCAGAGAGAACCATTGCTCAGGAAACCTCATGGCACATGTCTAAGTTTAATGAAAAAAATTTAATTGCTGAATAATGCTATCAAGATCATTTAGGCAAGGCCACATTTGTAGCTTGTCATATACATAAATATGTAAATAAATAAATGTAATTTATAAAAAGGTAACATCATGTTATAATTTTTGCTGTGTAGCTTGGAAGTATGGCATGTGTTTACATAATTAAAAAAACTGATACAATGAACAGACATCTGTCCTCTATACTTTTCTGTGTTTTTTTCTGTGTTTGCATGTTTTGTGTTTTCGTCCCCAGTGATGCAGATTTTTTTAAACTAGATATGTGTATATCCACTACTCATGAGTGACAATGAAATAAATACTTGAATACATTTGTTAAACAGTATACTTCTGATTCAAACTATCTCCTTCCATCCAGAAAATGGCTAGATAGAGATGAATTGCTATAAGAGTTCATTAATTCCATTATCCAGAGATCTCAAACAATATCCAAAAAATTCGTCAAAATGCATCAGAGGTTTTTCTATAAGTTTATGTGATTATAGTCTCTTTTGGCTTCTGATACATTTCACTTTCCCTCTCTTCACAGTGCTGACATACACTCTTGAAAACTGCATGTTCCCTATCCTCTCATGAGATGGAAGTGATGATTACTGCTTTAAAGCTGAATCCTCAAATTTAGTTTAGTAATCTCTAAGAAGTAACATATCTTGGGAATTTTTTCTATTAGCCACATATTTCTGCCTTTATACACTGAAAATATTTTTCCTTTGTAAAATATGAAAGTATGTTGAACTTAGCCTGCCTTCTGATATTTTTCAGAATTATGAAATCAAACAAACATTGTTATTTTGTTCTATAGATGACTCTAGGGATCTCATGTTTAAAGATGTCCTGTATGTTAATTATAAATTCAGATATAATACCTACATTATGCTTGTAAAATTAAATATTTTTACATAAGAAACATTTTTTTTCTTTTTTACCTTTTATTGGTTCTTTTTTCAATTTCACATTATGCACCCCAATCATATTCATCTCCTCATCCCCTTGTACCCATTTGCTTTTTTTTTAAATTTATTTAGTTATTTAAATCACATCATAATTTACTTATTTACACAGGGGTTATAAACACAAAAAGGCAGGATGTGGGGAAGGGAATGGCACCGGAGCATAGGTGTTCAGGGGTAGTACAGATACTTTTTAGAACAGGGTATCAGCTGGGTGTAGGTTAGGGGACAGGTCACTATGACTCTGCCTATGATTCACTTGTCCTTATCAATTGGTACTGTCCACCGAGGCTGCCTATTTATAATACCTATGACTATTTGGGCTGGTAAATTTCCACGAAGCTGCCTGTTTACAATAGCTTATAGCCTGCTGTTTCAGTGTTTTTCCACAGAGACCCAAGACTTGGTGTTAGCATGCATGTATGTCAGGACTATTGCTGACTTTAGGCCTATGGCTGATTTTAGGCCTTTAGTGTATATGTAGGGCTGCTCCTGACATCTCCTCCTTCTCTAAGTATAGAAGGGCCTTGGCGATTCCATTCTTACTAAGGTGGGATAGAGGCCTGACCTCCAATCCTGACGCTTGTATGGCTCAGGTCCTCCTGTCATTGTCCAGTGAGGCATGAGGGCCATACCCATCCCGATGTCTTTTCTGAGAGGGGATACTTTTAACATCAACCCCTATGCAGTCAGGCTTGTCCCTCAGGGAACCAGATAGATATTTTTAACTTTTATTTATATTCCCTTGCAGTGCTTAGCCTGCAGCCTAAGCAAGAAATCAGATTGCCAGACAGAGAGGGTTCTGGGTAGCCCCTCTCTGCTTGGTCTAGGGGTGGAAGTCTCTTCTTTTAGGTTGGGTGGAATGGGTTTGAGGAACACCCTGGATAAAGTCACAACCTCATCTTGAGTCTCGTGGTCCTCCATAGCTAACTTATGATAATGTATCTGAATAGGTTTTGCTACGAATTATCTATCTGTTGTATCACAAAGTTAGTCAGCCTATTTAAGGCCCGGGACTAAAAGAAATCAGCAAGAAAACCCAGTTAATGGTCCCAAGATGGGAGGAAGTGGGGTTGACAACCATAGAGAGGTTGAAAACCAGTCCTTGTTCCTCTTTCTCTTTCTCTCTCTGTCATTTCTCTGGGCCTTCTCTGACCTTTTTCATGTTCTCTTTAATCATCCCTGTCTTGTCTATGTAAGGGCAACATTCTTCTTTAAGGGCTGTACACAGTCTTTTCTATTGTAGAAAAATAAATCAAGTCCAATAATCCCATGATGGCCCTGGATAAACCATACAGATCAAAAACAAAACAAGATGTCTGTGAAAGAAACTGATAGGAATATGTTTGGTTCACAGAAATGGATGGAAGACAAGTCAGAATCGAGCTCCTGCTAGGGAGGCAGCTGATACAAATGTTGCCCGATTTTTCTAAAGGATTTTGTGTGACTTGCATTATTACAATACTCAAAGGTAGAATTTCTGGGGAGCCAAACAGAGTTAATTTTTGCAGTAATGTTTTCAACTTTGTGTGGTTCTTTCTGTGTTTTCTATACAATGGAGACATGAAAGAGTTGAAGAAGGGTAACAGAGACATTAAAAGTTTTTTAAAGAAGAAGAAAGAAAGAACTGGCAAAAGTTTTAAGTCTATCTCAAATTCAATGAAAACAGACAACAGAAAAATTTATATTTTGTTATGAAGTGTTTGCATGTTTTGTGGACAAAATCTCAAGATATCTCAGGCTTCTTTCAAGTTAATAATCCACCTGCCTTCTCCTGTTAAACATTGGGATTACTGGCCATCATCATGCTGAACTTTTCCTTCTACAGGATTCCCTATGGAATCTCTCTTATATAAAGAAAATTAGTTTTCAAGTAATTTAATGAGGCACTTCCCTTCACTTTCAATATAAGATGGCACTTAGGTAGAATGCTAAAAGGCCTGTGCATTCAGCACCTATAATTCCTAAACAAGAGAAAGTCCAGTTCATTTTCTTTCACTAAATATATCTTTAGGCAAGAAGGATACCACAATGTGCTCATATAATAAACAGAACTGTAATTTTTCTTTCCTGTATCACCTGGAAAAACTTTTTCCCTCCATGCTGCAATTTGCTCCTCCTAATCTCTTAATAATGCATCTATGTTATTGCCTAATGACATGAACGTCCTGTGCATAAAAGCTTGTTTTTATTAAACTTCCTATTTTATGGTAGAGTTCTTTTTCATCAATTATATCAAACTGTGAATATTATCCATAAATTAAAACACATCCCCAACTCCTGGTCCTAGCACTGGTTCTTTCTCGGTCTGGGTCCAAGAACTGAGCAGATCCGGGCAGCAGCTCTGCACCCAATCTCACATAAAGCGGAGGAAATGGGTTTCCCAGGAGCTCTAACCCAGCAGCATCTTAGGTAAGGATACAGCAAAACCTGCCCCAAACAGGGAGTAACTGGGACCACTGGGACCAGGAATTTACTCCTGGCCTGGGGCACTGGTTCTTCTAGTCTGGGTCAGAGCACTGAACAGATCTTGGGCCCTAGCACAGAACAGATTTTGGGCCCCAGGTCTAACCCCAGTAGTAAACATAACCCACACAGTTCTGAAACAACCAAGATAAAGGAAAGACAGGCTCCAGTCAGAGACAGGGCAGGTAGCACTAAGGAGATCCAGATGGCAAAAGGAAGCACAAGAACTAAGCATCAGCAACCCAGGGTACTTGGCATCATTAGAACCTAGTTCTCCCACACTAGAAAGAACTGAATTCCCATATCACCAGGAAAGCAAGATTCAGATTTAAAATCACTTCTAATGATGATGATAGAGGACTTTAATAAGGACATAAGTAACACTCTCAAAGAATTTGAGGAGAACACAGGTAAACAGGTAGAAGCCCTTAAAGAGGAAACACAAAAATCCTTAAAGAATTAAAGGAACACTACCAACAGGTGAAGGAATGAACAAATCCATCCAGGACATAAAAATGGAAGTAGAAACAATAAAGAAATCACAAAGGGAGATGACCTTGGAGATAAAAAACCTAGAAAAAAATCAGGAGTCAAGATGCAAGCATCACCAACAGAATAAAGAGATAGAAGAGAGCATCTCAGGTGCAGAAGATACCATAGAAAATATTGACACAACTGTCAAAGAAAACCCAAAATGCAAAAAGTTCTTAACACAAAAATCCAGAAATACAGGACAAATGAGAAGACCAAACCTAAGGATAAAGGTATAGATGAGAGTGAAGATTCCCAAATTAAAGGGCCAATAAATATCTTCAACAAAATTATAGAAGAAAACTTCCCTAACCTAAAGAATGAGAAGCCCATAAACATACAAGAAATCTACAGAATGCCAAAAGACTAACCAGAAAAGAAATACCTCCTGTCACATAATAATCAAAACACCAAATGCACAAATCAAAGAAAGAATATTAAAAGCAGTAAGGGAAAAGGTCAAGTAACATATGAAGGCAGACTATCAGAATTAACCAGACTTCTTATCAATACTATAAAAGTCAGAAGTTCCTGGACAGATGTCATACAACCTAAGAGAACACAAATGCCATCCCAGGCTACTATACCCTGCAAAACTTTCAATTACCATAGATGGAGAAAACCAAAATATTCCATGACAAAACCAAATTACATAATATTTTCCACAACCCAGCATTAAAAGGATATTAGAGGAAAGCTCCAATACAATGAGGGAAATAATATCCTAGAAAGAGCAAGAAAGTAATCTTCCAACAAATCCAAAAGAAGATAGCCCACAAAGACAATTCCACCTCTAATAACAAAAATAACAGGAAGCAACAATCACTGTTCCTTAATATCTCAAATGGACTCAATTCTCCAATAAATAGACATAGGCTAATGGACTGGATACATAAACAGGACCCAGCATTTTGCTGCATACAGGAAACCTACCTCAGTGACAAAGACAGACACTACCTTAGAGTAAAAGGCTAGAAAACAATTTTTTAAGCAAATTGTACTAAGAACAAGCTAGTAGTAGCCATTCTAAAACCTCCAGCCCTAGAACACAAAGGGAGGGACTCATGGCTCCACCTGCATAGGTAGTTGAGGGTGGCCTTGTCAGGCATCAGTGGAAGTGGAGAGGCCTTCGTGTCCAATAGTTTGGATTCTCTAGGTTGGGGAATTTGAGCTCAGGGAGGCGGGAATGGGAGGATGGTGGGAGCACACCCTCATAGAAATTCCAGAATTATATGGATTATATATGATAGAACAGGCCACCAGAAGACTAGATTCCAGAATTCAAACAAAAATATCTTGATACTAAAATTTTGTTTTGAGAATTGTATATTGCAGAATACACAGTCTTGGTGTATCTACTCATCAAGCAAGCTGAGCAGACCTGCTCGAACCTCTGATGTCCTGGAATCTCAGCTACCCCTTTTCTAATATCTCAATGCTTGTAATAAGCTTGAAGAAGTTAATGAAGAGTTGGTGCCCTATTCCTTGGGCTTAGGGACTGAGGTGGTTAATATTGGGCTGTTTTTCTAGGGAAAAGTAGTGGTTTTGTTGGGACATGGAAGAATAGCTAGGATTTATTGCATAGCCATAGTCTGTTGGTAGAAATCTGTATAACTGTTATTAAGCTGAAGTTATAATTTCTTAAATGGTACAAAATTTACTTTGATTTCAAATTGGTACGAGTTTCCTATTGATATGGAAATGAGATTAATATTGTTACTCTCATAGGCATTTTGCCTATATAACACATTTAGGAATACAAGGCTTAGACCCAGTCCTTCTTAAACTTTGTAAAAGTGATTTGAGATGGTTAGTCTGTGAGTTAAGGGTCTATAGCAAATTCATGGCTCTGAGTTTATTGTTAGGATGTTTTCTATATTTTACTTAGAAATAGTTGAGAAGAGTTAACAGACAACAGTCCAGATTGCTTTACATGGATAGTTGGTTTTCAAAAACATCAATAGTCCACAGAATTGATGTTACAAACATTTCTGTATTAAGGTTCATTTTGATAAGAAACGTGTCTGCTCCTGACAGCTTCCTGTCTTGGATTCTAACAAGAAATTGAGCATCTTTGGAGTTACTCCAGTTGTGGTGAGACAGCCACTAGGCAAGTATGGCCTCTTTTCATCTACAAATTACTGTCCTAAAAGGGACACACTTGCAGAATAGTCATCTACTGATTATATCTGCCAAGACAGAGTAATCAGCCCTTAATAATTCTGTATCACTAGGTCTGTCAGATGATCCTGGGCCAGAAGGCTGAAGATCAGATGCTCCAATGTTTTGTAGTATAGGGACTGTCCAGGTGTTCAGTTGTCTCTATAAATTGGCTAAGTTTTAGAAGCTATGCTTTGTGCTTCCCATAATTTCAGTTAATTCAGTCATTCTGGATTTCTGATGGGGTTGAAGTCTTATAGTCTCATATCCAATCCCGGCTATTTACTTTGAGACAAAAGACTTGAGAGGATGGTTTTCAGCTGACATTCATTCTAAAGCCAAGAAAAAAGCCAAGTTCAGAACTAAGTCTTTTAGTTAGTAGAGATGACAGAGGTTCTGGTAAGTCAACAAAATGATGGACTGGATATTATGTCTAATCTTGTTCGTTACTGATAAAAATTGGTATAGTTATGCTCTGATTGTATTTTGAGAGAAAAGTTTTTATCTTAACAGGAAGGGTGATATGTAGGAGGAGCTAAGGTGGAAGAGTAAGATAGGAAGAGGAGGAGTAGGGAGAGGGAAGGAGAAGGATAGGAGGAGCTAGGAGACTAGGTAGAGAGAGGAGTTGAGGGGAACTTGGAGGCAGATGCTTGTGTGTCTCTACCAGTCAAAGGACAGTTAGTTGGTACATCTAGGTTGGGTATTTGGTTACACTTCTGATTGTATGGACATCTTGTTATTGAGCATTACCAAACTTATAAAGCCTTTGAATAACATTTTTAAAAAAAGTTACTAAAAAAAAAAAGGATAAATGCAAGCAAAATATTCTATGAGAGCTGCCACACTTTATTCCTTCTCAGTGTACATTGTTGATATTGTATTTCCAAAAAAGTTCTTGAACATTAATTCTACAACCTGCTATCTCATCTTGATTATGAACAATGCTTAGTATGATTTATTTTCTAATACTATTCATATTCTTTCTTCCTTCTTTCTTTCTCTCCATCACTTTCTTTGTTGTCCCTCCCCAGCTCTCCTTTGGGTCTGTCTTTGTATTTCTGTTTCCCTCTATATATCACTGTCACTGTCTCTCTGTCTTGCTGTCTCTCTTTCTGTAATTGTCTCTCTGTTTCTTTGTCTCCCTGTCTCTCTGCTCTCTGTGTCTGTCTCTGTGCTCTTCTCTCTCTCTCTCTCTCTCTCTCTCTCTCTCTCTCTCTCTCTTTTTGTGTGTGTGTGTGTGTATTTATGTGTGTATATGAGAACATACCTAATATCTGCAACCCAAACACAATTTTAACAGCCTTTGACTTCACTCCAATGAATTTTAAAAAATATGCAAACCTACTAATTCATCACAGTTTAAATTTTATAATCATACAGATTCATAAGTTCTACTATTTTTAACTTTGTAACATTATTTCCTCAGAAATTACTTTTTTTTGTATTATCTTCATACTTCCAATAAACTCAGAGGAGGGCAGAAAAAGTATAAAAGAATTTCTGAAAAGTTCTAATATCATACATACAAACATTCTCTGAGTTCTGCTAAGGTGAGTTTTATCTTAAATTTGAATGTATATTTTTAAGGAGAAAATCATAGCCTGTCCTCACTCTTCATTGGGATCTACAGTCCCCATCTCCCTAACCACTGAAAGTCTCTACTGGTATTTAATTATACAGTGTATGCTCTCATCAATTATCAGGACTACTTATATATTACCATCAATGTATGTTAATACTAGAAATTTTATTAAATTTGTTTCTATTTTATCTTAGAATCTTTTTTTTTTTTATGTTTTGGTTCTGGGGCTTGAATCTATGGTATTATATATAGAGGCAAGTGCTCTAAGTCATTTTACATCACCAGCTCTCTTTACACCCTTTGAGAAGAGGTATTATTAGAATGTCCAGACTGGCATTGACGCTAGGTTAGTTGGTTTACCTAACTACAAGCTAATCTTGAACTTAGAATCTTTCAGCATCATCCTACTGACTACCTGAGATTATAGATCTAAATCACAAAATACAGACTATTAACCAATAAAATCTTTTCAAACATATTACCTGAATGCATTCCATTTTCTAGCTAAAATTGTCTCTCTGGTATTTGAATTATTTATTTTACATTGTTGTTTTATTATAATTTACATGTGGGTATGTATTATATCTACCTGTGTATGCATGAACACTTTTGCATAACATATTCATAGAAGACATAGGAAAACTGTGAGCAGTCAATCTTTTTCCTTCTTTCCAAAGTTCTAACATTAGAACTTAGGTCATCAGTTTCATAAGCCCTCTCTACTCTCATTCTTACAAAATCTTTAGATAAATCATCCAATATAGAATTTATATATCTCTTCTCCATTTGTTCTTATACTCTTCAAAATCCATGAAAGCTAACTATCTGAAGACCTACTATGTTTACCATGAAGCAGTCCTTCCTCTAGCCCATTTCTTCATGTATACTGTTTCACATGCAAGTCACTGATCTATCTTCTATAAAAGTCTCTCTATGTCTTCCAAGTCCTTTCTAACTTAAACAATATCTTCTGGGACTTCAGTTGCTATTGTAGTTTCTGGCAGACTCTGTCATTTCAATATTCCTTTTACCTAAGTCTTATTCAAATTAATGCCCATTGTGATTATTTTTACATTTGTCAAGTAATACAACTGTCAGTATCCTCAAAACATTCTCATTTTACACATAATAAAGTTTAACATCTTCACCTCTAAACCTATCCTTCACAAGACCTTTCTCAAAAGAAGACCAGCTAAACACCAAAGGCCCTCCCTAGTCTATAAAGAACAAAATCTGCTACCATTTTATTGCTCATTTTCTTGCTAGTGTGTTATGGGCTTGCTGTGTGTGAGTTATTTGTGTCTGTAGATTTTTGAAGTGCAGTAATAAGAATATGGTTGTGTTATGTAGATTACCCTGTCTATTGTATATTGGAGATATGGTCATCCCAATCACCTGGAATTGCCGGATATGTAAAAACAGAGACGGTGTGGGTGTGGACCATCAGGAAATCAATGTCTTTTGTTATTTTCATGTAGCTTTCTAGGAAGAGCAGATTCTGAACCCTTGCAGGTATCAGCGGTTTAGTTGAGATGTGGGTGGCAGCTATGATTTTCATCTGATTGTACATCTAATGTGAGGGTTAGAGATCAATATTTGAAGATATGAACTTGGCCTCTGCCAAAGAGCTAGTGCCTTCCCTGTCTTTGTAGATCCTTATTTTAATTCATTCCCTGATGTGATATAAAGAACCTATACTCCATATTTATAAGTCCCTACCACCCACTAAAGTATAGTGTCACCATAGTTCATTCATTGGAACCAATGGATTTATCAGGTTTTCTTAGTGAGCTTGGATAAGTGGTTTGAAGCAGACGTGTGGGTGACCCTACAGCAACTATGGAATATTCAGTGGATCTCTGAGGTTTGTAAAGATCAACTATCTATCTGAATATAGTATATCTGAATCATCAAACATTGTTTACTCTTTGCTATTTATTATCTAAAAACCTTGAAAGTATCTATTGTAAATAACTAAACTAGTATCTAATACAATCCTGAGTGTGATTATCTATTAATTGTATTTTTATTTATCCCTAATTGTTCAATGGACTACAATTTTACCTTGTATCTTTAAAATTATATAGTCATTTTTTCATATAACATTGAAACAGATCTCTCTAGATAGATACATAGATAGAAGATAGATAGATATAAAATTTGTATCAATATACACATGGTTGGTGTAAGTATTTGCATCTGCCTCAGTCAGCTTCTATAGAGCTTCTTAGAGGACAGCCTTGCTAGTAGTTCCTGTCTGAAAGCACACATAGCATCAGAATAATGCTCAGGTTTGTTCCCTGTGGATTTATTTTTATATCGATATATCTATGCTTTTCTATTTCTCTTTTAATTTAACATTCTTACTTATAATTAAATTCATTGAAATTCTTTTCAATCTCAGTGCACAAACATACCTCAAGCATATTGTACTTGCTTAGTGGTTCTGTATTTCACATTAGGCTGAGCTGTTATCAGATCTCCAGTGGGAGCTCCATGTGTAAAGAGACTAGTTGGCTAATCAGAGCAGCGTTATTCCTTACTTCCCTGGAAGTGGTAAGTCTGCAATCCATGCCATTTTAAAGTAGACCATTTTCTGTCAGTGTATCCAGTTGGATAATATGCTATCACATTTAGATTTGAGTTGGCATTAATCCCTTGTCTTTTATCTTTTGACCAGTGGTCTCTAGATTCCTTAGTTGGTAGTTTTTCTTCCTGGAAAGATAAAATCAAACAACCCGACCCCAAATCTAACTGAGTCCTTTGATTGATTAGCAGAATATATCTTTTCTAGGGCAAAATGCTTTTTAGCAACAGAAAAAAAATATCTTTTAAATTAAAATTATAAATATACCTTATTTGTTTGTATATATATATATATATATATATATATATATATATATATACACAACACACACACACACACACACACACACATATATTCCTCTCTATTTATATAAATTTAAGATTGATGTGTATTTATTTTCTAACTACTGAGGACATTCTGCTTATAATTAAGCAAAACCCTATATAGTACCTATAAAGAAAAAAATGTGTCAATTAGGATTTCAGACTGTTGGAAGTAAATGTATCTATCAGCAGGAAGTCCTGCCCTTTTCAGCATTTTGTGAGAAGCTTTAGTCCATTCACTTGTCCTGGATCTGAAGAATCTGGGCTCTTGACTACCTACGAGCCCATGTGTCAAGTCATGCAGGGCCAGAGCCTCTGGCCACTGCCCACTCCACAAAGGTAGTGGACCCAAAGCAGCATGGGAGTGGAACCTTGACATTCCTTCCCAACCCCCTGATTTCAGCTTAGCAGTTTACATTCTCCTCAGCAGGGGTACTCAGTGTCTCTTCAATCTGGTTGTCTGTTTTGTTTGTTCCTTGTTCACAGCTTTAGACTTTTAGTTGCATGGACCTGAACTAGGGCTGGGGCGAGCACAGCAAGCTGGCATGCATTCCTGCTCACTACCTGCTGTTTACAGGCCTCTGTTCTCCTTAGCAGCAGATTTCTTATAAGCAGGGGCATTCTCTTGAAAAAGTTTTAACACAACATCATTTTTTCAGCCTCTTTTCTTAAAGAGACAGAGCTTAAATCTGTCTTGTTTTAGGGGAGAATTAGTGCCTCTATCCAGAAAGTTATCTCACATTAATTTGTTTCTATACTGTAGTTGGGCACCTTTTATAGAACTTATGCCTGGTTCTTCCTCCCAGCCCCATGCTCCCTGAAATAAGATTCAGACTAACCTATTTATTTTAATCTACATTCTGCCATATGGCTTGTTGCCTGTGCTCAGCTATTAGGATTTCTCTCGTCACATCTCCCAGAGCCTGGTACTAACCTAGAATCCTTTCTGCCTCCTGGAGTTTTGACCTATTTCCTACCTTAGCCATAGGCTATCAGGTTTAGTTTTGACAGGTGCCCGATTTATACAGACATACGATAGTCTTTCTACAAGTTGATTTGCTTGCCTTTAACGTCATCCTTAGCATATGTAGGAATCATCTCACGACCTTCCCTGTGAACAGTCACATGGCCTTAGGACTCAGAACAAGGCTCCTTTTGTAAAGACGGTCTTAGGATGACATTAAAGCAAACAAAAACCCTCTAAGACATCAGACGATGGTTATCAGAGAAGTCTTTGTTGTTTTGTTTTGCTTAATCTGACACTCATATCTGGAATAGTAAGCATATTTTGAAAATACTTTCTTCACTTACAAAACAGATGCTCAAAACTTTAAATATTTATGTAGTCTGAAAACAGCTCAAATTGTTTCTCATAACTCTAGCCAGTGTCCTTATAGCTAATGATTCACCCAGTCAATTCTAACAAGTTTTTAAGAGTTATTTTTCTATGTAAGAGTTTACAATTTGGTAAGTAGGATCTACTCAGAGGAGACTAATTTGTGAGGTTAATTTTTGAATGTGAGAATGGTCTATATGAAGGACAAAAAAACCCAAAAAACAAAACAATAAAAAAACAAAAGATGCTGAGAATTTCTGACTCTTAAGGAATGCTCTGATAGATATGTTGTCTCAAAGAAAGTTTTTTCTTTGTATGCATCTGCAGCACTCTCCAACTGAATCTTGATCAGTTTGGGAAGAGCAAATAAATATCAACAAAAGCACACTTGAAATTATACTAATATACAACAGTCTGATCTAAATACAATAGCTATTCTAGTTTGCCTTATCTTAATAAAACAAAAAATCCTAAAGTCACCTGAGAAGTGAATTTCCATTGGATAAGAATGACTTTAATTGTTAATTGATATATGAGAACCCACTCTGCTATGGCTACCATCCTGCCCTGGAGAAATGGTATGACAATTTATAAAAACCTAGCTAAGAAAGAACCTCTCAGCTAGAAGCATTGATACTTAATGATTTCTGCTGTATTTCCTTGACTGTGAGTGAGTTTGTTGGTCAGAGGAAGTATGTGTGGTATAGTAAGTAGGTCTGGCTTCAATTTCCTGTCTTTACTTTTCTCAATGATGAGCTATAATCTTTAAACTGAAATACACCCTTTCCTTTTCTAAATTGCTCTTGGAAAGAGGGTTTTTATCACAGCAATAATAATCAAAATAGAATGATACCTTTGAAAATGTGCAGAACATACCAACTTAAGAAAAACTAAATATGATGTCAGATTTAAATTTCTGTTGCTAGTAGACTGTCCTCTAAAGCATCTAGATATGTTTTATATACAAATATCATTTAATGCACTCAAGTATTAGGATGCCAACCTTTCTGAGATGTTTGCGTTCTACAAAGGGAGAATGAGTTTGTTAAATGATGTTGAAAATGAGTTCATTTTTAGTTTTAATAAAATGATGGCCTGTAAGATTTAAAATATATAAATAAAGGCAAAATTACCCTTTATGTTCATCAAATGTCTTGTTGAATTTCACTGAACAATTAAAAATGGAATAAGTAGACATTTTGAAATATAAACAGATTATATTAGCAAGTGTGGTGGTCATTCACTATTGCTGTTCCTATTCATACTTATTATCTGTTTTGAAATTTAAGTTGATTTATTATGATTCTTGCACTTTTGAGGTCAAATGCAAATAATAAGTTACAAGTGTTTTTACAGTTGTGTAGCTTCATAACCAAAAGTGCTAAAAGTAGCATAGTCCTAATTGATTGAGAGGTTTTGTTTTTTTTGGACTTAGTGCAATGCCTGCTGCATGTGCAATTGCAGAGACAGAAGTGATGGATGACAGTGAAATAACAGAGAATTAGGAAATTTATGAGCTGAAACACATTGTGGATTTTAGCATCTACTGGAGTATCATTCTGATAAAGACATTACAAGAAATAGATTTCAAGTGTTTTTTTTTTTTTTTTTTTTTCAAAATTGGAACCTTTTAAAATCAGATCCTGATGACAGCTACATTGGTACAAAGGTGTATTTCCAGAGAACCACTGCACTTCAAGTCTGACAAAATTACAGTGTTGTTGTAAATTTTGAAACTCTTTCTAGTATATTATTATTACTATGGCTGTCCCAAAATTGCTGGACTATTTTTGTAAGAATAATTATGAAGGAAATCACTTCAGTTTTGTGAGCTAATGGAAGAAATCCCAATAGAAAGGTTTATCTTTTATTAATAAGTAATTCAACATATATACACAATAAGTAAATGACACTAAAATTAGAGCTTCACATGATTTCTTAAATTAAAGCAATTATTCAGTATATGAGTTTAAATTATTCATTGCATTTTTCCCTAAGATTCACTGGTTATGTTTAATACACATGAGAATTTCCACCAACATGAGAATTTTGTGTACATTTTTTAGAAGTTGCCTATTCTAGTTAAAGAAAGTTAAAGTTGTAAATATCAACAAATTAAATTTTATGCATCAGTTTCTGGCCAATATCTCTAGATGAATATGGGCATGTATGATTCGGAAAAGAATGAACTCATGCTAAATATTCCTTTGGAACAGATGTAAAAGATGAGCCATTTAAACAACATTCAGATATAAAGTAATGCTACACTGCTTAATTACCATTGTCCTGTTACATTCAAATGAGGATATCCATCATGCAAATCGCCTGTAGTAAAATGAGTCCAGAGCTTGACTTAGGACTTGCTGTGTTTAAAGCTTTTCTCTCATTTAAAGTTGTTTGATTGTATATACTGGTAAGATTTTTCCTGTGGTAAGATTCTACTTTAAAAAGTAATGCTAATCTTTGTATTTTGTAAAGAAAACATGAAACAAAGTTAAAATGCAACCCTTCAAAAAAAAAATCAATTGTGAAAGTTTTTCCTTTGATGTCCTTTCAACTCATTGCATAAAAACTAATAATTTTCAACATTTGCCATAGTACCTTTAAGAAAAGCTGCTGCTCTCCCACACAGTACATTTTCTAGCCTTTTATTTCATACTGTATTATTACCTGAAATTTTTAGCAGAAGGCTCATCAGAAGCTGTACTCTAGATCTAGCTTACTTCAAAGATATGGGGCATTGACTTTCATCTTTAATCAGAAATATCTGAAAATGTTGATGTCTTAAATATTGCTCAACATTATAGCAAGGCACAGTCCTCCTTCACATTGCTGCTTTCCTTTAATCAATGATTTTGGAAGGTGTAAATCTTGTCCACCATTACTAGCATACATGCTAGTAATGTTGAAGAGACAGAGCTAAGTTACTCAAGATGCTGGGTTCCTGGTAGGTTTTCCTGATCACACTAAAATTAGAATGCTTGGCTTTTGCATTTTGTCTATTGTATAGGTATGTATGTTATGCCAGAATGTGAGTTGAAAGTGGTCCCTTTAGGTTGTTGTAGAGTGATTGTGAAGCATTATATGATGCATATTGATGTGGAGAAATTTACAAGATTTAAGAGACGAAAAACCAAAGAAAATAAAAAGCTTTGTTTTAGACCCAACATTTTTGGAAAACTCATTTTTATGTGACTCTGTGTTTGGTCCCAGAAATGAAAAAAAGATGTTTTTCTCTCTCATTTCAATAAATCATTCTAGTTTGAAGGAAAAAAATATGTGAATTTATATGACAGAGAATAAATTATTGTTTGTTGTATAGGAAGAATATATCAAGAGCTCTAGTTACCAGGTGGCAGAGCTAATAATAAGAGTTTTGACAACATCCTTCATACATGATAGATTCAGCATTACAATAACATGGGCATCCTGTTACAATCATTAACATGAGCTCACAACTAACCATAATTTTGATAATTAATCACAGTTATGATTATTTTAAATTTCCAGAAAAAATTAATCCAGCCATCCTCTTTCAATGTAGTTAAGTGTGCTATAATAACATAGTTCTTGGTCCAATACATGAGTTACTTGCTCTAGGCCTAGGAAAGTATATCCCTATACTCAAGCCTAACTTAACTTTCCAAGTCAATTGTAACAGTGTTTTACTACTCTACTGCTCTGGTAGGGGTGCAGTACAGAGTGTCAATACCTAGTGAGTCCTGATTTTTATATAGGAATAGAAGAGAATCAAGATTCAAAGGTCCCGACAGTTGCTACACTAGTCTGGGAGTCAGATAACCTCATGCTTCAACCCTTATCAGAGAAGTTTCTTCCTACAGTGGATGAAAATTAATGCAGAGACCTACAACCAACCAATGAGGAGATAGAAGATATTGTGGAGCACTCTCTCTAAATGCAATATTTTCATCAAACCCATCCCCTCTGGGCTCGAGAATCTATGTGGAAGAGGAGGCAGGAAGATTGTAAGAGCCCAAGGTGGAAGTACTCCAAGGAAACTGTAGAAACTGTAATCCAGACAAACAGGACTGATTCACATGTGAACCCGTGGAAACTGAGGCAATGCTCATAGAACCTGTGTAGTTTGAATCCAAACATGGTCCCAACACTGGTGGGGAGAAATAGACACCATATTCCACCCTTAACACAGTTGCTGTTATTAATTTATACCTACTGGGAAAGTGTTGCTGGGCGTATCAGTCACATTCCAGGACACATTCTATGCCAAGAAGTAGCCAAAAACAATACAAAACAAAACAAAATGCCAGAAAAAAAGCCCCCAAACCTCTATTGTGTACATTTTGTTTTGTTCAGATTATTTTATTCTTTTTGAATTTTTCTTGTTTTTCAGTTTGATTTTGTTGTGGTGGTCTTTTTTCTTGGGGAAGGAATTCAGAGTGACTGAGAAAAAATATGAAGTTGGGTGGTTAAGGAGGAAGGAAGGATCTGGAGGAGGTGAGAGAAGAAAAATATATTAATCAAAATATGTCATATACAATTAATTAAAAAATAAATTTAAAAAGATTCATACATCCATGTTTTTGAAAAAATGAGTGATATAGTAATGTAGCCATCTGGTAGAGACCATCTTGAGGAAGGAAGTAACATTTATATTATACTACTAAGAAAATAATACTGCACCAGAAGAAAATTGATACAAATACATTTTTTTTTAAAGAATTAGACATGGAGCTTGTCCAGGGGAGGTGAGCTTGGTGAAGATTTGAAGATAGAACTGTAGACCTTATAATGCATTCTTAGAAACACAGAGACTGTGTATTCTATTCAACCACTGATGCAACTTGTTCACATCTATTTAATTGTCTTATTTACTTTTCAGCTTTTAAATTTGGCAACATGGAGAAATAGTACAATTGCTTAATGTGTTGTACTTGTAAGAAATAAGACATGTTTGCTACTTAAAGGTTACAGGTAACTTTTTGGTTATGTTTTTGTTTTTGTTTCTGTTTCTGTTTTTGTTTTTGCTTTTTGAGATAAGGTTTCTCTGTGTGTCCCAGACTGGCCTCAATTTCAGAGATCAACTTGCCTCTAACTCCTGAGTGCTAAGTATAAAGGTATATGCTGTCACTAGCAGGCTTACACACTGTTCTAGGCCTTTGAATATTTGTTTTTGTTTTGTTTTTCTTGGTTTAGAGACAGAATCTCACAGAGGTCATGGCTAGTCTTTTCCTTACTCTGTTCCAGATTACTGGGATTGCAGATATGTTTCACATCCAATGAAGCTACAAGCATTCTATGTAGATCAAAACAAGGATAATACAAGAAGAGTTTATTGACCAAGTGAGGTCTTGACCATGGTAGGCTTGTCAAAAAAAAAAAAAAAAAAAAAAAAGAGCAGTAAATGTAGCTGTTAGAATTTCTAGACATCCAGAAACTGAATATAGGAAATGTTTAATATAATTGTGTCCAATGTATCATGTTAGGTCACATCACATCCATCACAGAACGTAACAAATTTCCAACTATATGTTCTATAGGCCCCCAATCAAAAGAGTGAAGAATGAGTTTATTCTATGTCTGTAAGGCTCCTGCCCTAGAGGCAAATACAAATGTGAAGTATTTTATCAAAATGAAGGACTATGCATTCCTTCCATAACAAAAACAAATAAAATATTCTAAGCTATCCATTTTATGTTGAATTTCCTTTCCTTCCTAATAACAAAGAATGCTTACCTTTGCTACCTCTATGCTACTAACAATATTTTTGCACAAATCAGAAGAAAACTTTTGATGCCTTTGTGGTATCAATATTGGTGACTTCTCTACCCAGGACAGATTTATTTTTCCTTGCCACAGACCCAATTTTCCTGTGTAGAGTTGGGTAAATCTTGATGTTTGCCTACCTGTTACTCCTGCTGTATCATCTCCTTTTCTGTGTATCATTCCATGATTTATGAAGTCCTTTTCATTCAAACTGGACATGCAAGAGAAACTTCTGCTGAGCTGAATATTGAAATCTTGTGCTCCATAAATCTCAGAAACTTGATTTTCAACCAAAAGCAAGTCACAAGAAAACAGCCAAGATGTAATTTATTTTTCAAAGCTGAAATATTTAAGCTCTTTTTACAGAAAGCATTCATTTTCTTAGAGATCTTTTAAATAATGCCTGTTATATTGATGCTATGAATTAAATTTTAATACTGCATTTGGCAGTTTTTGCTGAGCACATGTAGTGTCCTAAAGATGTCCACAGGTGAGCTAGCACTGAGGTATGCGCAGCTTGCATGCCCAGTGGATTGAGTAATTTACAAGTATGCAGGATTAGAGCATAAGGTACAAACTGATTTGTCCTCTGGATGGCTTCATTACACATATAAGAAATACCATTATTCACATTATTCTCAGAGTGGAGAGGATTCTTCAACTACAGATTCTGTTCAAATCTAAGTTTCTCACAAGTAGGAAAAGAAGGTGAGTATCTAAAGTACAAGAGGGCCTAAGAATCTGCAAGTGTAGAGCTCTTCAAGTATAACTGAGATAGAATGACTAGAGATAGTCAGTAGAGGATGTCATGACTCCTGGCTCTGAGCATAGCCTGGGGTCCTCCTTGAGAGACACTGATCACAGAGTAGATCAAGTATCAGTGAGTGTTTTCACACATGGATTCCAGTGAATTTTTTACTTTTTCATGTAAAGAATTACTTCTTCATCACACCTTGATATTGTAATTCTGCTACAGTACTCTTAGAAAACTGCCTTTGCACCACAAATCCTTATGGAGAAAACTGTAACAGTAGAGAGTCAGCCATTGAAAAGCTATTAATTTATCTGACTACATGCAAGTAAGAAAATGGACTGTAATCAATCATAGTATTTCCTACTGATATGTTCTTACTATAAAGAACTTTACTTACACTGAAGTAGGACTATATGAATATCTATCTCTTAGTCCTATTTTAGCCTAACTCATAAACTTTTTAATTCACTGGTTTTAAACTTAAATTGTCTATTGCTGATTTTATCAACTCATGATGATTTCATTAGTTGACCTACTAAATGAATATCATTATGGTATCTATATGTGAAGATCAGTTGTAAAGAGTAAATTTTAACTGATATTTTTATTCTTAACTAGAAATGAAGCTTTTTTATTTCCAGTGACAATTTAAAAGAGAAGGAAATTATGAGAATACTACTTATTAGGAAAACGAACCTTATTAATATGACAAGCTATCACAAATTTTGTAGTTTAAGCAGTATAAATTATCATCTTTCTATTCAGAGGTCAGGAGCCCAACACATACTGCAGTGCACTAAAAATATTGCAGTAACTGTTCATGTCTGCATTCTTGGTTAAGTTTGTACCTCTAGCTTCTTCCAGAATTCTGAGGGTCCACATCTTCGACCTCAAACCAATGATTCTGTCTCTCTGTACCATCCTGCTCTCTCACACATTACTTTGACTCTTTTCTCTTGTTCATTGAGGGTATTTGAAGATTACTTTGGACACACCTACATAATTTGGAAAATTATCTCCCTAGACTTAAATCAAGTAGATTAACAATGTTAACTCTACTTGAAACCTAAAATGCAATGGAACACACACACTTGCTTGTGTATGAGATGCTTAGTGCCTTTAGAAAGTTGCCTACTCCACTTTTAAAGACAAAGTAGGTAAAAATCTGCAGCATTTAATTGGAATGGCATTTTTATTCAGAAGATTATAACACAATCTCAAGCTATGAAAACTGGCATTTTGTGGGAATTTGAAGACTTGCCATAGATGTTCATATTTTCATTTGGAGTCTGGGATTTTTAGAGAACTTTCTGCATTTTTGGTTGTCCTCACTCATTCACAAGCATCTCTATAGTTTGTGTTCAGTAAATTTAGAGTCTGCTACTTTTAAACTGTATAATTACATGAAATCCTTCTATGAATGTCTACACAGCATTCATGATGTTCTTGATAAATCATAAGTACTGGCAAAATCATTATATACATGCCGGATATAGACAAATTTAATCCCAATCCAGGATTTCAACCTCACCTTTAACCCAGCTTTAGTTTTTGGATAAAAGATTTATACAAACTTTATATTTACAATACACCTTAATCAGCACTACAGCTAGCCAGACATCTACCCTCTATCTTATTAAAATATAATTTCTACCAATAATCCTGAGTTATTACTTACTATGTTTTATCTGGGCTGCTTTTAACTTCAATTGGCCAGCCCTCTGAGTCTGTTTTCTTGACTCCTAACCCATGACATCTTTGTCCTTCTCCTTTATCTTCTTCTCCATCTCTTCATGATCTCTTCTGACCACAAAGCCCGGGAAATGTAAAGCTCACCTATGTCTTTTCTCTTCAGCATCTTTACTTCGATAAGAAATGATTTGGATCAAAGTAACATAGCATCACTTGGGTCTATGTGCAGACTCTATCATCTGTGGTATAATCAGGTCTTGAGGAAGTAGTATTAGCAGTAGAATACAAACAGCATCAAGTCAATCCCTTTATTCCTCCCGTTTAATCCAACTAAAGAGGCTCTTTTTCTTTAGTAACAAACAACATACAATAGGAACTACTTTGAAATATTTATGAAATTTATTGAGTATGAATTCCATTTTAAAATCTAATCTATTTGTATTTTGTAATTTAGATGAGGTGTTCTATCATCTAGCTTATTTTGGTGAGTTAGAATTTTGTATCCAAATATTTTTATCTTAACCTATATTACCATTTTAGAAACATCATTTTAGATCTAGATTTTTTTTAAAAATTTTAAGCAATTTAAGTTTTATTGCAAGACTACAGTTATTTAGTACTCAACTCCATTAGAGATTTGAGAAAGAATATATAGTATTTGAGCATGAAGGAAGTGTAGGAATACAGTTTTCAAATATTAAATAAGCAGCAGAGAGAGCTGACTGCTTGGACTGTCCCCAGCATTTTCTATAGTGTTGGAGCATCTGTCTTTAGACTTCTAGCCCAGAATATCTGAAAGACCTTACTTAAGGGAAGCAGGAAGTATGAAGGATGAGCTCAGCAGTAGATAGCATTTGGATAGCATTTTGTCTGCAGATAAACTCGGGGCATTTATTGCCCAGTGACTAGTTTGTCATAATTGGAGAAACTTCGAATGGGAGTTATTGACATTTATTATTTTTAAAAAGTGCAGTGGGGTTCTGTCAGGTGCTGGCATGTTTCATAATTAGAATTTTTTTAATAATGAAATAACCTTAAATGTCATAATTTTTTTATTTCTGATACTTTGAAGACTATCTATCTATAGCATATTTGAATAAGCAAAGAATTACTGTCCCCAGCTATCTATTATCTATGCAACACAGGATGTGTAGTTTTTTGATAATTCAGATTAGTGTCTCACACGACTATGAGTTTGATTGACTATAAATGTTCATTCATTAATTATCCTAAACTGTTTATAATAACAGCTATTTAACAGACTGTGATTAATCCTTGTATTTTTAAATTAGTTGCAAAGGTAGAATACCTATCTAAGAGAAACAAAATTAGTCTTAAATTGTATCAATATACAAGGATTTATACCTATTAAAATCATAAATGTTAATTGATATATAAATTCTGTACCAATGTAACAAAATATAACCTCAATTTTTATCAAAATATAAAGATCATTATCATAGTAATATTATGGCTTTAAAATGTTTTTGTTTAAGAGTATAACTAATAATCCATCATGACTTATCTAATTGTCCTAAAGTTAATCCTAAGTAATAGAAAAATTATAATGCATCATATGTATATATCACATAAAATCTTCCTAAGTGTTTTTATATCCTACTAATTAAATACTATTTAGATTTAAATAATCTTTCTGAAAATTAGACAGATTTGCTAATATATATTATGATATATTATGTAATATATTATGGTCACATATAGACAATATATATTGTGATATATTATGGACACAGATGATAGATAATTAAGAGATAGGTGTAGTCACCTAAATATTACTGAGACATAACTATACCACAAATTATAACATATAGCTTCAAAACTAAATCTAATTATTGACTCTTTAGCTACTGTTATACTTTAATAGGCCTAGAAGAATATAATGGGGCTGAGATAGTTACTTCTTCTTTAAAACAAGTATAAATTATAAATGTAAGTAATAATACTGCAAACATTTTAGAAGAAAACAAATACTGATAATATTAATTGAATGATGTCAGAAGTCATAATAGGACAAGGTAATAACTAACAGGTAATCTTCCTGAGATGTTCTGCTTCAGATTAATTCACAACAGATTTTCTATTACAAGCAAGAAAATTCATTTTAGGAAAGATTCCTGGTATTAATATGTTTTTCCTGTTATTATTAAACATATATAACTATCACTAGGTATTAGCCCACCTCTTTTGAGCAGATCTCTGCAGATGTACAAAGATGTACTATCTTGTAGTGTTGCTATATAGACAAATAGATCATTTCTTAAGTCTTAATGATGATCCTATAAGAGTTTCTAAAATTATATCAATGATTATTAAGATCTTTAATAGTGGGACTGCTATTAGGTCCTTTTCTAATCAGCAAAACTGCAATGAGAACTCTGTTAATCTCTCATTTGTCACCAGTTAATTGTTCTCAGATTGTAACCAGACTTTCTCCTACTCAGAGCACATTCTAAGAAGTTGTAAAACAACCAAATGTCATAAAAAGGGAACTAATGATTTATTATAGGTGCTAGGACAGAAGATAATATATAGACCTGGTTTATCTATACAAAACTTCGCTAATAACTTAGTGTTGGTGTTCAACCTTCTAAGAATCTGTGGAGCTGTGACAGGTGATGAATGTTTGGCAGATCATTACTCCTAGTGGATATCCATGTAAACATTCTCTGTTGTAAACTTCTATTTCAATTTATGATTTGATTTTTTATGTGTGAACTTGTTATGAACTTTTAAACATGAGATCATGTACTCTGAAAGTTGTTTTAAGTGTGAAGGACAAAGAGAAAAGTTAGAACTGAGCTGAGAGAGGAACTAAGCTGAGAAGAACATTTTGGACAGAACACTTCTTAGACAAAGAGGAAAATCTAAGAGGAATTTTTCCCTTGTCCCACTTAGGATCTTTCTGCATCTCCCCTTTTACTTAGATGGCTTTAATAAGAAATTTTTTATGACTTAGTAATAAATACTATAAACACTTTTCAGATTGTTCCTTTTCTTTTTGTGACTTCTTTATTTTCAGTTTTTTATACTTTTTATTGGATGTTTTATTTATTTACATTTCAGATGTCACTCCCTTCCCCCATTTCCCCTCCCTAGAAATCCCCTATCCCATCACCCCTCCATTTTGCTTTTATAGCATTTTAATTAGATGCAAGTGTTAAGGTCACTTCTAGGTTGAGGAACTTGCAATATAATAGATGCAAATAGTCAAGGAACAAGCAAGACAGTAAATCCAGATAGTCAAAGAACAAAAAAGGCAATTAACAAAACTCCATGAACACTCCCATGATCCCTGTTTTTAAGGTCTTCTCAGGATGACCAAAATATCTGAGCCATCTTCCCTGTCCTAGCCCAAAGTCATTTTCATGTCTGAAGCCTACTTCCTTGTTCTAGCCTAAGATTTAAATTCCTGCCTGAAATTGCTTATTTGTTCTCACCTAATAGTTAGATACCTGCTTGAAGTTACTATTTGTTCTAGCCTAATGTCAGATTCCTGACTGAAGCTCACTTCCTTGTCCTTAGCCAGTGTCATATTCCTGTCAAGCAGCACATTTTATTGTCGTTGGCCCATGACAGATTCTTGCTAAGCCATCTCAAAAGTTCTCTGCTTCTCCCCCTTTTTTTATTTTATAAAGAAGACTAAGCCTGTCTTAGGTGATTCTGCCAAGAATGCCTTCCTTACCCATCGTGGAATATTCATTATCAAAAGCAATGCACTTCTGTCTTAGGTTGGTAAGGCTCTGTGCAGAATCTTACCAGTCATTAGCTTGCCAGCCTGTTAATTTGATAACTCTTTCTGAGGGTTCATTTTCAGTTTCAAGCCATGTATTTTGGATGCTGACATGTTGATGTTGTTAAAGACAAGCTTTAACATGTTGGACAGGAAGAAAAGTATTCCTTTCAGGACAAAAAGGGCTAGCACAATCAAGTTATATATGCAATACTTGAATCTTGACCAAAATAAAAATATTGACCTCAGGCAATGGGTAATTTTATCAACAGTATCCTCTGCATCAATGCTCAGCAGAGCAGCATTCTTTAAATTCATAAGCTCACTATGCAAAACTAAAACATCCAGAGAGGTGTTAGAATTATGTCAAATATCCTGTAAGTGTCTTTAAACTTTTTCCTAATTATAATGACTACCATTGTAAACAGTTGAATCCAATGGTATTTGACATGACACTCGAGATGACTCCTTACTCTTAAACTCTGAACTTCCTTCCAATAATTTGGATGGGATAAAGAGCATCAATCCATTCTTTCAAATGCCTACCTAAATCCTCTTATATATTCAACATATTAGTAACATTTTTTTGCTAAATGATTAACAAAAGTTATCTTCTTTTGTCAAAGCAACTGCAGAAGCAGTGGTGCTAGCAATTAATGTAATTAAAGCCGTTAGCAGCAATAAAAATGCCCACTACCCTCTTGCTTCAGCCTAAAGCCTGACTTACTTCTTCCAGAACTTGCAAGCTTTTTTCAGAAGACCAAGATTCTATAATACTAAAGGCAATAAACCAAAAGCTGTTTGATTGATCTCTATAACAGAAATTCCAGGTTTTAACAACTAACAGAATTAGAAAGTGTAGAATCAATGCAACTTACATTAAGTACTGTAGAATAAATAAAATAATTTTAACTTGACAAATAAAGAGTCTTAACACGTGTACTAACACTTGTTTGAAATCCAGATCCTGCCCCAAGTTTATCACTTGCTAAAATAACATCATAGAGAACTCCAGCTAACTTCCAAATATGTCTCTGAAAATGTCCAGTACCAGTCTTCCAAATGAAGACTATTATTTCCAGTATTGGATTAAATTCTAGAGCAGTCCATGATTAAATCCAAAGAACTGGTCACATTTAAGAAAAATACAAGAGTCAATATAAGTTCTCCTGTTGATTCTCTGTTCCACAAGGTCTGAAAACTTGAGGCAAGGCAGATTGTCCCATTAGGGGTATAGATAAGCAAAGGGGGGTTGTCCAACACAGCTTCCCAGTCACCATCGTCAGGACACTCAGCAAGTTCACAGGTCAGCATCATTCTTTGTACTGTTACCCATCGCTCTGGCAGCCACCTTGCTCCTTCTGCATCCTGCAGAAAGAACACAAACATGCCCTCTTCCCCATACTAAATACCTGATCAGGATCATGCCATATGCCAGTAAGTGGATCCTTCCCTTTCACCTATGCATAACTATGCTAGTTGTAGAGTGCCATAGACACTAAGTAGAAAGCTCCTTGGCTTCCAAATTTTTTTAAAAAATTAAAATAGAAAAGAATATGATTTAAATAAATTTGTGGTGTACAGGGATATAATTCCCACCTTTTTATGAAGTTATTCTTTTTAAATTCCATGGGTCCCTTCCACAGTCCATTGTTCTTGACAATTATAAGGAATCCCAGTAATATGGGTAATAATAAATTGCTGCCAAAAAGTCTCAAATGATCGACTGTGATAGCCAGTTCCATTATTAGTTTGTTTATTTCTTTGTTTTGTTTATTATTGGATACTTTATTTATCTATATTTCAGATGTTATCCCCTTTCTCCATTCCTCCCCCCAAAAAAAATCCTTATCAAATCCTTCCTCCTCCTATTTCAATGAGGGTGTGCCCCACCCATCTACCCACTCCCACCTCCCAGCACTCAAATTCCCCAAAACTAGGGCATCCAGCCTTTAAGGGACCAAGTACCTCCTTCCCACCTAAGCCTGACAGGTCCATCCCCCACTTCATATACAGCTGGAGCCATGGGTCCCTCCATATGTGTCCCTAAGCTAGCTGTTTAGACCCTGGAAACTCTGGTTGGTTGGTATTATTGCTCCTCCCACGGGCTGCAAGCCCCTTCCATTCCTTCAGTTTTCTCTCTAACTCCTCTATTGGGACTCTGTGATTAGTTCAATGGTTAGCTGTGAACATCCACCTCTGTATGGCCCTGGCAGAGCCTCTAAGGAGACAGCTATATCAGGCTTCTGTCAGCATGTACTTCCTGACATAATAGTGTTTGCATTTGGTGATTGCACCTGAGATGGATCCTCAGGTAGGTAGTCTTTGGAGGCCCCTTCTCCAGTCTCTGCTCCACACATTGTCTCTATATTTGCTCCTGTGAGTATTTTGTTACTCTTCCTAAGAAAGATGGAAGAGCCCACACTTTGTTCTTTTTTCTTTTTGAGCTTCATGTGGTCTGTGAGTTATATCTTGGGTATTGTGAGCTAACAACTAGCAGGCTGAAAGTTAGAACTGTGCAATTCCTGCTGAGATAGAACAAAGGCCATATTACTTAATCCCCTGCTGTTAGGCTACAAGTGTTGATTGCCTAAGCCAGCATCCTTTTACCCTCAGAAAGAACAAGAAAGTTTTTAGGATTCTTTAGAAGTTATCTTCAGCATTCAGTACAGTTCCAGAGCTAGAACATCTGGAGACCCTCAGACTTTAAAGCTACTCCTAAGTCCTACTCTGTAACTCCTTCCACTGTTCTTTCCAGGCTAGGAGGCTCCTGGCAGAATATTGTATAAAGGAGTAAATGAACATCGATAAACAATTCTCTGACTTTGTGGCTCTATAGACTAAGTTTTGACCACATAAAGTTCACATGCATAAATTCTTTCCTCAATTATTACTCTACGTGTATATGAGGATTTCGTCATATACCAAATAACTTTCAGAAAGGGATCCAACAGGGACGCGATGGGTGGTTTTAGTAGAAAAGAAAGTGATAGGTCATGAGAGTCACAAATCTGTAAACACAGCACGTAGAAATACCAGAGGATCGGATGTCATATTCTTTAGGATTCAGGGTCACATGACATCCTGTCTTTGAAAATAGAAGAAAAATTCGGAGGTAGAGAACACACACACACACACACAACACATAGAAGGGTGGTAAGTCAGATCTAATAGCCTTTTCATGAGTAATTCAAATAAAATTGTAAATATAATTAATAAGGTGATAGCCTTGGGAGCAGGAGTAAAGTGGACTAACCCAGTGCCTGTCAAATGTCAGGAAACAATTATACTGTTTCAATGACTATGACATTGCATGTCTACCTGAGATTATAATTTATGAAATATAGGCAAACATTGAATCAATGTGCATACTACAGAGTAAAAATATAATATTTACTTGATGTATATATGTGAAATGTTTCAGACATTTAAAATATACTTGAAATAAGAAGAAAACAAAACTGAAAAGTGATAATATTCCACTTAAACTTAAAGTTTAAAAGAACTCTTCAATCTCCTACTGATGTCCTCTGCTATGTGCACAATTTTAACTTCATATATTCCATTTGTTCATATGTGAGTCTAGTTCTGTACTATTAGTGGCCTATTCAGAAACTTCTTACCTAGCCCACAACCTTCCAGAATATTCCCCATGTTTGCTTCTAGAAGTTTCACTACTTTAAGGTTTTAAAGACTTTGCTCCATTTTTAATTGAGTTTCATACAGGGGGAAAAATATGAACCCAATTTTATTAGACTACAGATAGGTAACTAGTTTATTCCATTTGTTGAATTGTTTCTCCAATATAAGTTTTTGCTTCTTCATCAAAACTTAAGTGGTTATATGTCTGTCAGTTTATTTCTGATTTCTCTATTGTATTCTATAGGTCTGTCTATTTTTATGTTAGTACCAGACTCTCATTGTTATTACAGTGCTGTCGTAAAATTTGAAGTCAGATATTGTAATACCTCTAGCATTATTGTTTTTGTTTCTTTGTTTGTTTGTTTTTGTTTACATTTTTTTATTAGTAACATTTTCTTAAATATTAATTAAAGGGTTTATAAGTTTGGTAATGCTCAATAACAAGATGCCAATACAATCAGAAGTGTAACCCAATACCCAACCCAGATATACCAACTATCTTTGACTGGCAGAGACAAGCAAACATCCGCCTCCATGTTCCCCTCCCCCACTCATATCCTAGCTCCTCCTCTCCTTCTCCTCGTCTACTCCTTATTCCTCATCTTCCTCTCTTTACTCCTCCCACCTTAGCTCCTCCTACATATCACCCTTCCTGTTAAGATAAAACTTTTCTCTCAAAATACAATTAGAGCATAACTATACCAACTTTTATCAGTAAGGTACAAGATTGACCTAATATCCAGTCCATCATTTTGTTGACTGACCAGAACCTCTGTCATCTCTACTAACTAAAAGACTTAGCTCTGAACCTGGATTTTTTCTTGGCTTTAGAATGAATGTCAGCTGAAAACCATCTTCTCAAATCTTTTGTCTCAAAATAAATAGCCGGGATTGGCTATGAGACTATAAGACTTCAACCCCATCAGAAATCCAGAATGACTTGAACTGAAATTATGGGAAGCACAAAGCATAGCTTCTAAAACTTAGCCATTTATAGAGACAACTGAACACCTGGACAGTCCCTAACAACAAAACATTGGAGCATCTGATCTTTAGCCTTCTGGCCCAGGATCATCTGACAGACCTAGTGATACAGAATTATTAAGGGCTGATAACTCTGTCTTGGCGGATATAACCAATAGACAACTATTCTGCAAGTGTGTCCTTTTCAGGACAGTAATTTGTCTGTAGATGAAAAGAGGCAATTCTTGCCTAGTGGACGTCTCACCACAACTTGAGTAACTCCAAAGATGCTCAATTTCTTCTTAAAATCCAAAACAGGAAGCTGTCAGGAGCAGAAAGGTCTCTAATCAAAATGAGCTTTAATACAGAAATGTTTGTAACATCAATTCTGTGGACTTTTGATGTTTTTGAAAACCAACTATCCATGTAAGGCAATCTGGACTGTTGTCTGTTAACTCTTCTCAACTATTTCTAAATAAAATATAGAAAACACCCTAACAATAAACTTAGAGCCATGAATTTGCTATAGGCCCTTAACTCACAGGCTACCCATCTCAAATCAGTTAAAAAAGTTAAAGAAGGACTGGGTCTAAGCCTTGTATTCCTAAATGTGTTATACAGGCACAATGCCTAAGAGAGTAACAATATTAATCTCACTTCTATATCAATAAGAAATTCTACCAATGAAAATCTTAAATTTGAAATCAAAGTAAATTTTGCACCATTTAAGAAATTATAACTTCAGCTTAATAACAATTAAACAGATTTCTACCAATAGGTCATGGCTATGCAATAAATGCTAGCTATTCTTCCCTGTTCCAACAAAACCACTACTTTTTCCTAAAAAGACAGCCCAATATTAACCACCTCAGTCGACAAGCCCAGAGAATAGGGCTGCCAACTCTTCATTAACTTCTTCAAGCTGATTATAGGCGTTGAGATATTAGAAGAGGGATAGGGGGAATGAATAAATTGATAAGCCTCTGAAGTCTGTGTCTTCACTGCATCCAGCTGAGATTCCAGGACATCAGAGGTTCGAGAAGGTCTACTCAGCTTGCTTGATGAGTAGATGCACCAAGGCTGTGTATTCTGCAATATAAATTCTCAAAACGAATTTTAGTGTTCAAGATATTTTTTGTTTGAATTCTGGAATCTAGTCTTCTGATGGCCTGCCTCTGTCACATCTAATCCAAATAATTCTGGGAGTTTCTATGAGGGTGTGCTCCCACCATCCTCCCATTCCTGCCTCTCTGATCTCAAATTCCCAACACTAGGGAATCCAAACTATCAGGTTCCAAGGCCCTCCACTTCCACTGATGCCACTTTCAACTCTCTATACAGGTGGAGCCATGAGTTTGTGTTCTCAGGCTAGAGGTTTTAGAATGGCTACTCCAGATTGCTTCTTAGGACCACTTGCTTGAAAAATCATTTTCCAGCCTTATACTCAAACGTAATGTCTGTCTTTGTCACTGAGGTGGGTTTACCTGTATGCAGCAAAATGCTGGGTCCTGTTTATGTATCCTGTCCATTAGTCTATGTCTTTTTATTGGGAATTGAGTCCATTGATGTTAAGAGATATTAAGGAACAGTGATTGTTGCTTCCTGTTATTTTTGTTATTAGAGGTGGAATTATCTTTGTGGCTTTCTTCTTTTGGATTTGTTGGAAGAGGATTACTTACTTGCTCTGTCTAGGGTATAATTTCCCTCCTTGTACTGGAGCTTTCCTGCTAATATCCTTTGTAATGCTGGGTTTGTGGAAAGATATTGTGTAAATTTGGTTTTGTCATGGTTTCTCCATCTATGATAACTGAGAATTTTGCTGTCTATAGTAGCCTGGATATTTGTGTTCTCTTAGAGTCTGTATGACATCTGTCCAGGAACTTCTGACTTTTATAGTATCTGGTGAGAAGTCTGGTGTAATTCTGATACATCTGCCTTTATATGTTACTTGGCTTTTTTCCCTTACTGTTTTTAATATTCTTTCTTTGTTTTGTGCATTTGGTGTTTTGATTATTATGTGACAGGAGGTATTTCTTTTCTGGTCTAGTCTATTTGGCACTCTGTAGAGTTCTTGTACATTTATGGGCTTCTCGTTCTTTAGGTTAGGGAAGTTTTCTTCTATAATTTTGTTGAGATATTCATCGACCTTTTAATTTGGGAATCTTCACTCTTATCTATGCCAGTTTCTTTAGGTTTGGTCTTCTCATTGTGTCCTGTATTTCCTGGATGTTTTGTGTTAAGAACTTTTTGCATTTTGAGTTTTCTTTGACAGTTGTGTCAATATTTTCTATGATATCTTCTTCACCTGAGATGCTCTCTTCTATCTCTTGTATTCTGTTGATGATGCTTGCATCTTTGACTCCTGATTTTTTTCCTAGGTTTTCTATCTCAAGGGTCATCTCCCTTTGTGATTTCTTTATTGTTTCTACTTCCATTTTTATGTCCTGGATGGATTTGTTCAATTCCTTCACTTGTTTGGTAGTGTTCTCTTGTAATTCTTTAAGGAATTTTTGTGTTTCCTCTTTAAGGGCTTCTCCTGTTTACCTGTGTTCTCCTCAAATTCTTTGAGAGTGTTATTTATGTCCTCCTTAAAGTCCTCTATCATCATCATTACAAGTGATTTTAAATCTGAATCTTGCTTTCCTGGTGATATGGGGAATCAGGACTTTCTAGTGTGGGAGAACTAGGTTCTAATGATGCCAAGTACCCTGGGATTCTGACGCTTATGTTCTTGTGCTTGCCTTTTGCCATCCGGATCACCTTAGTGCTACCTGCCTATCTCTTACTAGAGCCTGTCTTTCCTATTATCTTGGTTGTTTCAGAACTGTGTGGATGGATGTTACTACTGGGGTTAGAACTGGGGCCCAAAGTTCTGTGCTCAATTGCTTGGCCCAGATAGAAGGAACCAGTGCTCCGGCCAGGAGTGAATTCCTGGGTCCTAGTGGATCCCAGTTACAATCTGTTTGGGGACAGTGTTGCTGTTTCCTATCCTAAGATGCTGCCAGGATTAGAGCTCCTGGGGGCTGCTTCCTCTGGGTTCTTGAGATTGGGTGCAGAGTTACCCCGGGATCTGCTCAGTATCAGGCCCAGATTGGAGGGACATTATTGTTACTCTAGCATTTTTTGCATTGTTTTAAGATTGCTTTGGCTCTTTGTGGTCTCTTATGGATCGGTAAATAATTGACATTTTTTCTAAAATTTAAATATGACATCAAAATATTCATAAGTATTGAATTAGGTCCATGGATTATTTTTGGTGTGCAGGTATTTTCACAATATTAATTCTGTCAATCAAGGAGCATAGTCTGTCATCATGTATCATCTTTGATTTTCATTAAATATCTCTTGATACTTTCATTGTAGAGGCCTTTAACGTATTTGGTTAATTAGGTCATTATTTTGAATGCGATTATTGACATTTTCTGAGAGTCCATTGTTGCTATATATGAAGCACTCTATTTATTTGGATCCTGCAGCACAACATAGAGATATTTCCACCCCTACATTTATTGTTGCTTTATTCACTTAAGTAAGGAAATGAAGCCAACTAAAAACCTATGAATGGATATTGGTAATTTAGTACATATAGAAATTAAAATGCTACTCTAAAGAAAAATGAAATAAAAAATTGGGAGGGAATAGATGGATTTTTAATGCAGACTCTTGATATCAGAAAGAAAATGCCTACATGTTCTCACTCCTATGTGGATCCTAGCCTTTACTATATATGTGTGTGAATGTAAACAATTGTGTTTCTGTATTTGTTACTATATAATGAAAAATAGGACAAAAAGTATAAAGAAAGGAATCAAAATCAATATAAGAATGAGTTCAAAGTCAGAATGATTTATTCTAATTGTCGTTAGTTGATTCTGCTTTTTTATCTTCAATATTTACTTAAATTGTATAAAATATAAATGTTTCAATATAAAAGTCGACTTTGAAGCATTCACAATTCAGATGAAAATTCTTATTACAAAAACATACAGATTGAAGTAGACTTTGAATCATATTGATGGTAAAATTTTTACTTGAAATCAAAATAAAGGGTTTCACAACATATAAGTAAGGGACTTTTAGCAATGACAGGGGACATTCTATTAAAGAGCATTTATAGAAAGTAAACGGAACAACACTATTGAGGAAGGAGCTTTAGTTCTTTAGAAACAGGAATTAAAAGGTGTACTTCCACAGAGCAGTACTTTGGAAGGACTTACACAGAGAAGGGAATGTGTTCTATGAGCATTCTTCAGCAATAGCAAGGAGCAACTACACACTGTGCATGCTTGCTCTTCAGACACAATTGCATGTATGACTTTCGGACAGTCTTTTCACTCTTGGCCCCCCAAACTGGAGAAAAACATAGGAAACATAACATTTTCTCATTTGTGATAAAACAATTGCTGCAGAGAATTTGGCCCACCCTCAGAACTCACTGTCTATAATTGTTGACTTCTGAGAAAGATTTTGGGAATTGTTTGTGTCCTTACACCACTGCACATGGGTGTCTGAACATGTCTTCTTTGACATCTGAAACACAAAGACTGAAGAGCTCAGCTAAGGGGGAGTTCACAAGAGGGCTGAGAGGGCTTTTAATCTCTTGGATCCTTTGACTCCTGAAAAGAGAAACGGGACCTTAGCACCATCAGGGAGCCTTGGAAGCTAAGAGAGGCTATTTCATCCATGACCTCCTCTGAGTTTCTTACCATGGAAACAAATATTCCTGTTGGTGAGCAATCACTTGAATTGGTCATATTTCTTAAGAGATGTCAAGTTGAGTGCAGTTTTGCTCTTTCTACATTTACTCCTATAGAAACTTTCGAAATTCTTTTAGAATTACTGTTTCTCTGAAGAGGTTTTTTTTTTTTTTTTAATTTTTAGCGGCATAACGAGTTTGAACTTTGCAAATACAATTTAACTTTGCAAATACAATGGATATAGCTGTGGGAGTTTGAAGACCACTCCAGAATAATTGTGTAGAAATTCTTTCTTCTTAACCTTCTTTTAAATTTTTTTGGGTAACATACCAGTTTTATGCAAAGCTAACTCTTAAGCAGAGATGGTTATGAAAAGATGATATATCTTTCAGTAATCATAAACATGTTGAAATATTGATAGCATGTATCCCCAAACTAGAGAGACAGAGAGACACACACAAAAACACACACAGAGAGAGAGAGAGAGAGAGAGAGAGAGAGAGAGAGAGAGAGAGAGACAGAGACAAGACAGAGAGAGAGAGAGAGACAGAGAGAGGGGTGATAATTCTTACAACATTTAGGCAATTTGTTCAACATCATTAAATAATGTACATTTTTTTTAAATGAAACTGTGTATCATATAGCATTGTTTCATGAAGATAAGATATTTGAAATATTGCCATTGTCTGGAGATTTAATTCCTTATTTGTTCCCCTACTCCAGCAATTATATACTCCACAATTACTGCTCATGAAAGAGAATGTTTTAGAACAAAAAAAATGTAAGTACTTTCTTGGCTATTTCTTTTAAATCTTAAGATTTTACATAAGATAAATGTTAGAGAGAAATGTAAGATAAAGAAGTTAACCTCTATCAGATCTCTAATAATTCTCTTCTTTAAAGTTAAAGACTAAGTAGGGAAAATGCAGAAGATATGGGCACACACCCATATCTGTAACACAACAGAGTTACTACAACCTGGAGGAAGAGTCCCTGCCTGTTGCTTCTTGAGTAGAGCCCAGAATAAAAACAAGGCTTTGCTACTGAATGGATATCACCAACCAACCAAACAGCAAATAAACTGACAATTACAACAGACATGTCAAGTTTTAGATAGTTCCACAGTCAATTCTACACTCATCATTTCATCTGTTAAATTAGATTCAGACCAATTTTAGTACCAAAGTCAGCTTTGCTAGAAGAGCTCGGGTCAGTCATTGTGACAATTTTACTGCCTTCCTGCCAATGCCTGCATTTTTGGAGATGACTGAGACCTAAGGTGGATGGAAAAGGACACCAAGCTTTGAAAATAGAGGCTTAGCCTTTTCTCTTTTTTTTTTTTTCTTTTTTTTTAGTTTTTTCGAGACAAGGTTTCTCTGTATAGCTCAGGCTATCCTAGAACTTACTCTATAGACCAGGCTGGCCTCACACTCAGAAATTCACCTGCCTCTACCTCCCAAGTGCTGGGATTAAAGGCATGTGCCACCACTGCCCAGCTGGTTTAGACTTTTCAAACAACTAGAAAAAGCAGTTTTATATTAGTGAATGCTTTCTGAAAACTCATAAAATGTCTATGTGTGTGTGTGTGTGTGTGTGTGTGTGTGTGTGGTGTGTGTAAGTCTCATTGGAAAAACACCATTAAGGGACATCCCCAATATTAAATAAATGATGTTTTCAAAAGTTTAATTTTATTAATCTCTAGTGAAATAATAATTATAATGCAATAACAATACAACTGCACAAAGAATGACTAAAAAGGATAATCCTAATATGACCATAACAGTGACTCTGTGAAACTTGAATTGCCATACTGGAAACTTAATCAGTTTGATAAATGTTGAGGAATATCTTATAAAGATGACCATGTATTCAATTTGTGATTCAACACTTCTCATCCCCATTATGTATGTATGTATGAAAATGACATTTAATAGAGGTTAAGGTTATTAATGACTGTTAAACAAGCACCGATGCAGAGTAATGGTATGTTTGACCAAGAACCCTTTGACAGAACAGTCCACCACACTATGTGAATTTAGTTCATGTTGTGGTGAGAGGATTGGTTTCAAAATAACTGTTTGTATCACAATTATAAGAGACCTCATGTTCAAATCTGTCAGAGTGTAAGAGTAAGTACATTATAACATAAAATTAGATGAGGAAGAAGAGAGAGACACTTAGTCAAAACAAACTTTTTATTCCAGAAAATCATCACAATTCATGTTTTCTCCCTTAATGGCAGGGAATATAAAACCATTCCTAAATAAGCATATTGTAAAATACTCAAACCCAAATATAGACAGTATTTGATTTTCACTGAATGCTATTTATTTATTGTTTATTGGTATGCATTACTTTCATGTATTTTTATTTAAATAACTTATCACCAGTAAAATTTCTTAAAGAGAAATAAGCTAGAAAGACTAATGACCACAAATTATGGCCAAATCAAAGCAAACCCTCTTATGAACACATGAAAGCTGGATTAGCGGCTTTCTTCCCCTAAGATGGAGTTCAAGAGATCACCCCTGAGTTAATCTCCAATACATATTTTTTTAAGATAATAAAACATAAAGTTGAGGATTATTCAAAGCAAGTGTTCTTTCCAAAAATGAGACCAGGCAGGTCATATGTACAAAACAGTTAAGAAAATCTTCCTAGAATATTTGTTAAAGAGTTTTTCATGTTCAGGTAGGGAGCAGACCAATGCCAAGAAACAGAAAATTAAGTTTTATAGTAAACAAAAACCATAACTAAGGTAGAATATCAACATGGCTTCTGATTACAAAATGGATTTGGGGAGGTTTCTTATCCCCCTTGATCATATATGTTACTATCTAGTCCTAATAGAGAACACTCATTTCTGGTTTCTATACTGGTTAATAAAGCTGAGCGAGTGCAAGTATTCTAACATTTTCTGTCTGGCAGGAAAAAAATGTAAGACCTTGAAAGTTGCATGCACCACTCATGATGGACAAGGTTAGGAAGATTATGGGACCTACAGCAGCTGAGACAAGTATGGTTAACCAGGAACACCAGTTGAACGTGATTGGTACCAATTATTTCCCTCCTATTGATCTAAGTATTTCGTTTTGAGATTATTCATTACTGTAGTCAGGGCCTCTCATACTGTATCTGATTGGTTAGCATAGAAAGAAGCATCTCCTAATGTTTTATTTAATTCTCTTTGCTCTCCATAGAGGAGGTAAAGTGTCCTGTCATGTTGTGGAACTACTGTAGCTAATGAATCTTCCTGTTGATACGTCTTGGTTTATATTTTTAACAGATGCCTTTTTGATAATGAGGGAACCTAGAGGCCAGTATGTGTCCTGATATGTCAGTGTGTACTATACATTGCCAATTTGCCCCCTTTATTATCTTTTTTTTACTCTGTTTTTTATTGAAAATAGATTCTTCTTTAATATAGTACATCCTGCTGACACTCTCTCCTCCCTCCACTCAGCCCAGTTTGCCTCCTACCCCAGGTTCCCAGGTTCGCTTCCCTTCCATTTCCCTTCATAAAGCAACAGATCTCTAAGACACAACAACCACACATGACAAAACAAAATACAATGGATACAGCAAAATCCTTTATAATGAGGTTGAACAAGGCAAAATGTTAGGAAGAGTCCCAAGCAGGAAGTTTCCTTTTACCTAACATTCCAGGACAAGGAGCAACATACTCTCTTCTGCACTTCATTCTCAGCTGAAATTAGGACATCACTGTCGAAGTCCAACAAGGTAGAAATTTTAGGCAAAGGACAGGAAGAGCCAGGAGGAAATTTGGACAATGGTTATTCATCAGATTCATCTAGTTCTGGGTCCCAGATGAAGAAACAGGGAGCAATCACATGACCTAAACTGTTTCATAGTCCTTTTCAGCAAATCCAGTGCCCTCCATTTTGTATGATTTCTTGGACTGGCCTGGTGTAAATTGCTTTTAGAATAGATTTGAGTCTGAAGCTGATTCCTAGATGGTATCTGTCAGGTTAGTGGAAATCTGCTTGGACAGATACACACATTAAGGTTACCTACAAATCCTAAGCTTACATGAATTCTTTTATATTACAAAAAGATTAGTAAATTGCTGAAGTAGATTCATATCTTTTAGTCACAGTAAAAGTTTAGGGAACTCAAAATTAATTTTGAATTAGATTGGATTAATATGTTTTCATCAGAATGAGATATATTTTTAAGTAGCAGAACTTAAAATTTTGAATTCTTGTGAGATCATGTATTATCTTCAAGTTTTATTTTTATATCCTAAGTTATTTTATCAGACCCTCATAAGTTTGCATTTATAAATCTTAAATGATTTTTAGACCTTTATAATTTATTTAAACTTCCATATCCTTAGAGCTTTTTCTTTCTTCCTTTTTTCATCAAAACATTTTTCATGAAACATAAGTGGATGATTACTGAGTAGAGGCACTGCAAACGTGTTTCAATAAATTAAAGAATAGTAAAAAAATAAAAACATATAAAATTTGTTATTGTGATTATTCACCAGGAAATCTAATAGCTCTACAAAATGTAAAGCATTGCATTCATATATGAAACACATTGACTAGGCAGCTGATGTTAAACTGATAAAGCTACAATTAGACCTCAACACCATTAGAGATCTAAGAAGGACAAAATATAGCAGGAAGTATAATCTAAATGTCCTCTGTTTCAATAAAGGAGCAGAGATTTTGTTACCTAGACAGTTACTCTTCTAGGCTCCCATGGTGTTCTCATTGGTTTCACTTTGGAAAGAATTGGTCAGTCTCTGGATATCATATAAGACAGCATTTCAACTTCAGCTTTGTGCATGACATCATATGCCTTTGGAAACCAGAACAAGAAATTCTGAGAGATTTTCCTGTAGAAAAGGTACTTGAGAAGTCTAGTTTACCTTGATGAAGCAGAATAGTGTTACAGCCCAACAGTATCTACTATTAGGGAGGACCCTGGTGCAGGGTGATGCAGAGGCATTTTTGCCCAGTGGTTAGTGTACCACAATAAAAGTAGAATAGTCTTTACCTCATTGTCTTCTTTGGAGACATTAGATTCACAGCTAAGACTAGCATTGCTGTCTATCACAAGAAATTTTTGCATTAAATTTTTTAAATGCTATATTCATCAGATCTTTGAAGAGGGAGGACAATTATCTACTAAGTACGCCTGATTTTAAACAAATGTTACTTGTTTTTAGTTACTTGCTTTAACTTGACCTAGAATATATCAACATCATGTGTATATGAGTATGAATGTGTGTGTGTGTGTGTGTGTAAATACATGTATATATTTTGTAAGAAGCATGGTATAGAAGCAAAATCAGGCAATTAAGATTTTAAAAAGCTAGTATGGAAATCATCCTGGAAGGTTTGTTACAGAACATTTCATAGTTACTGCTTGTAGTGCAGCCAAATCTGAAGAAGCATAAACCTGAGTTTTAGAGTAAGAAAAACCCTAACTGGCCTAAGAATATCAAAATGTCTCCTGATTAGAAAATGGAGTCAGTCTGGTTTTTCAGTTTCTTCATGACATTTTCATTATAGTAGATAAGTAGATATATAGTATATATAGTATATAGTATATAGATATAAGTAATACAGTAGATAAGGAATACTATTGTTATATAGAATACTAAATAAGTGCACTTCAATTTCATAGTTTATAGCCTAACTAATGCTATAATATACATTAAGTGTATATTAATATTTTAAATGAATATATATATTTATACATTTTTAAGAAATATTATATACCTTTCACTTATATCCACTTTGCCCCACTCCTGGTAACCCCCTCCCAGAATTCTTCCTCTCATATCCCATCCCCTTCTTTTCTGAGTAGGGGGTGAGTATCCACAACTATGGTATAGTAAGTACATAAGAAGATATAAGAAATAAGTATATCTACTACAGACAGATAAAAATTGTTAGCTAAACACAAATTCACTTGAAAAGAATAATGTGTCAATTATGGCATCTAAAAGAAAAGCTTTAAGGAACATGTTGACATCTTGGACTCTGCTGATTAAGGTTGCAGTCTACCATTTTTCTGGATTACTCTCTGAGTTGGGCACAAATTAAGGGACTCCCTATACCTGTGGAGCTTTCCCTTCTCTGACCTTGTCTGGAAGACCTAATCCCCACTACTCTCTATGTGGGAAAAGTTGAGTAGTCTTGGCAGACCTAGAAGTTCAACTTCCTCTTTTCCTGATAAGAACACTCTCAGAAGTACCTGGGATTCCTCGAATGCCTGGAAAAATAGTTATATTATTAAATAAATTTTGTTCAAAATTCTTTTTCTTCACAATGAAAGGAAAACTTCTGTTGTGAGGGAACCATTTCAAGAAATGCAGGTGAAAAGTACTAGAATCCAAAGAATAAATGATGGTGTCACATTTAGGGGACAAGCAAAATGGGGAAGAGACAATCAGCATGAAAAATCATCTGTGATTCACCTTAAAAGATAGTGGACGTGATATAATACAATGGAATTCTTTCTGTGTGGAAAGAAAGTCATTTCAAACTCAGTCAACAGGTAAGTGGACTAAGCTGAGTAAGCTGACTAGGATACAAGACAAATGCCAAAGTCATGAATTTGAAAAGGGGAGAGGTTGAAGGTTGCTCAATAGGTGTGGGAGAAAGAGAAGAAATGATTGTGCAGTGAGCAACCAGAAAGCACTATATACATACATGAAGTTGTTAGAGAACTTGATAACTAAGTGTGTAAGTGAGAGGGGGCACAAATAAAGACTCTATTCACTCCCAGGGTATATTTCTAGTAGGCATTGACCAGGACATGTTCCTTCCCAACTCATTTGTCAAGCAGGAACTACATATATCCTACACTGGGACACACTGGGGGACATATTAACAGTATTAAGTAAAAATGGAGCCATTGAAGGATCTAGCCTAGCTAATTCTATTTTGTGTTTAGACTCCATCTTATATCTAACATGTCTTTATTTTAAAATCGATAACTGGAAAAACCAAAGCTTGTTCCAGGAACCATGACACCCCCAACCAACAGCCACTACACCCTTGATACACAGAAATGATCAGTGACCTAGGCAATAACTCAAGTTAACCACAATTTTATATATAGCAAGTTGAAATTGTCACTCGCTAAGTGATAATTTTTGCACAAGCTAAGATTTCTGAAATGTCAACCAATCATGTAAACTGCCAAATTGGAAAGTCCCTAATCCGACTAAAACAGTATAAAAGGCAAAGCTTACATGAGCTTGGGAACCTTCTACATCCATCCATTGCATTGGAGAGGTCTAAGCTTGAGCTTGATTAAAGACTCTTTGCTTTTGCATATGAGTTGAACTTTTGGTGGTCTTTGGTGGTCTATGGGGATCCCACAGCATAGGCATAACAGCTATTAGTGTGATTCTAATAAAGTATGGCTGCTGAAGTTATAAGATGAGCCAATGTGATCAAAACATAGAAGCTGAGGGAAAGACCCAGAGAAAAGACAGTTGTGTACTTAAAACATGGAATTCAGACTCTAAGAATGAACTTACCACATCATTTCATCAGTTTCCTAGCAATGTAGGAATATACATGTCTATTGTTAAAGACAAAAAAAAATGGAGAACACTGTTGGGACAGAAATTAATGCATGCATATTAACAGAAGATTTCATGTGTTACAGGGGTAATCTGTGGTCCATTACATTTTTACTTTTCTTATAAAATTTATAGCAGAAAACTTAATGGATCATTGTTCCAGAGAAATATACAAGACCTTGTTATTAACACTGTTGTTGTTGTAAGCAAAGGCTTCAAATACAAGCTGCTATTAAGGCAGTAGTTTTCAACCTTTCTAATGGTGCAAGCCCTTAATAAAGTTCCTCATGTGGTAGTGATCCCCAACCGTACAATTATTTTTATTGCTGCTTCATAACTGTTTTTCTTGGAATTGGAAGGAGAAAAGTGCACTAGAAATCCTTTGTATATCTATATCTAAAAATACTAACGAAGAAGGCTAGTAAAGTGGCTAATAAAAAGAGACAGCTCCTCTTTGAATTAACAAATTTATATTGCTTTAACTTTTTCCAAAGAAATCTAAGCATCTACAAGAAAGAAAAACATGTTATATTTCCTTTAGAAAGTTATATTGTACAAAATTATTTTTTTTTTTGCAATCTCAGGACCTCATTGTTAATATAGTCAAGAGAAGGAAAATCCAGCAGAGCAACACACATCTTGTTTTCACCTTTCACTGAGATTTAGAAAGTAGCACAGGAGAAGAAATACAGCATAAAGCTAGCTGAGTTTTCAAGTCATCAGTTCTTATGTATACGACTGTGATTCCAGTCAACAAAATGCCAGTTCTTACCAAATTAAACCCTCATTAAAAAGGCAAAGTGCATATTCATTACTTAATATCCAAATTACCAACAATCTCTGAAAAATATTCTAGATATAGGTAGATCATATTTTCTTTAGAATTTAAAGTTCTTATATTATCAAGCATTGTCTTATGACAATAATATACAACAAATAATTTGCAAATTGTTCTTTCTAACTCTATAAAGAATTGAGTTGCAATTTTGGTGGGGATTGCATTGAATCTGTAGATTGCTTTCAGTAAGATGGACATTTTTACTATATTAATCCTGCCAATCCATGAGTATGGGAGATTTCTCCATCTTCTGATATCTTCTTCAATTTCTTTCTTTAGAGACTTGAAGTTCTTGAATACAGATCTTTCACTTGCTTGGTTAGAGTTTCACCAAGGTATTTTACATTATTTGTGACTGTTGTGAATGGTGTCGTTTCCTTAATTTCTTTCTCAGTCTGATTATCCTTTGAGTAGAGGAAGAATACTTATTTGTTTGAGTTAATTTTATATCCAGCCACTTTGCTGAAGTTGTTTATCAGGTTTAGGAGATCTCTGGTGGAAGTTTTAGGCTCACTTAAGTACACTATCGTATCACCTGCAAATAGTGATACTTTGACTTCTTCCTTTTCCAATTTGTATCCCTTTGACCTCCTTTGGTTGTCTAATTGCTCTGGCTAGGACTTCTAGTACTATATTAAAGAGGTAGAGAGAGAATGGGAAACCTTGTCTAGTCCCTGATTTTAGTGGAATTGCTCAAGTTTCTCTCCATTTAGTTTGATGTTGGCTACTGGTTTGCTGTATATTGCTTTTACTATGTTTATGTATGGACCTTGAATTCCTGATCTTTCCATGGACATGAAGGGATATTGAATTTTGTCAAATGCTTTCTCACCATCTAATGAGATGATCAGCATGAACTATTCTCATCAATAAAAGAACTTCTGGGGGAATCATAATCCCTGACTCAAGTTAATTACAAAGCAATAGTGATAAAAACTGCATAGTATTGGTACAAAGACAGTCAGGAAGCTCAATGGAATAGAACTGAAGATACAGAAATGAACCCACACATTTATAGTCACTTGATCTATGACAAAGGAGCTAAAACTATCCACTGGAAAAAAGACAGAATTTTTAACAAATGGTGGGGGAGGTCAGTATGTAGAAGAATGGAAATCCATCCATTCCTATCTCTTTGTACAGCACTCAAGTCCAAGTAGATCAAGGACCTCCACATAAAACCACATAAACTCAAACTTACAGAAGAGAAGGTGGGGAAAATCCTCGAACATATGGACACAGGAGAAAATTTCCTGAACATAACATCAATGGCTTATGCTCTAAGATCAACAATAGACAAATGGGACCTCATAAATTAGCAAAGCTTTCATAAGGCAAAGGACACTGTCAATAGGACAAAATGGCAACTCACAGATAGATTGTGAAAAGATCTTTACCAATTTACATTCAATAGAGGGCTATTATCCAACATGTATAACGAACTCAAGACTCCAGAGAATCAAATAACCCTACTAAAAATGGGTTACAGAGCTAAACAAACAATTCTCAACTGAGGAATTTGTATGGCTGAGAAGTACCTAAAGAAATGTCTAACACCCTTAGTCATCAGGAAATGTGAATTAAAACAACCTAAGATTCCACCTCACACTAGTCAGAATGGCTGAGATCAAAAACTCAGGTGACAGCAGGTGCTGGCAAGAATGTAGGAAAGAGGAACACTTCTCCATTGTTGGTGGGATTGCAAACTGGTACAACCACTCTGGAAATCATTCTGGCAGTTCCTCAGAAAATTGAACATAGTATTACCTGAGGACCCAGATATACCACTCCTGTGAATATACCCAAAAGATGCTCCAACATATAACAAGGACACATGCTCCACCGTGTTCATAGTGTCCTTCAACTGATGAATGGATACAGAAATATGGTACATTCACACAATGGAGTACTACTCAGCTATTTAAAGCAATGACTTCATGAAATTCTTAGGCAAATGGATAGAACTAGAAAATATCATCCTGAGTAGATAATCCAATCACAATGAACACATATTGTATGTGCGCACTTATAAGTTGATATTATCCCCAAAAGCTCAAAATATCCAAGATACAATTCACAGACCACATAAAGCTCAAGAAGAAGGAAGACAAATGTGTGGATGCTTCAGTCCTTCTTAGAAGGGGGAACAAAATACTCACAGGAGCAAATATGGAGACAAAGTATAGAGAAGAGAATGAAAGAAAGGCTATCTAGATATTGCCCTACCTGGGAATCCATCACATATATAGTCCCAAAATGCAGACACTATTGTGGTTGCCAAAAAGGACATGCTTACTGGAGCCTGATATACTCTCTCCTGAGCAGCTAGGCCAGACTCTGACAAATACAGTGGAGATTCTCACAGCCAACTATTGGACTGAGCAGGGAATCCCCAGTGGAGGAGTTAGAGAAAGGACTGAAGAAGCTGAAAGGTTTGCAACCTCATAGGAAGAACAACATTATCAACCATCCAGATCCCCCCCAGAGCTCCCAGGGACTAAATTACCAACCAAAGATTACACATGGAGGGACCCATGGCTCCAGCTGCATGTGTAGCAGAAAGTGGCTTTGTCGGGAATTCATGGGAAAAGAGGTCCTTATTCCTATGAAAGCTTGATGCCCCAGTGTAGGGAATGTGAGGGCAGGGAGGTGGGAGTGAGTGAGTGGATGGCAGAACACCCTCATAGAAGAGGGGGAGGGTGATGGGCTAGGGTATTTCTGGAGTGGGGGGACAGGAAAGGGGATAACATTTGAAATGTAAATAAAGAAAATATCCTATAAAAATAATAATATACAACAAAGCTTAAAATCTCTAGTTTTCATTTAATTTTCAATACAAATATATTTTCATATTGATTGTCTCATTTAATTCTCATTGAAAATCACTAAAGCTTTTGGCACTGTAGTGTTATTTGGTAGAAAACAGATTAGGGGTAGATCACACACTAAGGTAACATACCTAATAAGTGAATCAAAATGTTGATGTGCAGGCATACTTCTGTTTGTTAGACAACCTTACAACAAGAAACACAATCACAGACACAGATAAATGCTTTTAAAATGCATTGTTTTATAATTTATTATCTGTTTCCATTTTTCTTAAGTTTTCTTTTATTTTTCTCTATACCTTATGTTTATTAAAACTAAAGGTGCATGCATTCATATTAAAATGTAAATTTCTAAGGAACAGAAATACTATTGAATTTGGTAACTGTGATATGTTAAATAAGAATGGCCCCCCTTAGATTATATGCTTCAATGTTTGACTCTAAGTTGGTGAATTAACTCAGGAAAGATTCTCTGTGGGTGGGTTTCAAAGCTTACTTCAGGCCCAATCTTGTTTTCCTTATCTAATGTTTTTCGCCTTCAAATGAAAATATAACTTCTCGGCTGCTGGCTGCTCCGTGCTATGCCGGCCTGCCGCCACACTCCCTGCTGTGAGGATAATGGACTAAACCTCTGAAACTGTAGGGAAGCCTCCAATTAAATGCCTTCTTGTTTAAGTTGCCATCATCATGTTGACTCTTCACAGTAATAAAACACTGGGAACAGCAATCATTTTTGATTGGCTGTAAAATTGTTAGCTGATGAGCAATTTTTGGCACAGTGTAAATTTTTACCTTTAAAAACATACAAACATGGCATGTTGGCAGCATCATAGAAATAGACCATGTAAATACATTTCCATTACCTCTCATTCAGTAGTCCCAGAATGATTCCTGTGAGATAAGCAGACTAATTATAGTTGACTTTAACCCTCCAACTGCAATTAAACTCAGACCAATAATTGAACAGCGTATCAGCTTTGAACTTTGATGACAAAAGATGCATTATTTCAATAAACCTGAGTGATGTAAGAAACATGCTGTGCTTTATACCACACACTAAACTCCAATGAGATTCTTCAATCAAAGTACCACAAATAGTGTGTGCTTTCTCATCAATATAATCTTAAATATTACTAAAACATGGAAAATACTGCTATTTAAAAATTCATTAAAACAGAGAGTACATGTTCATATTTGAATTATAAAAGTTTAAAATTGAATTGAAAATTTTCTCCAAAGGAATTATAATTAAATGAAATACCTTGTATAATCCAAATAAAATACTAAACATTCATATTAATGGAATAATAAAAACAACATGCATGCTTACATCAAAATCATAGTAAAAGTAATGATTGAAACTAAAATATTCAGCAGCAAAACATCAGGAAACAGTGTAATGGGAAACAACTATAAATTGAGCCCAAGAACAAATTAACTATTGTATATCATGAAATGCAGGTTGCAAGAGAATTGAGATTTGAAGATAGTGATTATTAATTAAAGCCTTCGTTTTCTGTATAGATGCAGAAAAGAGGCTTGACAATATAAAATGAATAATGATACTTCTCTGAATTAAAAATTCTTAATAAAATATTAAGGCCAGATAATAAACATGAGCTTATAGATAGCTATTTATCAAAAAGCTTCTTGACGATAAGAGATGAAGCTGTGCAATTTTTTTTCCAAATAAGAAACATTAAAGTATTTGCTCCCAGATCAGGAGGGAGAAAATGAAGCCCACTGTTCATTCCCTCAGCTCTCTACTATTGTGTTGGAAGCTCTAGTTGCCAATACTCCTAACACAGACAGCAAACTACACCACACACACACACACACACACACACACACACACACACACACACCCACTGTGCTTGCCTTTATACAAAGTAACAAAAGTGATAAACTCCATTTATAAAGTATCTTTGGAGGCAGCTGTAAGTCTAACAAATGAAACTTACCAGTTAATCTCCATGCATGTGGTGTTGGCACACATGTCATCCTGGGACTCTGGGGTTTGTAACAGGGGGATCATGAGTTCAAAGTCAGTTGAGGAACACAGGGTTGCTCTGTTTCAAGCATATAAAAATGTAGTATTCACAACAAAATCATCTGTTTTTTGCATATAAATGATATATATATATCATTAATTCATACTATGTATTATATATTGTATATATAACATGAAATGATGATTTATATATATATATTTGTATATAAATATAATAAATATATATATAGTATGAAGCAATGATTTAATAGGAATCTAAGAGCAACAAAGTTGAATGCATCATTTAATGAATGCATGTAGAACAATTGGAGAACCTTATATTAGGTAGAGAAATGGAAACTATTCTTTACACTGTATGGATGTTAGATAAAAAAATGAATAATTATATGAATATGAAATCTAGACTTAATTTATTTAATCTCATGTTACACTCCTCAAATCAGCTTGTGATTTTCTGTACTCCACAAGCATGGAGACTGCTCTTGTCCCTGATTCTGTCAGGTAAGTTCTGAGATCTACATTCTCCACTGTGAGTTATTTAAATTTTTCTAGGTATGCAAATAGGAAATAGTAATCTACCTTGATGGAATTAATTTTGGTTTAGTATTTAATTGAAAGATACTAATAGGAGCAAATTAGCTTTCAATATTACTTTTCTGTCAAGATAAGCAGCTATGTTTACAAGTCTTTTTGATGATACTAAGAGTTCAAAGGACTTTGTTCTTTCCTCAGGTTTCTTTAGTCTGTGCCCCTAGACTCACAGGAGGGGGCATCTCCACTTACTGCAGCTGTCAGCAATACTTCAAGAGGAAAAATGTGCATGCTGCCTGCAGGACTTAGTTCCTTCCTTCATCTTCTCCTTTCTTCTTTCCCATTTTTTGGGTGATGGAGAGTCATAACTGAAAGTTTGTGAGGTGTGCGAGTGACAGACGAAGAGATGCTTGGAAAGGAAAACAAGACTATGAAATGTTACCTCAATTCTGATCTTTATGTTTACATAGATATCTATGGGTAGAAAATGCTAGTTAATATTGATTCATTCATTTTCATATAGTTATATATTAAAGGTATATTAAGACATTCAAGGATTTTATGTTTTTATTTTGTTTTTGCTTTTGTGTTTTGTTTGTTTGTTTGTTTGTTTTTTTTTTTTTTAGATTGAACTCAGTTCCTCACAATATACTATAATTTTAAAACAGAGTAGCAGTTTCACCTTTCTTTTCTGTTTTATGCCTTTATTAGTGTAGCAGGTCTCTCTTAGTTGCACAGGCTAGTACTGAGGCACTAAGCCAACCTCAAACATGAAATCCTCCTGCCTTAGCCTCCCTAGAGGATGAGATTCCAGACAAAACTAGTTTTGTCTCCTGTAATCCCTTTAAATGCAGTTTCTGGGACTTAAGTGCAGCTGTTAACACCAGGAAAGAAAACTTCAATATACTAGAGATTCCACCACTGCAATTGTCATGGAAAGAGGTGAGTTGCTTGTGTTCATTTGTTTTATAGATGTATACTTACTTGTTTTGGTGCTGTAACAAAATACCTGTGGATATCTTGTTCCTATGATTTAAAACAAAACACATGAAGAAGGGCTAGAAATACAGCTAGTGGTGAAGTGTGCGCCTAAGTCCTCAATATTGCAAACCAATCACTTGGTTGTCAAATATGATTGTCCCAAAGCCTGATAACTGGATTTGGATTCCAACAACCTTCTTGGCAAAAGGAAATGTGAGAAATGGCTTGCTCCATGGGCCCAGGAAGCACAAAAGCTTAATGGGAAATCCTGCACATCCAGGGAGATCCTGCTGAGTTTTTAATTCCTAACCCAAGGGACAAAGGGATGTTATGTCTCAATGCAAGTAATCAACATTCAAACTCACAAAATGCATATTAGGTTTTCAGTTGCAACTTCTGGAAGATAGTAAGCATCTTGATTTCTCTAAACTAAACTGTGATATTCATAACATGTCTTTCCATTTGCTGTGTATCTGATGCTTCTCAGGTAGAAATAGGAGAAGCTTAAAAGTCACAGAGAACATGTGTCTTAGAAAAATAGTCTGTGACTCCAATAAAGAGAGAGATGAAGGAATGAATGTAAAGACCAAAATAATGATTGAATTTCTGTCTCAGGCCAGTTTCATGACTGTCTGATGCCATACTCCCTTCCATGACTGTCATGTGCACAACCTTTAAAAATGTTGCTTCCCCAATCCCTTTTATACATTGCCTTGGGCTATAGTGTCACATCAGGCAACTGAAAAGTTATTAAGGCACTGTCTGCTATTTTGAAGTAGATGTGCACTATGTAGTAAAACTTAACCTCATGCTTGTGATTTAGGGCAGGCTTGGGGCAGGAACGATAGCTCAGCATTTAATTTGATATTCTAGAGGAAGACCACAGTTCAGTTCCCAACAATGAAGTAGTAGTAGTTCATAGGATAGTTCATAACCACCTGTAATTACAGCTTCAGGAAAAAGAACCCTTTTCTGGTTTCAGTGGTCAGCTGCCTTCACAGAAACACACACATTCACAGAAACACACACACTCAGAGAAACACACTCACAGGAACAAATTCACACACACACACACACACACACACACACACACACACACACAAGTGTGTGGGGGGTGTGAGGTGTGAGAGAGAGAGGAGGAGGGGAAAGAGGGAGAGGGAGGAGGAGAGGGAGACGGAAAGGAATATCTAATTAAATATTTCTAAGTCTTCTGGCAGCATAAGGTAATGAGACCACAGACATGTGCCTTAACTGATGAGTGCAAGTTTTCTTGTGCTTTCCAAAAAAACCACATTGTATCAGATGAATTCATCCTTCAAAAACCACTGTTTGTGCTTTGCTACCTACACATGAACTGTTCTCTAATTGGACATGTCACTTTTATATTTATTCTTGCTGAACTTTTAGCTCAAGTACTGAAACAGCAATGAGCTGTTTTCTATAGACAGATATTTTCCCTTTCTCAGATCTAGATGATGTCTCTATGGAGTTTAAACACAAGATTACAAACCTGCTTTTCCATGGGGAGTTCTTTAGTAACTGAAGCTTTCACATAGATTTTTGTGTCGATAATTAACCTCTCAGAAACTTGGCTGTTGTTTCCCAGTGTCCAACACTTCCTTTAATGCACATTTATTTATATGTAAATGTACATTATTTTATGTAAATGTACATATAATGTACATTAATGTGAATCCACATTATTTATATGTAAATGTACATATAATTTACATTTAATGTAAACATACATTATTTATATGTAAATGTATATTAATTTATATGTAAATGTGATATTAACAAACCTGAGCCCATTTTGTTTTCCTATTTGACAATGATTGAATTTGTTTAAGTATCTCAAAAATTGGACCCTACCAGTCAGTCACTATTTGAATTAATTGATTTATTTAATTGATGATTTGGAAATCTCACATCGTGCACCCTGATCACACTCACCTCCCAGTTTTCCTATGTCCACCTCACTTCTAACCCCTCCTCCAAAAAAGAAAGAGCAAGCAGATTTTCTGTTTTTTGCGTACTCACTGGAGCACAGTGAAATTTCTAGTGCCATTTCTGGTTTGATTCTCCCAAATCTCCCTACACTACTGCCTACAGTACATGGTTGGGGACTGACAGTGTGTGTCCAGGGGCAGCTCTCCAACCTCCTTGGACACTAACAAGCTTTCAGTCAGCAGACAAGACTGAGGACATCTGAATGGGCTTCGGTTGTAACGAGGGCCTCAAACATCAACATGGCCCCTGGCAGTGTCGGAGTCATCAACCCACTTATGGCCCTCAGCAGCTTCAGGGGCCATGGACATCAACATGGCCGCAGACGGCTATACATGCTGTTCACATCAGGAGGGCACCCTGAGGCCACAAAGCCCGAGGACACACCAAGTCATTAGTCAGTGTGGCATAGACTGCATACATCCACATGGATCTCATGCTGCACACCATTTAGGGGGCAGTAGCTTAGATCACATACACCAATATTGGCTACAGTGGACGTGCAGACAAACATGAGCCTTCAAGGTTATCTAATGGAGAAAACGAACCCTTCATCATCTTGGGCTTCTGTTTTTTTCTCAGAGTCAGAGAGATCTTACAGTTCTGTGTCAGGCTTGGGGGCTGACTCAGCATTTCCACAAGCTCCAAGCTGTTGTACACTATTCCCTTGACCCTAATGGGCAATGACAACAACCTGTCTACCAGCCTTCTCTCTCATCTGCCATTACCATCATATCTCCAGTTCTGCCTCTCTCCATACTGCACATACCACTCTTTTTATTCTTCTATTTCTTCACATTAGTCGCGATTGGCTTTCTTTTGCCAGCCTGAGGTCCATTCAGTCACATAGCAAAAGGCAACCGCCACTATATTTCTTTTTATCATTTCTTTGACATTTAAAACATATTTTTCCTCAAATATTGAACAATTTCCCTCTAATCTTACAGGTAAGTCCAAAATCTGATTAATCTCCTCTTAATCTTAATCTCCTCCTAATCATAAAATGACTAATGGTCACAAAATATTAATGGAGATGTACACAAAATGTACAAGAAGTAATGATTACCACTGGGTCCCCCTCCATCTCTTTACTTGACCCTTGTGTTTTGGCTTAAAGTCTTTCTCTTTCCTCTTGCAAGGGTCAAGTTGGTAATTTCTTAATATCTCCAACCCATTATTGATTTTCTTTGTCACTACTTTTCTTCTCATACCTACTTTTACTAGAAGATTCAAAGATGTGTCTGCCTGTTAATGCTATTTATTGGAGGAATATTTTATCACTTTGTGAACCCCAAGATTGTTATTTATTGAAAAACAAAACTGTTTCTAGTACTTCAATTTCTCTGGCTAGAATACGTCTGTATTCCATGTCCTTAGTATTCTACTTTAATCCCCAACACTGATGGTAAATTTAGTTTATTGAAGGAAAACACCTAAATTTGAAACTCATGTCTAATAGAGTAGCAGACAAAGTGATGAGTTGGTGAAAGATTTGACAGAATAGGATAGGCCTAACTCTCATGAGAGGATAGAGAAGCTACTTAAGAGAACAGTGTTGAAGAAGAGAGAGAGAGAGAGAGAGAGAGAGAGAGAGAGAGAGAGAGAGAGAGAGTTGAGAACAAGGTAGTTTTATCAGGACAGTTATACAGAGACATTTTGCTGCAGAGAGAGAACAAACTAGACACAGGTGAAGACAGAACAAGTCAGAAATGAGAAGGAGCCAGAAGATCAGAGCATGTTAGGAGAGTTTTAGGCCAAGAAGAATAATTCAGGAGAAACTGATAAAGAAATCCAATTGAATCAATCAGCTTGAAGAAAAGTTAAACCAGAACAGCTAAGTTGAATCGCCATTCATAGATCAGAAAGAGCAAGGAGGGGGCAAGCTTATTCAGCAGTAATACTTAGAAGCTGAAAACATTCTAGGCAGAGATTAGATTGTATGGAGGCTAGAAGCTTCGAGCACTAGGCTTAGGTTAGCAGACAAAGGCGATGAGGTTCAGAGATGTCAATCACTTCAGGAATAAAAGTTACTTTTACAGTCCTTTCTGTTCTTGAAGGCTAACACTACTTTCTTCCTATAAGCTACATTCAGAACCTAAGTCACATTTTCCTTGTTCTGACTGCTGCAGGGTCTGGCTCTCTTGCACACTATAGTCTGCAGTGTACTCTTCACAGGTAGTACATTTTCCACCAAATGTAGTATGTATTTTCCCTTAAGCTTCTTATTTGTATTATAAAAAATATTATGAAATTCATAAATTTAAATATTTATAAGGGTTATAACTTAAAAATAAAAATGTGTGAGAAATAAAATATGCCAGGTTGAGATAGTATTTAGAAGTCATGACAGTGTCACTATGGTTTAGGATATAATGCCTACTCTGGCATTGCTGGAAAGAGACTGAATTTGTGAATTCACTCTTCCATTGTCTAATTTCTTGGCAACAACAAACATCATCATTATTGATTCAAAATTTCCTGGAGAGCTTCCTCAAATGGCATACAGTGGGAGAGCCCCAGTCAAAGGACCAGTAAGGTAACACCTGGCCTTCTAAGTCAGGCTCCTCTAATAGAAATTCCCTTGGACCTTCTTGCTCTGTTTGCTAATAGTTGTCATTGTGCTTCCTGCATGTTCCTCAGGTCCCATATGTCTGAGGTTATTTAATTGTTTCTCAGGCTGCAAGTATTTATTTGCCCACCACCTGCACAACTTTGAAGCTGTCTGTTTTATTCTGTCGTAAATAGAAAAAGGACATCCCAGTCAGGGTGAAACACAAATCTGTTGAATGAAAATGTTTAGCTACTACAGTAGACAGCGCATTGTTTAATTTCACAGTCCACTGCAAACATTAGCTCATTAACCAACTAATTAAGAAAGAGGATAGCAGGGAGATCTGGGAGAATGAACAGCATCTACTCTGTCAGCAAGTAGAAGTCCCTGGGACTTGATCTGTTGACAACAAGTCAGGTCTGTCTCACCCCCACCCATCTCTGACTACTAGGTCTGTGCTTCCTCCATGTTTTTCCATGTCTCAGGAAATCAAACAGGATCCATGACTACAGGTGATAGGGATAGTTTTATATTTCAGGCTAGCTTTGTGTCTTGACAATTGAATTCAATTTCTGCCTCCTGCCCTCAATCTTCCCTCATACACTTCACCATGATTCCCTGTGTGTGGCAAAACTGAGACATGACCTCTGTGATCATTTTCATCTTAAGATGTGATTTCGAAGAAACAATTTAGATGGTCATTGCAAATACAAAGACATGTGAAATAAAAATGAGAAAACCAAAGATGCTGAGGAAAAGTTCTCCATTAAAAGTGAATATTGCAGTTAGACTCTTTATTTTTAATGCAATGCATGCAAATTTATATATTCCCTTCAATAATTATAACCCAGTAAAGAGACATAAATAATCCAGGGGAAGAAACTTAACTACTTGACTACGTTCACCAGGACTCTAAGGACTATAATTTGCATCTCACATTATATATATAATATATACACATGTATATATATATATATATATATATATATATATATATATATATATGGGGGGGATGTGTCTTCTCTGCAAGGAAAATACAGTTTCTATGGTGATAATTTCTAAAACATCATTGGAGGATAAATCAAAACATCAGAATTCTATTTCAGGACACCTGATTCACATGCTACTAATGTAATCTCTGCAAATAAATATAGCCTTTATAAAAAAAAAAGAGGAAGATATTTTGGTGAAAGTATTCAGGGTCCTCTTTGATAATACCACAATAATTTGAACAAGGAGATTTTAATATAGTAATCATTTTGAAATTTATTCAGAACAAAACACAAGATATCAGAGAAAATCTTATTAGGAAGACAGTTTCTACCACATCAAATCTAGTGATCTCACCTCAGCATAGACACAGTCTGTGCCCACTGTCTCTTAGGTGCTACAGGTAGGGTCTAAAATAACTACACAGAAAACAAAGGAGTGCCACAAACTGTATGGCTTTAGAGTTGACCTGACTTGGGTGACAGGGACTGGAGAAAACAGACATACATACCAGGTAAGTTGGGATCTGATAGACCATGATCTCTAATGGAGCCACACCACCTCCATGTAAATTCAACATGTATATTATATAGAGTTGAATGAGGAGTTTGGATTATTATATATAGCTGCGCAAGGAGGTGTGATAGTTCATCTCCGTAGTCTTTTAAGTAATCAGTCTCAGACTGCAGTCATCCAGGAAGAGGAATGTACAGTGGATACTTGGTTCACACTCTGTCAACATCCATACTTGGAACAGTGGGAGATGGTGCCGTTCAAATAAGTCTGAGACTACAATATCCATGCCAACAATTCATTTATTCAGGCTATATCCACTTTATTGGTTACAAGCAGCATTCCTCGAGAGGGAGATACTTTTGGTGCATCAGAAAAATCTGCCTAAGGTTGTATATCTTGAACTCTGAAAATAAGTCAAGAAGCCAAGAAATGGCCTCCAGTCCAGACATTCTTTTAACATTGCAGTGCATTGTTATTGTTCACACTTTCAATCATAGAATTGAGTTACAAAACAAAGTCACAAATTTAAAATCATAATGTTTTAAATAAGCTTATAATTTTATATACAGCCATGTTTGTTACAATCCTGGGTGCCTGAAGGTGGACATACACACACACACACACACACACGTATTTGGTGATGGTGAAAGATTTTAACATTTTACTCACTTGAAAGCAGATGTTTTATAAGACATACTAACCACACCATAAAACAAGTAAAAAAATTATTTAGTTTAAAACTAAGATATAACAATTTGATACTTGAAGTAGAAATGAATTTTTATTTTCAGATTATATAAAGTATGTTATTCACCTACATGCTATTTCCATTAAAAGGATACTACAGAATTAATGACATGTAACAAAATGTATAATTCTGTCAATGTCTACGGTCTATTTTGATTCCTTTACAGTAACACATGTAATACAGCTCTCAAGGCTTGTTTAAGATAAATGTGTGTACATGTCTGGAGTGATTTAAGCACTTACTACATGTGTTCTCCTGGACATTCTCTGTCATTTCAGAGTATAGAATATAGTCAATGGATGCAATCCTCATAAAAATATCACCACTTCTACCTGTAAAATTGTTCTATGAAAATGGAGAGTTGACTTGGAGGTTAAGACTGTACTGTTTTTTCAGACTCAGTTTTGATTCCTAACACTCATGTCTGGCTGCTCACAGCCTATAACACCAGTGTTCTACCTTGAATGAAAGGCTTTTTCATCACAATGTAATGACTTTCAAAGCCTGTAACATTTTATTAGTAACCTTAGTTTTATCTCTTTTTGAAGGTAAAACTAACAGAAATAAATAATTTGTTAGTTTCAAAATTACATTAGCTTTTTCAAGATCATATAAAGAATAATTGTTATAAAATTTAAGTATTCTCTGTGCCCCTATAATAGCTTAGATCTTTAAAAATATTCTTGAAAAGAAAAGAGTCTATTTATCAACAGACATACTATGGTAACAATATCTATGTGTAAGTATACTTAGCTTTATTTTATGTCATTCCTGCATCTATTTTAAAAATGAGAAGTTTAGTTTTAAATAAAACAAGGATTAATGATCTGTAAAAGTTTATAATTTCTGAGATTTTCTTTAGTTTCTTTCTTTAGTGACTTGAAGTTCTTGTCATACAGCTCTGTCACTTACTTGGTTAAATTCAAGCCAGGATATTTTATATTATTTGTGACTATTGTGAAAGGTGTCATTTCGCTAATTTCTTTCTTAGCCTGTGTATCCTCTGAGTAGAGGAAGCCTACAGATTTGTTTGAATTAATTTTATATCCAGACACTTTGCTGAAGTTGTTTATCAAGTTTAGGAGTCTTCTGGTAGAAATTTTGGGGTCACTTAAGTATACTATCATCTACAAATAGTGATATTTGACTTCTTCCTTTTCTATTTGTATCCCTTTGACTCCCTTTTGTTGTCTAATTGCTTTGGCTAGGATTTCCAGTACTATATTGAAGAAGTAGGGAGAGAGTGGGCAGCCTTGTCTAGTGCCTGATTTTAGAGGGATTGCTTGAAGTTTCTCTCCATTTAGTTTGATGTTGGCTACTGGCTTTCTGTATATTGTTTTTACTATGTTTATGTATGGACCTTGACTTCCTGATCTTTCTAGGACTTCTACCATGAAGGGATGTTGAATTTTGTTGAATGCTTTCTCAGCATCTAGTGAGATGATCATGTGTTTTTTCTTTGAGTTTGTGTTTATGCAGTGGATTACCTTGATGGATTTCCATATATTGAACCATCCCTGTATTCCTAGGATAAAGCCTACTTGATCATGATTGATGATTGTTTTGATGGGTTCTCAGATTTGGTTTGAGAGAATTTTATTGAGTATTTTTACATCGATATTAATAAGAAAGATTGGTCTGAAGTTCTCTTTCTCTGTTGAGTCTGTGTGGTTTAGGTATGAGTTTAATTGTGGCTTCATAGAACAAATTCGGTAGTGTTAAGATGCTCCAACATATAACAAGGACATATGCTCCACTATGTTCATAGCAGCCCTATTTATAATAGCCAGAAGCTAGAAAGAACCTAGATGTCCTTCAACAGAGGAATGGATAAGGAAAATGTGGTACATTTATACAATGGAATACTACTCAGCTGTGGGACTGTGTAAGGGTATCCTGGTTCTTGGCTGGGCATGGGCCTAGAACCCGAGACTCCAAGGGAGAAACGGCAGGAGTTCGGCTATGCCCCCAGAACTCAGGGTCCTGAAAAGCAGTCTAATCTCCATAGATCTACATTGTTCAGTCACGTAGGCTATTACAGCCCCTCCCAAAGTGCACAGGTAGAGGGTGTAACTACAGGCCTCAGGCCCTAGAGATTTACATACTAATGAAGGTCAGAGGGCAGAGCCAATTAACCATTCCTCCCCAGAACTTCCCCCTTTCTCCCTCCCTACTTAACCCAGGTCTGCCCTGGTTTGGGGGGGTACATCCAAATCCATCCACCATCTGCCATGACAATAAACCCTTTTGGAACCAAGGACTTCCTCGTATCATTGGGGCCTGCTGGGTCTGCCGCTGAAGTCTCCAGCCACTGGAACCTGGGACCTTTCTCCGGTTTGTGAGACAGGCTGCTTGGAAGCCTCCAGGCAGCCTCCACCTTGCAGGTCCCGGGCCACTGTCGTCGAGTAGGCCCGGGCCTGCTGCTGCTGCTGCCCGCCAGATCTTCCCACACTCAGCTATTAAAAACAAGGAATTCATGAAATTCTTAGGCAAATAGATGGAACTAGAAAATATCACCCTGAGTGAGATAACTCAATCACAAACGAACACACATGATATGCACTCACTGATAAGTGGCTATTAGCCCAAAAGGTCATAATACAGAAGATACAACTCACAGACTACATGAAGCCCAAGAAGAAGAAAGATCAAAGTGTTGACTCTTCGGTCCCTCTTAGAAGGAGTAATAAAATACTCACAGGAACAAATATGGAGACAATGTGTGGAACAGAGACTGGAGGAGGAACCATCCAGAGACTGCCCCACCTGAGGATCCATCCCAAGTACAATCACCAAATGCAAACACTATTCTGGATGTCAGGAAGTACATGCTGACAGGATCCAGACATAGCTGTCTCCTTAGAAGCTCTGCCAGAGGCTGATATATAGAGAGGCGGATGCTCACAGTTAACCATTGAACTGATCATTGGATCCCCAATGGAGGAGTTAGAGTGAAGACTGAAGGAGCTGAAGGGGTTTGCAGCCATATGGGGAGAACAACAATACCAACCAATCAGAGCTCCTAGTGTCTAAACAACCAGCCTAGGAGCACATAGGGAGGGACGCATGGCTTCAGCTGTATATGTAGGGGAGGATAGACTTGTTGGACATAGGAGGGAGAGGATATCCTTGGTTCAGCAAAGGCTAGATACCCCAGGGTGGAGGAATTCAAGGGTGGGAGATGGATGTGGGTGGGTGGGGGCACATCCTCATAGAAGCAGGAGGAGGAGGATGAGAGAGGGGTTTCTGGGAGTGGGGGGAATGGAGAAAGGGAATAACATCTGAAATGTAAGCAAATATCCAACAAAAAATTAATAAAAAAAAAAAAACAACAACAAAATCCAAATATCATGACATTTTCAAAATACTCAAAAACAAAACAAAACAAAACAAAAAGAATTTACCATTTCATTTATTTTTGCTTAAATAATTCTTGGACTAGATAAGAAAATCAAGCTATACCTTGTATTATGTCAAATTAATTTCTGTGTAATGAGAATATGATGAACAAATGAAGGACTGACTTGATCTCTCAAAAAAAGAGAGACTATTGTGTTTTATATATAATCATTAATTTTATATCTTAGGATTTTTTTCAAATCCATGCCTTATAAACATGAAAATAAGTTTTACATTTGGAAATCTTAGTTTTAGAGAATTCATCAGCAAAGAGCTTCTGCGTTAATTTTTTTTTTCTTTTAATTCAAGCATACAGCAATTTGGATTACACTATTCAATACACATTCCATTGACTTGATGAACAAGCAACTGTTGTAATTAAAATTGAGAAGTTTCTAACAAAGGGATCCACCTTCAATAACGATTTGAAGGAACCATGTGTCTCAAATAGTTACATGGTTATTGAATGATACCAGATAATGCCTACCATTGGTATTGATTGCAGAAGATGCCTATCATGGGTACTGATTACAGACAGTGCCTACCAGGTCAAGAGAAAATGTTTAGTGGTAGGACAACTTTCTTTAGATAACACGAGATAGGAAAGAATTACACACTATTAGCAAAAGTTCTCACCTGTTCCACTAAAAACTTGGGAGATTTTTCAAGTACAATTGCTACTTTTACAGGTAGAATTTTTCTTAGCCCAAGCTTAGTATAACATAATGCGATTTTTGTTTTTCTTTCTCTGGTCTAAATTTGGTGTTAGTTTGTTGGAATTTCATAAGAATTGTTTCCTATAAAATTTGTAAAATATACTTACTGTTCTAATTAAGCCATTAACTGTCTAGAGATGTTAAGTGAGTAGATCACTGTGGACTCAGAAATCTAAAACAGTATAAATTATTTTTTATAAATTGTACCATAGGAATTTGTATAATGTCTCAGTGAGTAATGTGCTTGCTATACAAGCATGAAGACCTAAACTCAAATCCCCAGCACCCACCTACATAAAGACTGGCCCAGTAGCAAGTCCACACAATCCCAGTGCTGGGGAGGAAAAGAGAGGAGTGTCACTTGGGCCCACTATACATGTAGTCTGTCAGGCTGGAAAGCTCTATTATTTCTGTTATTGTATTAAAATATCATTATCAATGACAACTCAACTATATCCTGGTGCCAGCTTATTGTTTCATGTAATTGCCTTGATATCTTAGCTGTATAATTGTCTATCTGTACTACTAATTCACCTACCCAGGGTCCCTTGGCCAGTGTGTAAAACAAAGAGGGTCTCATTGTTTTGGTTGGCACCGTGTGTTTTCATCAGCTACCCATTGTTCTAATGTAAAACAGTGCGAGATTTGTGTTGTGAAATCAGAATGTAAGAGGAAGACCTGTGGCAAGAAATGCAAGCCAGTGTCTGCAAAATGCATCCATTCTACTGAAAACTAATGGATAACCTTTGTCTGATGCAAAGGGTCTGATAAAACTTCTTGACAATGGAATTCTACCAGTGGTCTCAGGAAAGGAACCATGTCGGAGGATCAGTGTTAGTCCCCTTTGTTAATTCATCAATAGGCAATGTGAGAAGAAACTGCATTATTATTTAGTGAGTGGGATTCTATGTAGTTAAGGTTATGTGTAGCCTTCAATACATATCATGTGTTGTGTTAATAAACTAACTATACAACTAATTTAAGAAGTCTGAACCAACTTGTTCTGTTAAACTGCTTACAACCTTCTAAACAACAGTATACCTTACCTTGGCCAGTTGTTGCTTCACTTGGCCCAAAGCTCTATCCATTGGGAGACCTTCTATATTCTGTCCCTTACATTATGGTAGAAGCATATTTATTGTCACTCATCTATTGAAATGATCCATTTGCCAACCATTATTTTTGCAGCTGGAAAGAAATAACATTCCTATTGATCTTCAAGTATCAATGTGCAATAGCAATATATAGAATTTATTTGGAGTCTCTCAAGGCTATGCTGCAAATGAGCTATTTCCATCACTTGCTCTGTGAAAGGCATGAGCATAGATGAAAAAAGCTCATTTATGGTCGTGTTTGACAAATAATGGTGAGAATGTTTATAATCCAATTTGAAGTTGATGTCCTCAGCATGGATTTCACATTTTCAGTGATACATGTCCACTATTTAATTAACAGTGGGATTAGACAGGGATCAGTTATGCTTCCTTGAATGTAAAGTCACTATGTACCTACCTATCACTGTGAATAGCATGTCATTGGAAAATTTGACTCCAGCCTTCTACTTCAATACTAGGCACTTCCCTTCATACCAAATTGTTCTAGCAAATTATGGGAAGATGTTTGAGAGCTATTCAGATTTCACATTAAAAACGAGACCACTCAAATAAGAACAGAGGATTTTAGTGCCTGGTGACATTAAGTGAAAATATGTGCAACTGCTTGTGACATGCATTGCAAACTAAAGCCCCTCCTAGAGCTTTTACTTCAGCAGACCATCAGCCCCACTACAGTGACTTCATTTCACACAACCTCACTGCATTCCTTCTTTCCAAGGCTGAGGTTCCTCTGACACAGGAGCTGCCTTGTTCAAGACAAAGCTATTAATACAGGCTTTGGCTGAGGGAAATAACCCTCAACAGGCAGGCAATTGTAACCACGTGATTAGATACTTGTTTTGTGTTAATGGTAACATTTTAAAATGGCGGTACCGGATCTGGCTTGTAGTTACAGACCGCCATCTTCCCAACTAGTCAAGGCCAGAGGCCACAAGCTGCGGTGGGAGCACTGGCAGCTGTTTGGCTCAGGCTGCAGGCTCAGGTGGGCCAGAACTCCAACCCTTGCACCCATGAGTAGTCAGCATGGGAAATGGCTCTGTCTATCTACCACTCTGTCTCCACAAGGCTAGGCTGAGCCCAGACCATCCCGCCATCCATGCGGTACCTGGTAGAAATGAGACTCTAACGCTTAAAGATCATTCAAAGGCTTTATATGTTTGATAATGCTCAATTAACAAGATTCTCATACATTTAGAGGTGTGTCCCAATATCTAACCTTAAGGTATAAGTTGTTACCCAGGACTGCTCTCTATACATGTGTGGTCTTCCATGGCTCCTAAGTCTTTCCCGTAACTCCTCCTCTTCCCCTCTTCTTCCTCTCCTCACTCTGCCTACCTCTCATACAACTGAATCTCTGGGCTTTATACAAATGTAGTGGGATAGTATCCAGCTACAGTTTTGTGAGCAGACTGCTCTTGATCTGCTGCTATACTTACCTCCATCAGAATTCTGAATAGCACAACTCAGACTTTCACATGGAAGTATCTATTTGGTATTGTTACTAAAACTAGCTTGACTGATAATAAAATGAAGAATGCAATACAAATTAAGAATAGAAATAATAAGGTAGATAAAGAATACTACACAGAACTCACAGCCTATATGACCAAGTTTCAGGACAGTGGAGATGTATCATGTAAATCTGTCCATTATAAAACCAATTTAGCACCTTGATTTGTGTTTTGTATATTGGTCCAAATATATATTACTGGTTTTATTACTTGCCATAAAACATAAAGTAAATAAAAAATCATCAATTAAGAACCTATTCAAGAGAAGGAAGGAAATACAATTCATGATACTGACAAAAAATTAAAATGATATGGTGGCAAAATTAGATATTTGAGCATACATCATTTGTGTTGATATATTAATTATAATAAAGCAATTAAAAAGCATTATTCTCTCATAAACAGAGAGGTAATAATTTTTAGTGTGTCTCTGAAGAACATAAATATTGAATTCCTCAATAAAATACTAACAGCTATAACTCAGTAGTATATCAATAATAGTATTATACATTAGTGAAATGGGATTTACACTTGAAATATATTGTAATCTACCAGTTCAGCAGAATAAAAGATAATACCACGTTATGTAATAAATATGTGAAGAAATTACCAAAGTTTTGCATCCATTTATCTTAGAAATTTTGAGAAAAGACAGTGGTTCATGTTTTCCCAGAGGCTGTACCAGGAAGAAGAAACCCATGCCATTTCCCCTTTGCCGACAGCTCTCCTTAAAGTACAACAAACAGCCCTAAACTGTGCCCCATCCCCTCCATAGATACTCTTCCCCCTATGCTCCCTCAAGAATAACTGACAAGAAAGAAGACCCTGCCTAGGCTTGCCCCTGGCATCTACTCAACCTGAAGACTCTCTGGTCACCAGAAGTAAAGGCCAGTCAGGCCAGAAGACCAGAGAGGAAAGAGAAACCAAGGGGAAAACATCCCCAAATCACCCATCAAACAAAGATAAACTCAGAAATCAGCACCTCAACCTATGACAATCACAAAACCTAGATAACTGGAGGCCAACATAAAAACACAATCAACATCCGAGAAATATGGAAACATAAGAGTCCAGATATCCTACTATAAGAAACCCTGGATATTCCAACACAGCTAGAGCACAAGAAAATGGCTTTAAATCCAATCTTAAAAACATGGTAGAGGCCCTTCAAGAGAAACAGAATAAATTTCTTGAAGAAATACAAGAAAATACAATCAATCTGGTGAACGAATATGAATATATATGAATAAAAGTGTTCAAGAGTTGAAGATAGAAATATAAGCAATAAAACAAACAAACAAACAAAAAAACCTGAGGGAATCATGGAAATGCAAAACATAAATAAGCAAACAAGAGCTACAGATGCAAGCATCACAAACACAATAAACAAGTGGAAGAATCTCCGATATAGAAGATACAATAGAAGAAATGGATATATCAGTCAAAGAAAATGTTAAATCGAAAAATTTTCCAACAAAACATCCAAGAAATCTGAAACATAATGGAAAGATAACATCTAGGATTTTAGGCATAGAAGAAAGAGAACATTCTCAGTTCGAAGACTAAAAATATTCTCAGCAAAATCATAGAAGAAAATGTTCATACCAGTAAGGAAAAAAGGCCTATAAATGTATAAGAAGCATAAAGAACACCAAAGATTTTGAACCAGAAAGGAGAATTTCCCTGACACATAGTTATCAAAACATTATGTGTATATACCAAAGTAAGAATTTTAAAAGCTGCAAGGAACAAAAGGCCAGATATGATATCAATGCAGACCTATTCGAATTATAGCTAATTTCTTGAGCCTGTGAAAATATTTTGCAGACTCTTAGAGACCACATATTTCTACCCAGACTTCTGTACCCAGAAAAACTTTCAATAATCATAGATGGAGAAAACAAGATAATCCATAACAAAAACAAAGTTAAACAACATATATGAAAAAGTCCAGTACTATAGAAGATACTTAAAAGAAAACTCCAATCCAAGGAAATAAATAAATTCATACCTACCAAGCCAAAGGATGATAGCATACACACACACACACATACACACCACCACCAACAACAACAACACCAATAACACCAACTAAAAATCAACAACATATTGATCCTTCATATTTAAAAATCAATGAACTCAAATTTTTAACAAAATGACACAGGCTAACAGAAATGGTATGAAAGCAGGATTGTTCATTCTGCTGCATACAATTAACATAACTCAATATCAAAGATAGACATACAGCAGAGTATAAAAACTAGAAATAGATTTTCCAAGTAAATGGACACAAGAAAAAAGCTGGTGTAGCCATTCTAATATCTAACAAAATATACATTCCACAAAAATTAATTAAAAGAGAAGGAGAAGCAGCCTTCATGAAAGGAAAACTCTACGAAGATGAAAACTCAATTCTGAATATCTAGGTCACTAATGCTAAGGTAACAAAATTTGTAAAATAAACATGACCGAAGCTTAATCCCCGCATTGAATATCACACATTAACAAGTGGGAGACTGCAACACCTCACTCTCATCAGCAAACTGGTCATGTAGACAGAAACTAAACAGAGAAAAATGAAGTCAACAGATGTTATGACTCAAATGGACCCAACACATGTGTATAGAACATCTCATCCAAACACAAAAGAATATACTTTCTTTTCAGCATCTCTTTGAATCTTCTCAAAAATTGATCATCTATTTGATCACAAAGAAAATCTCAACAGATACATTAAAATTGAAATACCCCCCTGTGGGGCAGATCATCAGCTTGTCTGCCCCTCTGAAGATCCTACAATCTGAAGGCCTCCAGGAGACCTGCTGCACCCCGGGCAACAGGTAAGGGACCCTCCCAAATAACTGCAGCATCTGGGAGTCTCCCACACCACAGGGCCCAGCAGACTCGGGACTCATCGTTAGCTCCAACTCCACCTCACTTCCACCTCAGAAGGGTTTTTATTTAAAGCTGCATCATCTTTAATCCCTAACCTAAAAGAATTAAGGCAAACAACAGTTTTGAATGCTGTCTCCATATCCTCTTGTACTGTTTGTGCTAAAGAGAAAATGGATAGAGTTATGTTCCTAAAATAAGTATCAGTTTTCTTGATGTTTCTCTCTCCTGATAAAGAAGCAGAGTAAAACACTTTGTCAGGAACGGATCATGGGAGTTCTATTCAATAAGATATGTGGCATGATGATAATGATGATAGGAGATGACTTTCTCCTACAACAGCTATTACAGCATTAAGATTCTAATCCATTGTCTGTTTTTCAACAAAGATATTTGAACTTTGTGATGAATCATCTCACAGGAAAACTAACATTCAATGCAATATCAGGCTGCAGCAAAGCAACTACTCCATGAGAAATATGGTGATTTTTTCCTCCATCAATATATATTTATTTAAAAATAAATCTCTTCCAGTCCATTGCCTGATCGTAGAGCTAAAATTGTTTGCTTCAGTGCAAACCATTCTCAGGCTTTTAGTTTTAAAGTGTAGAAATTAGAACATGTAGTACCTAGACTTGTAAATTATTTTTCCTTTTCAGAAATAATTTTCAGATGATGATGAATGTTTACAACATATGTTTTGCAGAAATTTACACTGTTCTCCTATGATTCAGGATGTGAGTAAATCAAGTATGATATAGTTTCATGATATAAAACACAAATATAAAAGCTAATATATTTTGTCTATTGGTAAACAGTTTTTTTATCCTTAGTATCCTCAGGAGCCTTAATATGTAGTTGAGGTTATTTTGCTTTTCTTACAGAAGCATGTGTGCCTTGAAGTTTGCAGTGCTGGCCAAGACAAAAGAATACCACAATGGCAGACTGGAAAGCAGAGCAGGCACCAGAGTGTGTCACTATGGAGTGCACTGCACAGAGTGGGACTTGCTATTTGTAAAGAGATTTTGAAAATTGTTTGTAAAACCTCTATTCTGTATAGCAAAGAGCTCCTGTCCTGGGGTACTCACCAACACTTTGTCACATTTTCAAATGAAGCCTGAGTGCTAAGGGGATTACTGGATCTTCATAAGCATGTCTTGTTGGAACTGAGGAGTTTGACTCTGATTTTGTTCAACCTGTGTCTTTCAAAGTTAAATGAGCATAGAAATTTTGGGATTCTATTTATAGTGTCCCATTTAACTAATACAAAGTGATACAGGCTGGGGAATTCAGAGAAGCCAAAAATTTCTAAAAGAGCATTAATAAGTTCTGTAACAGAGGAAATAAATATTCATCCATTAAAATGAATCAGTCAAGATGGGAAGAGACCTTCAGACTAAAAGACATGTTTAGTAAAATCATTAAAGGGGCCAAGGAAATCACTAATTATGTATTACTAGAGAACTTTCAAGGTGTGTTGAATTTTATCTAGTATGAAAAATTGAGAGAGAATTCCTGGTGTGAAACAAGAGATGACAGACTTGATAAAGACATGTTGGAGTATTTGATTGAGTAGCCATGAGCCCTGGCATGAGAAGATGAGAGAAGAATAAATGAGAATTGTGAATTATATTTTTATTTGATTTTTTAATTTTTATTTTTGTCAGTTCTTTTCTTAAAACATAATTCCACTTTTCTGTCCCACTTCTCCATTGCCTTCTATTATTAATTTCCAATTCCTGTTGACAACCTTCTATTTTCCAGCTAAAATTTTATGTGTGTATGCATGTGTATGCATTCTCTCTCTCTCTCCTCTCTCTCTCTCTCTCTCTCTCTCTCTCTCTCTCTCTGTGTGTGTGTGTGTGTGTGAATCATATTTCAGCTATATTTCAACTAGCTATGCTTCATGTGAGTTTTTAATATTTACTGACATATTGGGAAAACCTTAGTTCCTTCTCCATGAATCAGTGTGCTGTTTTCCAGTGCTGTGGCTTGTACCCAGACCAAACTCTGCTAGAATAAACCCTCATCCCCTGAACTCCAGTTTTGGATGAGTTGCTTTATACTCTTTGTAATAATAGACATTAATACCTCATTTAAAAGTCTTATTTAAGTACTACAAAGGAAACTCAGACATGTAAAGTATATGTGCATAAAGCATATTTATCTTATTATTATACTTGCCATTGCTGAAATAGGATGGATCAGCTCACCTGCAGAAAAAAAAAAAGGTTAATTCCTTTGAACTGATTTTTGAAGGGTAAAGTCCATAATATGAAAAGATGACCAAATAATAACATTTAGGTTATGTGCTTTTAAGTTTACCTTTTTCTTTGTCAGTGAAAGACAGTGCATCATAGAGGTACAAAGCAAGCAAGGAAATCAATTCACTTCTCTAGCCATCTAGCCCTTTCACTACTCCTTCTAAGAAGGACTGAAGCCCCCCAACCCCCACTTGGTCTACATTCTTCATGAGCTTTATGTGGTGTGTGAGTTGAATCTTGGGTATTTCAACCTTCTGGGCTAAAATCCAATAATCAGTGAGTAAATACCATGTATGTTCTTTTGTGATTGGGTTACTTCACTCTGGATGATATTTTCTAGTTCCATCCATTTACATAAGAATTTATCGAATTCATTGTTTTTAATAGCTGAGTAATATTCCATTGTGTAAATGTACCACATTCCTCTGTTGAAGGGCATCTGGATTCTTTCCAGCTTCTGACTATTATAAATAAAGCTGCTATGAACATAATGGAGCATATGTCCTTGTTATATGTTAGAGCATCTTCTGGGTATATGCCCAGGAGTGGTATAGCTGGGTCCTCAGGTAGTGATATGTCCAATTTTCTGAGGAACCGCCAGAAATACTCAAGGGAGCAAATATGGATACAAAGTGCAGGTCAGAAACTAAAGGAGGGACCATCTGGAAACCATTCCACCTGGGTATCCATCCCGTGTGCAGTCACCAAAGCTAGACGTTGATGTAGATGTCAGGAAGTACATGCTGACAGGAGCCTGATATAGCTGTCTCCTTAGAGGTCTGCAAGAGTCTGACATATTCAGAAGCAGATGCTCACAGCTAACCATCAAACTGATCATGGGGTTCCCAATAGAGGAGATAGAGTGAAAACTGAAGGAGTTGAAAGTATTCGTGACACCATGAGGAAAACAACAATACCAACCAACCAGAGCACTCAGGGTCTAAACCACCAGCCTGGGAGCGCTTAGGAAGGGACCCATGGCTCCAGCTACATATGCAAGGGAGCTATATATAATTGGGAGAAGAGATCATTGGTCCCATGAAAGCTGGACGTCGTGGGGGATATTCAAGGGTGAGGAGGTGAGGTATGGGGGAGGGTAGGTGGGGGTATACCATCACAGAAGCAAGAGGAGGGGGAAGGGATAGGGAGTTCCTGGAGGGAGGGGGGGAAATGGGGTAAGGGGAGAACATCTAAAATGTAAATAGAATTTCCAGTAAAAAAAAAAAAAAAAGAAAGAAAAAAAAAGATCCCTTTGGCTGTTTTCTCTATGGATGAGTCACGAAATAAGTATTGTATCCATGGTTCCATAGTTAGCCAACCCTATCATCCAAAGCAAGGACAATCTCTCATCTGTCTTTGTGTGACAACAGGCTTCAACCATAGGTATAAAACCATGGTAATATGTCAAAATCAATAGTAAAAGATGCTTCCCTCAAAATATATGGTTAGATTTTGATGACGCAGGGTGATCTAGAGGCAAAAGGTAGAGCTATAAAGAATGTTATAGAAACAGTAGGTTTACTGTGTTCTGATGGAACTTCACTCAAAAATAAGAAGAAATGTGACCTTCCCTCGGCCTTGAGCAGGCCTGAGACCTTCTTTACCACAGCAGACCAAGTGATAAGGACCTAGGTGGAGTTACTCACCTTAGCAACACGGAACTAAAAGGAAGAACTGCCCCAGGTCTTGCTTTGAGACAACTCTGGTTGTGACCTGTGACCAAGAACGGATTATCCTACCCATCTCTCCGGCTGAAATCAAAAAGGGTTTTTTTGGCAGGCTTTTCCCTTTAAATTGAGAGCTAAACATTAAAACATCGAGCCTTGATCAGAGAACTTTGTCTTGTCTTCATCTCTTCTCACCCTCCGTCTCCGTTTCGTTCCCAGCCCCTTTTCAGATAAACCCAGTTGATTTGTGGCCGCGGGCAGCTACAAAGAAAGTCAGATTTGGGGAGCAGACCAGTTTACTTGACCTTTTTAAGGAGTGTCCTGTTTCCAGGGATCTGTGCCCTCAGTGTGATCATCCTCTAATGCTTCAGTTGCTTTGCTGAAATTACTCACATAGCATATTTTTTAACTTAAATGCATCTATATTTTAGCCAAGATTCCATGCTCCAGGAAGAAATTGTATTATTCGTGTCTTTTATTGCTATGATGGTACCCAGTACAGTTATTCCAGGACACTTTATTATCTCCCCTCTTTTTGTTTGTTTTTGTATATCACCATGCACATTCATAGAAGGGAGAAAGGAATGACATGTCCAAGTTTAGTTTAATTATTTCATGCTTCATCCTTAGACCCTCTTTCATTCCCATAACCTAGGACCTATAACTTATTACCTATAACCCCTGCACATCTCACTAATGTAAGAGAGATTAAAGCAATATAGAACAGATATACTCTGTCATTTTAACAAATATAGTTTATTGTTTCAGAATTTTCATGCATATAACGTTTTGATCAAATCCACTGTCCATTTACTAACATGGAATTCCCCTTCTATGTTCCTATCATACTTTTTCTATGAACTTGAAGTACTCATTTTTAAACCCACTGAATCCACTTCATGCTGCCAATATAGCATGGGTGTATAGGCATCCGATGGAGCATGAGAAGTCTTTTAGGGAATGCATCCCTGGAGAAAATTGACTCTTTCTGTTAATGGAGTCATCAATTGTCAATAGGTCCTCAGATAGGGCCAGGACTTCATGGTTCCCTTTCCTAATATTGCTGGCATTTTGGCTGACTTGATCTTGGACAAGTCTTATACATCAGACACAGCTGCAGAGTGCAAAGGCATAGCTATGTACATAGACACACACACAATTTATGACAATTCAAAATCTATTTAATAATAGATTTTAATAATAATAATAATAATTTTAATAATAATCTATTTAATAAGTCCCAGATGCCAGGGAAGCAAGAGGCTCCCAAGACCCAATGGGAAAAACATTAGCTGAAATATCCAACAAAAGGGAGATAAACCTGTAGAGACCATTTCCAGTAGATAGGCACGACTCAAGGAAAGGCCATCCAGAGACCACCCCACCTAAAGATCCATCCCATCTGCAGTGTCCCCCCAAACCCCAACACTATTGCTGATGCCAAAAAGTGCTTGCTGACAGGAGCCTGGTATGGCTGTCCCCTGAGAGACTTTGCCAGGACCTGACTAATACAGATGTAGATACTCACAGACAATCATGGGACTGAGACCATGGACTCCCAATGCAAAAGCTAGGATAAGGACTGAAGGAGGTAAAGGGGATGGCAATCCCATAGGAAGAACAACAATATCAACTCACTAGACCACCCAGCGCTCCCAGGGACTAAACCACCAATCAAAGAGTACACACAAAGGGACTCATGGCTTCAACTGCATATGTAGCAGAGCATGGCCTTGTTGGACATCAACGGAGGGAGAGGCCCTTGGTCCTGTGGAGGCTCAATGCCCCAGTGTAGGGAGATGCTAGATAGATGAGGCTGGATTGGGTGAGTAGGTGGAGAAGTACCCTCATAGAGGCAAAGGCTAGGGAGGATGGTATGGGAGGTTTGTGGAGGGGAAAACAGGAGCTGGGGGACAACATTTGAAATGTAAATAAATAAAATGAATGATATCCAAATGAGGGAAAAATTTATTCTTCACTAAGACTTTGAGAAAAATGCCTGGATTATACTGCTCTGATTATTGTTGGGTTATTTGAAGTTTCAAGCATAAGATTGGTTAAGATTCTGTCTCAAATGCAAACCAGTGAAGTCACGTTTACGAATCCATGGATCTTTAAAAAGACTTCATGGATACTGTTAGGAGTCTAAATCTCCATGGGGAACCTTTATAAGCAACTATCTATCAGAGTCACGGTCTCTTTCCAAGGTTCAATTGACTGATCTTACTGCCACAGTACTCATGCTTGAGTTCTGAAGTTAGGGAAAAATGAAATCAATTCCTACTTCTAATTCACTCACCAGAAAAGTATTATGTTATTAAAGTTTTATAAAAGAGACTTGCATACTTGAATACTTCTGAAAGGGATGGTTGAATTAATATCAGTTCTAAAGACATACGATAACAGGCATTTGGCTAGACTTCCCATGACCACTGCTGAATTATTAATTTTTGATTTTAGAGGAGTAAGGGATAGCTTTCAGTCTTCCAGGATGTTGAAACCACGACTCCCATGCAGGCTGTAATTTTCTAAGGATGGTTTGGAAACACAATTTAAATGTAACTGTGAGACAGAATTGCAGAGATTTTCCTGCTGGTTCTGTTCCATATTTCTAGGCTTCCCCTTGGAGCACAGACTTCAGCAACAGAAAAGAAAAAAAAAAAAAAAAAGAACATTTCTCAGTTTTTACTGTGGAGTCAGATTCTTGATAACATTCTCCTGATGGCATTTGTAATTTTCCCTCAGTGTTTTGTGTAATAACTTTTTATTTTGAAATCTCAAATCTATTTTAGCTTTCTGGTACAATAGTCCTTAGTTGAGGCTTTAATTTTCTATATGAAATATATAAGCACCCATGTCATTTCCACAGGCTCAGTGTTCATGGAAAGAAATTTAGAAAACGTTGTAAGGTTCAGAAAAGCACAAAGTCATCAATGTCACCTTTTATTTCTTTATTGTTTTCATGATCTTCATTTTTTCTCATTGCAGTATCTTGTTATTTTATATAATTTTTAAAAGTTTTCACATATCAGTCTTTACCCACATCCTTCTTCTGGTCTATTTTCATTCTTTGTGCATATTGCTACTCAAGTGATAAAATGTCACATATAAGTAAAAATAGTTCTTTTTTGAGGACCCTCCTGCTGTGAGGACCTACTTTGTAGGATATGATCTTCTGCTCCATATTACTAGAACTTTCTCTTCAATTCAGGGATCAAGAGCTGCAGTGGAAGAGCATCTGCCCACTATGTGGATGACTTAATTCATGGAATGACAGCAATGAGGGACAGAGGGCTGAGAAGGTGTGAGCAACTTCTCTTTAGAGTCTTCAGAGATTCGACAATGAGTCTGTGAAGGAAATGAGAGGCTTTCTTTCTTCTGACAGGAAATACACACAGATGAATGATGAGAGAAATCTCTGGTGTTCAGCGAGTCTATAGGAGAGCTGACCTTGATAACCCAGTAGCTGTTGTTGGGCTGTTTGATAATGCCTGTGCACATGACTTGCTCTTTATTGTGTCCTCTTGATGGAATTGGTACTCCGGATCATTTCCTTGTTTATCTATAAACTTTTCTGAACTTTCTTTTAAATTTAAAACTATATCAGTTATATGTGCTGGCTAGCTTTATGTCAACTAGACCTGACAGGAAGAACTGAGAAGTTCCTTCATAAGAAGAACTTTACTCTTAAAAACTTAAGAATTCTAACCCTTTCGAGCATTTTCTTAGTGAGTGATTGATGGAGGAGGTCTCAGTCCATTTTGAGTGGTGACATCCCTGGGCTTGTGGTAACTCTTGCTTAGGTTAAGTTGAAGTAAAACTAGACAGCACATACCTCCACCAGGAGTATATAGCCTCTGAGTATGTTCTGGCTTATTCTAGCCCAGGACCATGAAAAGTGGACATGCTGAAAGCTCTGTCATGTTGTCCGACTCTTTGTTGGTTATAGGATAAACAATGTTAAAATAAATAAACAGATAGGATGAGGAAACACTGCATTTCTTAATAATTTTATATCAATGCATTACCAAGTTATTTAAAAAGTGTGTTAAAAAAAACAATTCTATCAGCAACATTTTCTTTCTACATTAGGTATGACATAGGACCTTAAAATATTATAGTGTTATGACCTTTTGTATGAGAGTAAACTAAGTTAAGAATTACTAAACAATTGGAAAGTGAGTGAAGATTTGTTTTCCATGGCTCATACATGTTCACATGGATGCACAATTTTCCTGAAAGGTCAAACTTGTCATGGTTTTTAGACTGAACATTGAGAGATTTTTGCATCTGAGAACGTAACTTTTACACTGCATTATTAAACATAGAATATATTCCTTAGGGTATATTTCTAATGGGTAATGCTAGTAGAAATCTTTGAAAGAATTACTTTTTCTGACTAAAATTGTATGATGCAAGAAAGTATCTTCTGTTGAAATAGATCATGAGTTCTTTTTTCATATTTTTCATTAATTTATTTATTCACTTTACATCCTGGTTGCATCCACCCTCTCAATCCTACCCTTACAAATTCCTCTCCCCAATCTCACTCCAATTCTGCTCAGAGAAGTAGAAACCCCGTGGGTGTCACACATCCCTGGGATATCCAGTCACAGCAGGACAAAGCACACCTTGAGGTTCATCCAGGTAATATAGTCATGGGAACAGGATCCAATTTCAGGCAACAGATTTAGAGACATATCCTGCTGCAGTTGTTAAGAGATTCACATAAAGATCAAGCTGCATATCTGCTACAAATGTGTAGGGTACCTAGGTCTAACTCCTGCAGGCTCATTGGTGGTTCAATCTCTGTAAACCCCCATATTTCAGATTATTTAATTCTCTATGTCTTCTTATGGTGTATTTGACCCATGCAGTTTGCTCAATTCCATACCTCACTTTCCCATAAGACTTCTGAGCTCCATCTGATGATTGGCTGTGGGTCTAGGCATCTACTTCCATTCACTACTGGATGAAGTCTCTCAGGAGACAGTTATGCTAGGTTCCCATCTGCAAGCATAGGAGAATGTGATTAATAATGTCAGGTGTTAGCTGTCTCACATGGAATGGGTTGCAAATAATTCTATTATAGCAAAGTAAAATGAATTTTCATCACCCGGCTACAGAATCACCTATAATTTTAATTTTGCTGGTTTGTGCAAATGTCCAATAAATCAGTATTACCCAACATGAAACCTTACAGTACAATCTTCATCTTATTAAAAATGATCATTAGATATGTTATTTATATTTACCAAGTTTTGCTCTCACAGGATATATATATATATATATATATATATATATATATATATATATATATACACATATATATCAAATTGCTCTCTTGTCTTTGCTCTTCAGTTAGATAATTTATAAAAATTTTAGTGAGTTAAATAAGCAGGCAATTTTTACATTTTATATTCATATATTAGATAGAGCTTTATAAAACTAATTTTGACACATATTGGCCTAGCTACATTTCCCACTCAACTTATTTAAAGTTAGCTAATTTGGATAGTTTGAATCATGCATATGAAAATATGTTCTCATTTCACTGTATTTTAAATTAAATTTTAATTGTTTTGTTATGGTGAAAAGCTATAAAAACTCAGGTATAGCCTACTGTTCTTTAAGCATATTTCCCCTTCTAGAACAGTTTACATAATTGAAAGCCATACAATCAGTACTTAGTAATTAATAAACTACTAAGGGAATAACAATAGTTAATGAATGAATTTCTTTCAATGAGAAGATAATTATGTAAGAATTCGTTAGCTGCAACTCTACCTGTTACTAGCCTGAATTCTCTATGCATCTGTGGGTTGGAAAAACCAGTTGCATATCTAGCACTAAGGGGGACAGGTAATGAAAAAGCAAAACTTGAGCAAATTTCTTTTTTTTTTTTTTTTTTTTACTTTTTGAGTTATGTTTAAAAAAATTCAGAACCTCAATAAGCTCCTTCTCAAAGCAAATAATATTGAAATAAGGATGCTTGAAAAAACCATTGGGAATTATATTGTTTTGCAGATACTTAACATTAAATAAATGGATACATAAATATATGTGTATGTATAAGTTGGTATGTGTACATATTTTTTAACTAAAGTGACATTAATTGAGAAAAAAAAGAAAAAGCAAAACTATTAGTTCTTAATTTCAGTTGACATAGCATGTAAGACACTAAGCAGTCTTTGTAGATGTTTAGACAGCATTAATTAATAGATGAACTATAAATAAAGTATAATGACATTCATTTTTCTTGTTGAAGCTTCTTGCATCCACCCTTCCATATACAGTGTCATTAGTCTGACATTGCTCAGTTCAAGGCCAAGTTGATAAAATCCTTGATTCAAACAACCACATTTAAAACAATGCTTTTCCTTTCCATGTGCTGCTTTGCTAATATCAATTATCATGTTATTCCCCCCTCTCTTGGATCCTTTCATTCTATATTGTTAATTTGCTTCTGTTTCTCCTTCTGACCCTTTGTGAATTTTGTCTGGTTTTGATTGCATAGATTAAAATATGAAATATGCATACATATACATAAATATAAATACTTATGCAAATACACATATGGATACTCATAAGATCATATGCACACACACATATGTATGTGTAAACACATGCAGAAATATATATACATACACAGAGATAAGACTCCAAAGACATGCGTATACACTTAAATACATATACACACAGATGTATGCACAAACACACACATATTCAGATACTTGCATATACACATGCATATATAAATATTAAACACTCACATATTCAATTCACATATAAACATGCACATACAAAAATGCATACTTAAACATACATGAATTTAAATAAGCAGAGATACACTCACACCTGTAATGCATGCATATACATCACACACATATAAGCACACATACACCTGCATATATCCAGGTGTACATATGAGCATATGGACATCACAGCAGAGTGAACTAGCTACTGAAGCTAGCCTGATGACCACACCCCTTTCCTAACACACCATTTTGCTTTATTTCATAATACTTTATTTTTATGTCTTGTATTATTGGGTCTACAAATATTGTTTTTAGGAATACTATCTTTGTATGATTTCATAGGAAGATGTGTTCTAGATTGTAGACTATCTAATGACCATCAGTCTATTTTCTGTTCTTTGACTCCAGAATGATTTTTCCTGAGACTGACAGAATATCTCCTTTCTTCATTAGTTTTTAGGTCCTCCACATGAATACTATGTATTTATGCCATTCCTTCTTCGAGGGGCAGTAACAGCTTAATAACACATGAAAGGAGCATTTGTCCTTCATATACTCTATGACAGAATTATTAAAATGAGTTTTCTGTACTTTCTGTTTGATGTAATATATATAAATACTCATGGGAGATTATTATTACTGATTAGCCTAGATGTTTTGCAACTCAATTTTATCCCAGAGACTATTAAGAGTATACAACTTCTCCAGGAGTAAAAGGAACATATGCCACATGCTCATTTGCATGAAGATGAGAGGATTTTTGAGTAAAGTGATGTGGTAATTAGATCCATGGAAAGAAGTCAGCACAGTTCTCATGCATCACATTTCAACATATATTTAAGTGAAAAAATTCATGAAGAATTCTCATGTAAAGCTAGCAAAATATTTTAATTTCCTGTATGAAAGTATTATATTAGATAATCCTTTAATTCTTGCTGCAAAATCCTTGACAGGAAGAATTTGAGGGACTATGGGTTTACTTTGTAAATGTTTTTTATTAAGGTTCTTCCTAACGAATTGGGAACCATGTGCAGAGTTTGATTTTTGGATCTTCTTGTATGGAAGGAAGACAATGAGGAAGAGGAGGAGAGGAAGATGATCAGGAAAAGGGTCGCGAACAAAATGAACTACATTTCCAAGAATGCCCACTGTGGCTTAGCTCCTCCTACTAGGATCCTATCTTATCATTTCCACCCCACTCCTTTGAGAAACATACTGAAAATTACAATGGCTGCCTCCTACTGATTAGTTACTGTAAAGGTATTTATAAAGGTAAAGGTATTTATAGGCCATATATTGGTCTCTAGATGAAAAATATGTTTCAAGGGATTGACTAAAATCTTGAAATTAGAAGTTTTGATATGAAAAAATTACAACAATGAGCATTAAAATTTTTGTTAATAAAAAAATCAAAAAGTATTCAAGGAAAATGCCTGTTTTCTACCACTTTTTTTTATTTGTTTAATAAAGCTGAAAACAGAACTTGGCTCATGTTACCTGTTGCTCATCAAAACGCAAGAAAAGAGAAAGAAACTGAGCCTGTGGGGCTGCAAGTAGAAAGTGTCTTAATATCCCTTCCTACTCCTTTTGTTAGTACACCAAAATATCACACAGAGGGATTGCTGAGTGTGTCTCCATTCTGTGTCAAACTCATTCAGTAGACCACAAGAGAGGAAAGAAAGTGCAGGATGATCTTTTCAACCCAAGACGAGATGGATCGCCATCTCACACTGTCCCTACAAGAGTAAGATGACTCTTTACAGAAAGTGGCCTAAGAGGGAAGGATCCCATAATTCTTCAAACCTATAGTCACAAATAAAGCCACTTTGAGGATGCACAGACTGAGAATTCTCTTGTTCATTGTCCTAAATCATGTGAGCAATTATTCTCTTTAAACTATGAACTAACTCTGCCAGGACACTCAGTTGTGTAGAGCCTTATCCCTGTTTTTTTTTTTTTTGGGGGGGGTGGTATTTATCTTATTTATTGATTGAGTTTATTTTTTTTTAATAACATCTTGAACAAGATAAATCCCTGCACAATGATGTATGCTATGAGTGCTTGGAAACAAAAGTAATAGTCAAGATTGTAAGGTTCTACTAAGTGGCCATGGTGATTTTTCATAGTTAATTTGCCTGAATTTCAGATTTCAAGTACTTCTGGTATTATTTCCAAAGATGTCAAAACTGGCTGATATCCAGACTTCGTGTTCTCACAGCATGAGTCAATCACATAGACAACCTGTCTTCAGGAATACATTGTTTGCAGTATGACAGGGTACCAAGCACTTAGATTGCAGATTATTAACAAGTACCAGGTAGACACCGAAATTGCCTCTGGAATCAAGCCACATTTACCATTTTTAGAAAGTGTTGTTTTTACAATATTTTAAACTGCCCTGATGTCAGGTAGTTATTGATTATTTTTATTACTTACTTATTTGTGTTTTCTTGCCTTCATGTCTGTGCACTACAAGCATGCTTGGTGCCCTCAGAATCCAGAAGAGGGTGCCAAATTGTTAACAACTGGAGTTACATATAGTTGTATGTGGGTACCAAGAACCAAACACTAGTCTCTTGCCAAAGCAGCAAATGTTCTTAATTTGAATATATCTCTTTAGCCCTAGTCATTGATTTGAAAAAAGAAAATTATTTTAAATCCAGACTATCGCCTAGACATAGATTGTTCCTCACAAACTGACAGCAAGGCCCCATTGCTGAAGACAATACCCACACAACTTTTTGAACATGAAGAGGTCAAACTGGTGCCTACATAGAAAATTAACCCTCGTGTTCTAGTATCTTTGATATAGAAATCCACTCTGTAGGTTACCAAAAGAAAAGCGTAAACACCAACACAACAACAAAATCTTCAATATACAACCTGTCCTGCCTGAAAAATATGGTAGGGCAATGGTCACACAGATATTGTGAAAATAAATAACTGATATCTGACTTGACTTAAGGTCCATTTCATGAGATGAAACCTATACCTGGCTCTGCTTGGATGACTAGGAACCAGAAAACAGGTATCGCAGAGACTTAAGATAAAACCAAATAATACTGATCTAAAAGAAAACATAACAATAAAATGACTAAAATGACTCCTAATGATATTTTACTATTCTTATAGATTGGTGCTTTATTGAGCCACCATCAGAAACACTTCTTCTTGAAGTAGATGGGAAGAAATACGGAGACCCCAGACAGTTGTTATTTGTAGAAAGACAGAGAGAGAGAGATAGAGAGAGAGAGGAGAGAGAGACATAGAGACAGAGAGAGAGACAGAGAGTCAGAGAGAGACTGAGATATCACACAAAGCTCTAAATGGGAATGTCTATACCCAGTGCCTCCTAGAATAGTCCAGGGAACCCCATAGAAGGAGTCTTGGAGATAGAAAGCACTCAGGACACCAGTAGAATAAGATTCTCCAAAACAACACAGCAAAGCTAATACAGACTCACAGAGAATGAAGCAGCAATCACAGGGGCTATCCTAGTCTATACCAGGTTTTCTGCATATACATGGTAGCTTTCAGTTTAGTATTTTTATGGGGCTCCTGAATATGTAAATGAGTGTGTCTCTGATTTTGTGCTTTCTCGTGGGTTCTTTTATATTTCTGTTGGGTTCTGTTGTCAAACTTTGATATGATGTTTTTTAATTTTATTTTATATTTTAGTTTTTACATTTTGTTGTTAACTCTTTGAAGCCTGATTTACTGTCACTGTGCCCAGCTACTGAATTTGAAGTGGTACAATCTCTACTTTAATGTTTTCTTTCTGTCACATGTCATGCAAATACAGTTTAATAAGCATGAAATGAGTGGGTTTTTGACTTTGGACACAAGTTAGAATCACTCACTGACTGAGAGAGTTTGCTCCTGTGAATACTTGCTAACACGATACTAAATTTTGTTGAGACCACTATAGACAAAGTGTGTCTGACTCTAATCTTAAACTGATCATCCTTATAGCCCAACTTCCTGTATCAAATAAATATCATCACATAAGGTCAGAAATTCCTAAGGAGGACAAGAAGACACACAAATCATTCCATAATAATTATGCTGTCATGCTGTTGACCTAACAGGGAATGAACTCTCTCAACTGGAAACAGGAAGTATTCTAGGGGGAAGAGCTGATCAATGAACTGAGAGCCCTGATATTGATCCTACCACAAAATGTCACTGAAAAAAAAAAGCAGCTTAGAAAAGAGAAAATGCACTAGGTGTATCAAACAAAATCATGCCACAAGCCCCATGAGTTTTTTAATTGATTGCTTTCTGATAGATGTTTGATTGATTGTGCATCTGCTAAGGACTAAGTTGAGTGGAGAAAACTATAATTTCAATGAGCCAAACTCACCCCTTCAAACAACCGGCAATTGGGGAAGGAAAGAAACACTTCAGTCTATGCTTTGCTATAAAGAGTAGGAGTCTGTGACCTTTCTTTAATTCACCCAACAGCTACCAAAAATTTTAAAATAAAAGAAAGGTCGAGAATAAGGAGAAATGTAGGTACACATGCAAATTTTTGTTTTCATTTTCAATGTATGTTTTAATGGGAAATTTTTTCATACATTAACAGAAAATAAAAATTAAATATATCCAATATATTTAATATTTTCAAGTTTTTACCTGGGAAATTTGGAAATCATAAAACAAAGGATAGATCACATAAATTACTACTAGGAAAATAACAGAAAAAAATGAACTCAGTAGGATAGAAAAGCCTACATATCACCACAGAATATCAGATGAATTTAAAAATCAGAAGGGTAAAGTGCACACAGAGTCTAGTTGATGACTCTGTGACACATGCATGGGGTCTGATTTGCATACCTTTCTTTGATACAGTTTTGTTCTGCTCAGTTCCCTCAACAGTGCTCACTTCTACTGCTTAGTCTGCCCAGGATGTGGTGACAAAACTTTGTAAACCATGTGAATTGAGAGGAAAAAAATTGATTTTTCCAGTTTCTGGAGATTTTGAAGTCTAAGATTAAGGTACTTGCCGATATACTGTATAGTGAACTCTGTTACCTGGTATACAGGCTTCCTGTTCTCTCACGTGGCTAAAAGCTGAGGGAGGAGGGGATTACGCTGTAGTATTAGAAGAAGACTCTAGCCTTATGACCTATTAACTCCACAGAGGCCCCACTTCCTAGTATTAATATACTGTGGACTAGGATCTTGGTGCCTCCTTTAGGGTTTTTGAGTAAATGTTCTTCTTCCAAATAAGTCACCAAAGAAATAGTTATTTCCTTGTTCAGGAAACAGTTGTAGGCAAGTCTAACTTGGTAAACCAGGGCCTAGGGGGGCGCCTTACAGGAGCATGTGTGAAATATTATCTACAGAGAACAGGTGGATTTACTTATGGGAACATGATAAGGGATTCTTCACAGAAAAATTTGGTTGAAAATTTTACAACACCCTCATGACAGCAGCATCAATCGGATGAATGTCCACTCAACTCTCTACCTTCTCCATATTTTCATATCTTTCTAATTACTACTTCATAGAATGCTTTGCATTTCTCTAATGGTTAAGGATGTTGCACATTGCTTTTAGGTATTTTTCAGTATCTTCAGTATTTGAGATTCCTTATTCATTCTGTTTAGATTTCTTCCTCATTTTATTTGAATTATCTGTTTTTATGCCATCTAGTTTCTTAAGTTCTTTATATATTTTAGATATTAGTCCTCTATAGGCTGTGGTGTGGTAAAACCTTTTCCATTATGCAGTCTGGCACTTTTTCTGATTTATGGTGACTTTTGCCTTACCTAAGCTTTTTAGTTCCACTCGGTCCCATTTATTACTTGATAATCTTAGGGCCTGTACTATTACGGTTCTCTTCAGAAACTCTTCATCTGTGCCAATAAATTCAAGGCTATTCTCCAAGCTCTCTTCTATCAGGTTCAGTGTGTTTGGTTTTATGTTGAAATTTTTGATGCACTTAAGAATTTAATTTTGTGCAGTGTGATACATATGGATCTATTTGTATTCTTCTACATGTAGGCATCTCGCTTAGCCAGCATCATTTGTTGAAGATGATTGCTTTTTCTACTGCATATTTCTGGTTTCTTTATCAAAAATTATGTATCTGTATATGTCTGAATTTATATATGTGTCTTAATTTCAATGTAAAATCAGAAAGACATAGAGGAGCCAATGTCTACGTCTACAGCCCATAGGAATCTGGAGCACTTAGGAATGAGACGTCAAATAATTATACACCTTTACTGACTGCAAAACAGAAGCAGAAGCCTCACTAAGAATGTGAGTAATAATTGATAATTAGAGTAACAAAAAGGAAATCAGAGTCAGGCTCCATAAATAGTATGACTTTCTAAAACTGGATGATCAGACTTGCTTAAGTGATAATTCTCATTTGTGATTTAACTATATTATTCAGTATTTTAGCTTGATATAACAAATTCAGTGATTGTTTTGGTTTGCATATACCCTGACAACTAATAGATTATAAACTGTTACCAAATTGAGTTGATGGTATTATAGATAGAAGTTACTGTACTTCTCAAAGAGGCCAGGAAGTTTTGGATTGACCCTATTAATTCTTGAGGCCCAAGCTAGCTGGAACCCTCCTGTATCTAGAAAATTACCCGACAGAGGATAATGGTAGTTTTTGGATTTTCTCAATGACCACGGCCTATCTAGCCCTCAAACAAAACAATTTAGAGATGTGTTCAATGTTGTGTTTTTATAAACTCAGGAATAAAAGGTTGTTCTTCTAAGAATAATATTAGCATTCTCTTGTTTGCTTGAGTAATATGCCACTCAACGTTCCCATCTAAACCTTCCCATGTAAGCTCACTAGGAACACAAATGCAATCCATTAATTGTATTACATAAGCTTTCCACCTGGAATTCTTTATTTTCCTTATGGTATCATTTATATATCCATTCTCAATGTCTCTTAATACAATAATATATCTCTGCTACAGGTAGTATTGGAAAGTACCATTTTTATTTTCTAACAATGGTCTAGTTATTTCTCAACAATCTGAGGCCCTTTCTTTCAGGCTGAATGACTTACCACTTTACTTGAAGTAATTCCTATGGTCTACTGATATCCTTTATTTGGACATTTTTGCTTGGTTCATAGTAAAAGCTTAAATGAACCTGCATAATGGCCAGATATTTCTCAAGTGTGTGTGTGTGTGTGTGTGTGTGTGTGTGTGTGTGTGTGTGTGTGTATGTATGTATGTTATTGCAAACTCATTCAACCCATTCAGGCAATTTGATACTAATTTTCAGGGCAGAAGTGAGTAGATTTGAGAGATGTAAGAAAGCTCTGATCAACAATAAGGAATGTTGCTCAGGACTATGACACACCTGTGAGTAACATGTGGCATCTTATTTACAATTTTTCATATAGGTAACATGCAGATAACTGGACTTCTGCGTGTCTTCCCATTTTATTCTGTTATCATCAAAATCAGCAAGCCTCTGTCTATCACTGTCACAGAGAAAAGTTGGCCCGGTATATCAGTTTGCTGACTCTCAGACCTTGTCTACAGGTCAGCTTCACTAAGTGTTCAGGAAATACTGCAGTCAGGGCTACTTCCACTGTTATCTCAGAGTCTATGCATGTGTCCTGAGAGAAAATTCTTCTCCAAACAAACCATCCCTACTGGCATGATCTAGACTTGAATGCCACTTGCTATTTATGCTTTGTTTTATTCATGTTCATTAGAAAAAAGATCCATCCTCTTTTAAGAGAAGCAGAATACAAAGAAGATAGCTACATAATGAATATATCTTCATCGAGATTTTGAAAAATATGATGTAATATAATTTATCCTCTAATTAAGATACATCATGTTTCTTTAGCAAGCAAAATGATGTCAAGTACTGCTTAGGACCTTGGAGCACTTTACCTGAGAATCAGACTTGAAGTCAGGGGGTCACAGAAAGTATATTTGTGAAGATAGGTATTGTCCAAGAAAGGGATTTAAACAATGGTCCAAAGAAACAGTATTTTCCCCTAATTTCCCTCCCACCTCTCCTTCCAGTCTCTCCCTATCATCTTACCTCCTCCATCTCTCCTCCATTTTTTCTTGAAGCAGGAGAGGACTCCCATAGATATCAACCTGTCTTGGCATATCAAATTGTAGTAGGATTAGGTACATCTCCTATTTTTGTTATACAAGGCAGTCTGACTAGGGGAAAGGGATCCAATGGCAGGTGACAGAGTCAGAGACAGCCCCTGTTCCAGTTCTGAGGGGTCCTACATGAAGACTATACTGTACATCTGTTGCATATATTCAGGGTGCCTAGATTGGTCCCATGCATGCAGCCTCAGTGAGCCTCTGTGAATCCATATTAGTTGAATTTGCAGGTATTCTTGTGCTGTTCTTTATCTCTCTGTCTCCTCCAATCTTTCCTCTCCCTCTTCTACAAGATCTCTCAAGCTCTACCTAATGTTTGCCTGTGTGTCTCTTGCATCTGTTTCCATCAGCTGCTGAGTAAAGCCTCTCAGAGAACAGTTAAGCTAGGCTACTGTCTACATGTGTAGCAGAATAGCATTAATAGTGTCAGGGGTAGATTCTTTCTCCTAGGATGGATCCAAAATAGGGCCAGTCATTGATTGCCCAGGCCCTCAAATTCTGCCTTATCTTTATCCCTGCACATCTTGTAGGCAGGACATATTTCAGGCCAAAAGTTTTATGGGTGGTTTGATGTCCTCCTCCCTCCATTGAAAGTCTTTCCAGGTTACAGACAGTGGCCCTTTCAGGTTCAGTAGCCACTATTGCAGTAGACTTACTAGTAGTTATTAGACTACCCTAGTAATTTTTAGCTATGGTTACCTTCACAGATTCCTGGGATTTTTCCCTTGTGCTAGGTTTCTGGATTGCTTCAGGGATGTTCACTGCCAAAGCAATTTCATTTCTTTCTTCCACTTCTCACTTCCTCTCTCCTTCAGCAATCTCATCCCCCCTATTCTCATCTCTAACCCTCCCCGACACAATTACCTCCTTTTATCCACCCTCAATATATAATTTCTTTCCTTTGTCAGTGATATTCAAGGGTTCTCTCTTGGGTTCTCTGTGTTACTTAGCTTCTTTGGGTCTATGGTTTATAACATGGTTATTCTGTACTTTATGGCTAATATCCACTTATAAGTGACTACATACCATATGTGTCTTTCTGAATCAAGGTTACCTCATTCAGATGATATTTTCCAGTTACATCCATTTGTCTGCAATTTTCACACTGCCATTACTCTTAATACTTGAGTAATATTCCATTGTGTAGATAAACCCCATTTTCTTTATTTACTTTGCATTTGATGGACATCTAGGTTGTTTTCAATTTTTGGCCATTAGAAATAAAGATACTATGAACATAGATGAGCAAGAATTCTTGGGATTTTGTGGAATGTCTTTTGGGTATTTGCCCAAAAGTGGTATAGCTGGGTTGTGAGGTAGAAAGTACTTTTCCAAATTTTATGAGAAACCAACAAATTGATTTCCAACGTGTTAAATAGTCTTCAGTATCACTGCTGGGAAGAACTTCTAAAGGTTCTTGTCTTCATTTTCAGGATTTCGTGTCTTCTACAGAATTTCTATGATGTAGAAGCTTCCAAAGGTGAGGCTGCTTCTGCCAATACTAATTGTGGAATAGAAGACCTTCTAAAAATGGTGTATTTGGTCTATATTTGTCCTAAGGGCACATTGAAAATACTATTTCTTAAAAATATGTGGGTCTCATAAATCATGTAATTTTCTCCACTCAGCAAATTGCATAGTCACAAATCCTTGTCAGTCTTTGATAAAGGTAATATGAGATTTCTTTCTTGAAGTTCTTTGTCCTATTTTAATATACATGATACACAATATATAGAATTTATGAACCTTAACAAAATTTTTAATGTGTGGTACCTACACAAATTGTTCTAAGGTGATATAGATCATTATGAGGTTATTTTATTTTCCTAAACTGTAGTATAATAAAATTTTAATAATCAAACTTTGCATTTTATTTTTAGCTTACAGGTTATTTATAAATTTTCACATGAACAAGAAGACAAGACTTTTTAAAATTCGCTAAACACTCTGACCCATTAGTAATTAGCAGTTATTGTAGTAACTTATTTTCTACTTCATTTTAGATAATTAAAATTTCATGAGTATTTTCAATAGGTTGCATATTTTGTCTGTTGTTAACATAGAAGACAGGTATCATTTTGAAGTTTCATTTACTTGCTTTGATATATTTTAAAAACAAAGTCTGGAGAGATTGCTGTGCTTGCTTTGCCATCTTGAGGACCAGAGTATAGATGCCTGGATCACAAGGAAAAAGTATAATCATACATCATTGAGACAAGAGTATCTGGCAAGTCTAGCCAAAACAAAAAACAACAAATAAAAAACAAATCAGCCCTGCATATACAGGCATACAAATCTCATGCGTACACAGCAACACAGATATACAAATGAATCAAAAGTAGAGAGATGGTAGATAGACAGATAGATAGATAGATAGATAGATAGATAGATAGATGGCAAGATAAAATAAATAAGTACATACATATGTGCATATATACATACATATGTAAAAGACTCCTTAAATGTCAAATTATTAAAAAAATGTAAAACAAAATTTTTGATGAATGTCCACATCATTAATAATATTAATTAACACTACCACAAACAGTTTGAAATAATTTTTCTAGACTTTTCACTCAGAAATTTCTCAAAAATGATTGAATTAGTAGTAATCATTTTGCTTTGGAATGTAATGTCAATATTGTGGTTTCTATTTGCATTTCCCTTGAGGTTAAAGGTATTGAATGTGTAAATTTTGGTGTCATGAGTCTCTTGTAGAGAACATTATGTGCAAATAATTTGTCTGTTTTCTGAATGGATTTTTAAAGATTTGTATTTATTATTTTAGCTCTTAAAACTTTTCCATATTAACTCTGCAAGAGATCTTTCAATTGTAAATATTTTTCTTCACTTTGTGGGCTATCTGCTGAGTCTGTATTTTTCTTTTGAGATACACATTTTTTATAATTACGATGCTGTTTGTCAAGTTATTCATTTTCTTGCCTAAAATTTTTAATTTTTAATACAAACACTCCTTTTCAGAAAAGTATTATGATTCAGTTGCCTTAAATTTTACTTCAGCACATGTGGAAAAGAAGGAGGAGTTTACGGAAGTATACTTCAAGGAATAAAAAGTTACAGCTAGAAGGAGTAAGTTTGTTTCTTGGGTGTAGAGTGTTGCAACTGAGTCATCAAGATGAAGTTGTGCACTTCAAAATATTTAAGATGGTGATTCTTTAAAGATATTTTTAGGTTATAATTGTGTATGTATATGTTTGTGTGCCAGTGCATGTGAATTTTAGTGTAGGTATAAATGTATATAATTAGATGTACTTCAGGTTACAGAAAAGGATATTAAATCCTCTAGAACTGGAGTTCTAGGCAGTTGTGAGCTACCCAATGTAGATTTTAGGAGCCAAATTTCAATCTTCTAGAGAAGCAGTTAATTTGTTAACTGTTGATGCATCATCAAGCCCCACACAGTGGGTTGTGAATATTTAAGAACAAAGAAATGATAAACTAAAATGAAGAGTATAATAAATACCCTGATTTTTTCTCTTTCCATGGCACACACATATATGTGAATAGTACATTATATTCCACAAATATGTATAATATATGTTAATTAAAATATAATGTATTTGAGAAGAAATGCACAGTGGGTCACTAAATAAATTCAGGACCATTTCTTGTGTTCTTCCTTGGTGTTTTAAAGATTTATTGTTCTTTCATTTGATGTTAAAATCAAATCATATTTATACATTTGAATTCATAAGAAAAATTGATCTGTGAAAAAATACATTTTCAAATTTAAATTCTCTTGTTTACATTCCAATTTTATATTTTCAGTCAAGTTTTGGATTCTTTCTCTTCAAAGAAAATTGATTAATTATATTGGAACACAAAATAAGGTGTGCCCTTGATTTTCCTGTGGATCCATTGATAAAATCTAATATTTTGTGTTTCTACAGACACAGTTAAAATCCTAAAATTAACATGTGATTTGGGGTTTGGAATTTTTTCCTTTTATATACCTGTTTCCATTGTGAAGGTGTAACCATCTCATGTCTTGAAGGTACTGAGTTCTTTATCTCTTTCCCTTAGCTGGGCTGGTGTTAGCTATCTCTGGAGATATGGTACTAGAGCCTCTTAGGATCCATCTTTTATCTTAATCTGCTGATCTGCCTCCTGAGACCTCCAGTAGTTCCATCAGGATTTCTCACAGAAATTCAGAAATCACCCCTGCTGTGGATGTGAACAGGCAAGATGTTGATGTTCATGTTGTCCTTCAGTCATGACAGATTCAGTAGCTCAGTTACAGCAGCAAAGACTTTAATCTCTGTCTGTCCTTACTCACTAAAACTGGAATCTCTCAAAAATCCTATAATAACAAAGCGGAGTGTTAAGAAATATAGCTTTTAAATGGCTTTGAAGAAAACAGACATAAAAGGGTGAAGTAGCTCACTTGACCAGATAGTGATAGACTGCAAAACAGAGGTGAAAGTCAGCTCTGTCAATATAAAACCATGCTTCAGGAAATCTAGAAACTCCTAACTTGCATTGGGAAATTGAACTGAAGAGATGGCACATTAACCACAGGAAATGAACGGTGCTCTTAATTCTGAAGGTGGCCACTGTCAAGACTTTGACATTTTTGCCATTACTGAGATCTCTTGCCTCAAGGGACCCACAGGCTCTGAATCTATCTAGAACAAGGGCACTCATGCAAATGACCCACTTAAAATGAGGCTGGAAATTCCCTCCTCACTTTCTCTGTTCACAGGAAATTTGAAGAAATTTAGGCAGCATAGTTTGTACTCATCAGTGCTCTGGCTGTCTGAGCAGTCAAGAGTCCTTCACAGATCTAATGAGTTTTTAACTCTCGTGCTCCTTTGTTATATGCCTGGCTTGTTCTATATCAACAGCTCTTTTGCCAGCCTCACAGACGCCTGATATAGCAGGGTGAAACCTCCAACCATTCTGGTAAAAGTGCTTCTGAGTTAAATCATCATGCTCCCATGGTTCTCTACCCATTATAATAATACCTATTATATATATTATATATATATTTATATATATATTATATATATTTAATATATTAATATATATAATATTTAATATATAATATATGTTATAATGTATATCATATATAATAATATAATATATATAATGCATAATATATATTGTATATAATATATAATATATAATGATACCTATTATATATATTATATAATACCTATTTTGGGGACAAAAACTGGGACAAAGTAAAACTCTGGTAGAATTGGGTTTTATCCTGAAATCCTTAATTCAAAGGGTTTAGCAATGATTGGGGTTGTTTTTTGTTTATTTTTATTTTTGGTTTTTAAGTAAAGACACCTGTAATCAATCTATAACTCAAAGAAGGCCATAGGGTAATTAACTGGCTATAGATAGTAGGAGGTGTGTGTAGAGTAAAAGTTATTAGGATTGATTAAATACACAAAGCTATATTTGTTTCATTTTACCTAGAAACTCTTTTTCTTCATTGTTTAAGGCTTACAGATGTATAGTCGTCAAGGCTGCTGTGTAGAGTGTCTGCTAAGAAAATGTATCACAGTAGAATCCACAAAAAGCAAGTTAAAAATCACGAGACAGTTGTAAGAAAATTGTCTCTGAGTAATGCTGATGTGGGGAAGTGTGTAGGAGTTTGAATGAGAAACCCATCCCTTAGCCTTGGGCAAATAAACACCTAGCCCATTGCTGGCCCAGCTTTTGGAGGTTTAGAAGGTGTGGCTTTGCTGGAGAAAGAAAGTCAGTGTGAATGGGCTCTGAGATTAGAATCATTGCATCACTCCCAGTTCACTCTCTCTGCTACATATTTGCAGTCCAAAATGTGAAATTTTAGCTTCTTGCTCTTGTTCCCATGCCTGCTGTTTAGTACCATGCCTCCCGACCAGGATAGACTCTCCCTCTGGAACCTTAATCCAAAGTAAGTTCTTACTTTTATAAGTTTCTTCTAGTCATGGTGTTTTATCACACAAAGGATAAGTAATTAACACAGGAGGGAAAATCAATCTTCTTGTTGGGGGGTGCATGAATCAACTGAGAAATTGGTAGGTGCACACTGGCAGGAATAAGCTGGTAAAGTGTGAGATGATTGCCACTCTGAAATGTGTGAAAGGAGCTGCAACCGTAAAGGTCAAGATAAAACTGAAGTTATACCTTTGACAGATTAGAACCTTAAGCACAGGATACCATTCTGACGTATTCCTCCCCATGCCCATTTATTACCACCAACATGTCCTTCCATGTTTCCCTACTCATCAGCATTGCTGTGTTTTCCCAACTATCATCTTTCACATTACCATGAGCCTATCATAGCTTGGCTATTCCATGCCCAGTCCCTGCAGAATTTCTGGCCTGTGGGTGCTTGGGAAACGTTAATCACCTGTTTCTAGGATTGCTTTTAAAAATTCTTAAAAATATATATCATTTTCTCTGAGTTGGAAAAGAATTACCAGGAATTCAAATTGTGAATGTGACTTCATAGTCAGTAACTGGATAGAAGAAATCAGCCATTGTAGAATAATGGAGACAGCATTGAGTTATGATCAGAGACTTTAGTTACATAAGCTTCATGTAACTCAGTTGTTCTTACAACTGCTTATTACACACCATTCTATCCCAGAAATAGTGAAGGGCTTCAGTCCAACTACCACTTTGACTTTGAGATTAGAAAACTGGGTACCCTGGTATCATACCTAATACTTGAGACTTGTTTTAAGCTACTAAGACGGTTCCATATCAGTAATAAATTAATATCAGGTTGTGTTGCAGATTGAAAACTGTGAAGCTGTTTCTCCCTGTGTTCATGCCATTCCTACTGAGAATGTCTCACAATATAGGTTTTTGGATGTCCTCACCAGTGATTCGTAGAGATTTCAATCAGTCCTTTTCTGTCTGTTACTTTATTTGAAAATACTGTCCTGTATAAGGAGGAGGCAGACAAGACCAGATCCTTGAGGATCTTAGTGGGTTTTTCAGAAGATACATTAATACCTCCACTTCTTTAGTTTTATAATCTAAGAAATTATCCTTGTACAAGAGAAACTTTGGGACAGAGCCAAATTAGGTGACAGAACTGTGACAAAGCAATGAAAGGTAAAATGATATCACTCTGAAGAAAGATACATTCTCAAGACCTTGAGCAGGGAGTTGGTCAGTAAGATCTGTGAGTACAGGAGAGAACAGCAGCCATTGGGAACATGTTTGTAACAGATAGCAACAACGTCCTGAAAGTTCATGAAGTATCCAACAGTGACTGTGGGAACATGTAAGATTCCCCAGGTTGAAGCATAATGAAAATATACAGTTGTGATAATCAGGTGCTATGTTAACTTCAAGTAAATAAATTCCCATTATCCAAAAAACAATTCACTCAAGAGTGATACATTGAAAATAGTAATTCAATATGATAGTCTGAGAACTACACAATGAACACTGCATTTAAAAACACAGAATTATCTCCCAATTTTTGAAAATAAAATATATACATCAAAATTTTCCTCATTGCCTGTAACAGAATGCTATTGAATACAGAAGGAGGTGTAGTGCATCTAAATAATTTGAGCACATTGTGGAACTGTTGAGGGACCAAGAAACCATGATAAACTGCCAGACAGTCTTGTGCTTCTTCATGTTTGAAACTGCTGGGCTACAGCACTTGCAGAGTCTAGGGTAAATTGTGGTTGTAGTTAATGCTAGGCAGCTTTATGTACCTGCTCTGAACAGAAGATCCTGAAAGTATTTCCTTTGTCTATTAACTGACAGCATCATATCGCAGATGGTATGGATATAGTACCAGCAGCTACAGGTATGTGTGTGTGTTTGTGTGTGTTTGTGTGTGTGTGTGTGTGTGTGTGTGTGTGCATCTAGGGGTGTGTATATTTATGTATATTTGTAGATACCTTTGAGTTCAGAACATACTATATCCTGTGGAGTTATAGTCACAGGCTGTTATACAATGCTTATCACAGGTATTAGGACCCTAACTCCATTTCTCTGGAAAATCAATAAGTGTTCGTTAACTGTTCAGCCATCTCACCAGCACAAAATGCTTAAATCTTACATGTTCAATTTCAGAAATTTTGATACCTGTATAAAACTAAGCCCATGTTATCCACTCATTAATTTATATGCCAACTTCATTACTCCAAAGTGCTTTCTTGAGTGCTTGCCCATCTCCAAACAACCTGTGGTCTGATATCTACTTCCATACTAGCTCCACATGTTTCTAATTACAAAGTTTATGACTGACAATAAAGTTTATGAATGAAAACATGGCACTTATTTCTAATAATGTAGGGATAAGATAGAATAATAGTTAAAACATTTTAGAAAATGAATTGTAAATTATTGAGTTAGAAAAGGAACAAAAGTCAAAAAACTTTGAAGTAAGTTAAAGTACAGGATTCCAGGTATAACCTCTCTCTTTAGTAAACAAAGCTATGATATCTTAGAATTAAGGACAACTAATTAAATCTTCAGTTAATAAATATTGCATAGATTGTCTACAACTACTCCAAATTATTGATGTATCTTAGATTCATAGTAAACAAATGAGAATAGTAATAAAAGTGAAAAAATAATAGCGAGCTTAGTAAGTTGGAGTGGAAAGAAGATTGGAACTGCAGACGACAAACCAAACACAAACCAAACCAAACCAAACCAAACCAAACCAAACCAAACCAAACCAAAACTGAAACAAACCTTTTCTAAGATCTCAGCAATTCTGAAGGTTATAGGGATGACTTAGTAGTTGAGTGCTTGCTTATCTTTCTGTGGACCTGAGTCTCGTTCCCAGAACCCATGGCAAGTAACTCTCAACTGCCTCTAACCAGAGGTCTATGAAATCTGGTTTCCTCTTTTGACCTTGATGAATATGTACACTTACATTCACATAGAGCCACAGAAAAGTACATATAACTATATATTTTTTAAAATAACAACTAACCAAATCAGAGGTTTAGGGGAAGGAATCTTCACAAATCTGGAAATTACTAAGAAGATTTTTTTCTCTCTTAGGTATAAGGTTTGTACTTGCAAGCCAATGTCAGGATGTATAAGAGGTTGAAGTCCAACAGAGTGTGAATTAGTCTTACACTCATGTCTTTGGGCACTTCACCTCGACTTTTGCATATACAAATTTTGTGTAGGTGTTCATACATGATCCCCATTTTATGAATATCTGCCTTCACCTAAATGTCATGAAAGATAACCTCATCACTTTGAATAAATACACTGGGTCTGGAAAGTGCTCTCTCTGGCTTCTTACCCAGTGTTGGCCCAGAATGTACTAAGACAATTCTGATCAAATCAATCTTATGGAGGATGACAGTGTGTGATAAGTTACTACAAGTCACAGCTTGACTAGTTGCTCTGTAAATTTGATAAAAGAAATATTTTATTTCCAAAACTGTTGGATTTGAAGCAACCTGACACCATTGCCTTTTTTCATGGCACAATGGCAACTGACACCACATGCAACTGACATAAAGTGAGAGTAAATACTTAAGAAGAAAGAAAAGATCATGAATTTGAAAGAGGATGAGGGCACATGCCAGAAAATAGATGTTCAGAGTCAGGCATAAATATTATTATTATAATATATATTATGAAATTGTAAATAAATAAATAAACAAATATAAATACACAATTCTAAGTAGATTCTTGGGCTCAATCTGATCCTCAGAGATGTTAACAGTACATACTCATTTTCTGCTTCCACAGAAGACAAGAGGAAGTCAAGGGAAATCTGTGTAAAATTTTGAGATTTCGCCAATAATATTCCCCAATGAAGAGAAATTCTACAAATCAGAAGAGTAAAAATTTGTAATAAATCTACACATGCCATGAAATATGTCTTTAGAGTGTTCTTTAGGATGGATAATATTGGTATTTCTTCTAGTCTCCCCCAACAACTATCTAGCAACAGCCAGATAGTCCTGGCATGCTATAAAAGGGGCTGTTTGATCCCTTCCAAATCTCTGCCCTTTCTCTCTCTGACATTCTTCTCTCCTTGACCCCTTTCCTGCTCTCTCCCCTTGCTCCTTCCCCCCATCTCCACATGTTCCTACACAGCCTTTCCTCCTCCTCCTCCTCCTCCTCCTCCTCCTCCTCCTCCTCCTCCTCCTCCTCCTCTCCTTCTTGTCCTCCTCCTCCTGGCCCTCCCCCTCTTCCTCTTTCTCCTCTCTCTCTTTTTCTCCCTCTCTCTCTGTCTTTCTTTGTCTCTACTCCCTTCTCAACTCCCCCTTCTCATCCCCTAAATAAACCTATTCTATACTATATTTGTTGTATGGTTGGTATCTTAGGGGGGAAGGATGCCTCAGCATAGGACCAACAAGGCACCCCTCTCCTACCACACTATACTGCTCTGTACAAAACATATCCTGCTCATTTTATAAAACACAACAAACAGTGCTGACTGCTTCTGGTAAATCAAAAATCCAAGTGATACATGAAACTTGAAAAAAAAAATCTTCAAGGAGATTAAAGACTGTCTTTGCTCACACTGGCTCACACTGTGAGATAAGCCAGGTGTCATCAAACACAAAAAATGATATCTAGGAAGAAGCAATGCTGTCACCATCTGTGCCCTACTGCTTTACCATGGGAATAACCATGATAAAGGTTTTGATATGATGGGCAAGACCAAATCAACTCTTTAAATGATTGCAACCTTGGCCAACACCTTAACTGCAAATACTTAGGGAATTAAGAGCTAGTGCTGAAGCCAATTTTATGCTGATACAATAGAATTTCTGTAAAACATTGTGTGACTTTATCTTGGGAGACATGAGCAAATATATATCCACCAGTGAAAAAATTTAGTACATCTCCAACTTAGTAAACTGTACAACACATATGTAGTGAACCAAGTATGTAGGTAAGAAGTTACTTACAGGCTGTTTGCTGTATGACTCAATGTGGATAGCTCTTGGGGCTGCTTCTAGAAATTTGGCAAGAACTTGACATTGGGCTAGGACTTGGAGGTAGGCTCAAGATGAGTAGAGCTGAGGAACATGTTCTTTGTATCTTGATTGGTCTTGTTAAGACTCTGAATACAGTAATCTTAGTACCTTTATTTGTGCTTTGCTTGTTCCTTAGCTACTCTGTTTATGCCTTTGAACTGACCATATTCATTGCACAAACTTAGAATGGTATAAAAGCAGAATGGAAAAAAGTAAACCAGCTTCAGCCTTATCATAGGTTGGAGTAATGTTTTCTAATTGTCTTTTTCTTTTCAATCCTTGCTCCCTTCCTTGAGACCCTGTTGACTCTCTGTGGTGGCTTGGTCAACTCAAAAATCACCTGAGTCCCCAGGAAGCCCACCAAGCCTGGGTGACCTCTCAGAAAACTGTATTTGTGGACATTACCCATTTTATAATCATGCACAGGAGCTGTGAGAGTCTTATAAATTTCTATACTTTAGAGTCTTTAATTATTATTAGCATCTGGAGTTTTATAAGCATCCAATTACCTTCCATGATGGAATCAGTCAAATGAGAAGAAATAGATAACTATACAGTACAGTCTACAAATATTATCATATACATTGCATCCTAGAAGAGTAGTGTAAAAAGGAGATGATCATTGCCATTATTAAGGTGGAATTATTTACCAAGTTCTAGGAGTTTGAATAGGAAGCCTACCCCAAATAAACTCAAATATTTGAATGCTTAGTCACCAGGAAGTGACACTATTTGAAAGGATTAGGATGCACCATCTTGTTAGAGGAAATGTGTCACTTGCAGAGTTAGCATTGAAGTTTAAAAAGCCCATTCCAAGTCCCCAGGCTCTTTCTCTCTCTCTGTCTAAAGATCAGCATGTAGCTCTTACCTACTGCTTCAATAGCTGTCTTTATGCCACGATGCTTCCCACTATGATGAGAAGGGACTCACCCTCTGAAACTGTAAGCAAGTCTCCAATTAAATGCATTTTATCATGAGTTGCCTTGATCATGGTATCTCTTCACAATAATAGAGCAGTGACTTAGATAATAATAAAGATTAATAATGTTACAAGAAGGCAGTTAAACAACCATATTGTCCTCAGTTTCATATACTGTTTACAGCAGACTTAAAAATCTGAGGCACAGCTCTAGAGTCATCTCTCCATAATAGTGACATGTCAGAATCTGAGAGATATGGATGTTCTTGGAGTATTCAGATTCACCCCAACATGATTGATAATATTCATTTACTCAAGTCAGGTTTGCCGAACTACAGATTTAGAGAACTACTTTCTGCAAAAAGGAACAGGCTGCAGAGTTGTCCTAGAATGCATGAAACAGGATATAGAGTTTCCCCAGAATGCACCTTGAGAGTAGATTGTATCCAGTTCAGTAGTTCTGGTTAAACCACTGTCATGGCACTGACGTTCTTGAAGAAAAAAGAGCAAAAGAATGGTTTGTGGTACCTGAGCTTAGTAGAGCCTCAGTATTTTAGTTTAAATTTCTACTGGAATGATTATATCAAATACTGTCTATGCTATTGGAGGTAGATCAGTGTGCTAAAAGACCATCCTTTATTTGTCTTACCAAAGTGACCATGAGATTAATTACTACTGGAGAATGTGTGAAAGCAAGTGTGAAACAGGCTGTGTATGCGGAACTAGGGCTAAGGGAGCTATTTGAACTAATGATCTAATAATTCAGCTGTGATGGTTTGCATATGCTTGGCCCTGGAAGTGGCATTATTAGAAGGTGTGCTCTTGTTGGAATAGGTATGGCCTGGTTGGAGTAGGTGTGCCACGGTGGTTGTGGGCTTTAACACTCTCATTCTATCAGCCTGGAAGCCAGTATTCTGCTAGCAGCCTTCAGATGAAGACATAGAACTCTCAGCTCCTCCTGCCTAAATGCTACTGTGCTCCCACTTTGATGGTAATGGACTGAACCTCTGAATGTGGAAGCTAGCCTCAATTAAATATTGTCCTTATAAGAGTTGCCTTGGTCAGAGTGTCTGTTCATTGCAGTAAAATTCTAAGTCACCAGCATTACCAGAGTTAGATGTCTGTCCTTTTTCCAGGTGAGCCCCAGACTCTCTAGAAAGCAAAGGATGACTTGAATTCTTTTACACTCCTGACTCTATATCTAGATTGCTGCTAACATTAGGTATTTGGTAAATGACATGTGAAATTATTTTATATCTGGCCTACTTAAAGTGCACTCTTTATATTAAAATGAAAGTATGAGTATGTAGCTCAGAGAAATTCTCATGTACAAAAATTAAAGGTTAAGAAAGATTGAGAATCATTTCTTTATTGAATATCAATGCGACATCAAATAACCAAGAGTTCATTTGATAGAAATCTTCCTTAATTCATTTTATTTTTCTTCTCCTAATAGATCAGGGAAACTTACCTTGGATAACTTTAAATCCAATAGTAATCTCTACAGAACCTTTCAGATAGTTCAGTGCAGTAAAATGCTATTCAGAAAAAGCATTAAGAAAGAAGGGGAGTTTATCTTTAAAATTCTTGTTGACTGAGGCTACACAACATATGATTTGATTTCAGCATAGAATCAGAGAGGATTAGAAAGGCCATCATTGTTGTATTGGTGTGTTTAAAATTATTTTATGTGTATTGTGTGTTTGTGAATATACCATTTTCAGTACATGTAGATAGGAACCTAAGCATGTAAGAAGTAGGTGTTTGATCACCTGGAACTGGAGGTATAGGCAGTTGTGATTGACAATGTAGGTACTGGGAAATGACCCAGCATCCTGTCACAGAGCCTAAAGCACTTATAACACCCAAGATATTTCTCTAGCCCCCAAAACCATGGTTAATGCAGGCTTATGCTCTTATTACTTATGTAAGTCCTGCCATAGAAAAGATGCAAGTTCCCTCATCACCCTATAGAGTTCGCTTTTGTTTCTTTTAAATCAATATAACCCCTCTTTTTCCCCTGAGATATTGGTCTGTTTTTGTTGTTGTTATTGCTGTTATTATTGTTATTGTTGTTCTTTTTCAATGTCTCAGCATTTTCTAGAATATGTTCCATGCAATATCACATTGTGTAGCTGTATATTCATAAATAGACACATGCACCCAAAATCAATGAATTTTAAACACATCAATACAACAATGATGGTCTTTCTTTTTTTTCTTTTCCTCAAATAATAAATACCTCTTAGGGTGCATTTTATATATTGTTGTGTATAGTTCATTTCATTGAGTTATAGTTCTATTTGAAGGTTGTCAGAATATATATATATGCATTATATATAATTTGATTATCACTGTTATGAAAAACAATGGTACATATTACATTATGATTTTGACATCCAACAATTTCATATGATTCAGAAATAATTTGCTGTTTAAAATGTATATATATGCATGAGTGGTTTGAAGTTAAAAGTAAGATTCTGAATATTTTCATGCTTTCTTTTGTCACATGGAATCCTGAAGCACAAGCCATCTGTATCCTCTCATTACAAAGAAGCTTGGCATTTAGAATTTTGTGTGTGTGTGTGTGTGTGTGTGTGTGTGTGTGTGTGTGTGTTTATGTGTATGTGTGTGTATGAGAGCACCAGGTTTTCTGAATATATTTTGTGTATAGCTTGGTGGTTTTGTGGAATTCCTAACAGTGGGAGCAGGATTGTCTCTAACTCTTTTTGCCTGCTCTTGGGACCCTTCTTCTCCTATTGGGTTGCCTTGTCTATACTAGATATAAAACCTTTTGTCCTGTCTTATTTTGTCTTGATTTGTCATGATTGGTTGTTGTTTATTGGAGGTCAGCCTTTTTCTGAAGAGAAACAGTGGGAAAGTGCATCTGGGGGAGAGAGGAAGTGGTAAGGAACTGGGAAAAGTGGAGGGAGGGTAAACTGTGGTCAAGATGAAAGAAGAATGTATTTTTTTTTTTTTTTTTAGTTTTTTTAAATGTATTTTCAATAATAAATAATTTTGCATAAATAAAATTCTACAGTATGAAGGGCTGTGATTGCAGCATCTTTCTTAGAAAGAATATACTTTAAAATTATACTTGTTGTATACAAGTGCTCATGTACATAATTGTCACATACACTAAACATCACTGTCTTCACTGCAGTACAGTTCCTAGTATTGCAGCATGGGATGGCGGTACAAATTGTCTATCAAATTTCTCTGTTATGCACGGTTCATATCATTCAGCAATGATGTTAGGAATAATGTATGCATGCACCGTGTTTCACTTGGTTCTTTATTTCTTTAGGAGCATTGCCTCTATTATATGATAGACCATGGATTTATATGGCCATGATTAATTGTTTCTCAGTCTTTCTTTGATTTATGTATGTTGTAAGGCTTCATAATTGTCAGAGTTACCTGCCCTTGTCAGATATGTGGACAATTGACAGCATTATCCATTGTAGTAATTGTGTAGAAAATATTGCTGTGGCTTTCATTTACATTAACTTAATAACTGATAGTTTCAGGAACTTTTACATGTCATTTTTTGGCATTAGTGAATCTTCTTTTATATGTGTACATGAACTCCTAAGGTTAGCTTTACTTAATTGGATTATTTTCTAATTTTAATCATGATGTATTGCATTTTTATGTTTCCAATATGACTAATTCCTCTCTACCCAACAGCTTCATTACCTCTTATAATATAAATTCTTTTAAGAAAATATGTTTGGTTTCAAATTATTTTCATAATTGTTTATTAATTCTACCAGTTTTAGCTTTAGATTTTACTATGGTGTTAAATACATCTTCAATTTGTAATAATCTCTTATCAGGAACAATCATCGCACTTTATGTAATTTGAGAACTTCTAGAAAATAGAACAAAATGCAGCCTCTAATTTTTGCATTGTTTTATTTTATACTATCTATTATTTATTTGGTGCCTTGAAATAAATTATCACTTTAGAATAATTAAAATAATAAAAGTATATTACACAGATGCTGCTCAAATTACAGTGGAATGTGTGCTAATCATATATTGTAGAATGAAAGCTGGAAGTACATGGCTGATCAAGCAGAATCCGACTCAATAGGGCAGGTGTCTGAAGCAGTATATACTTATATGTATTTATAGTCAGTCAAGTGCCTGTAGGTATACAGCTAGGTAGTTTTACAATGCTAGACATAAAACATAAAGCAAATTCAGGGAAAGACATTCATATTATTTTGTATTTTTATAATTTTCAAATATTCTCTGCACAATTGCTTCCTCTAATTATTCACAGTGTCACATAAAGACAATTAGGCTAAAATCAGGATTCAAAAGATAGCATATACTATATATTCAACTTTGAATTATGTGTCCCTCATAGTTTCTAAATTATCAGAATTCCTCAGGTTGCATGATAGAAAATATCTGAGAAGGCATAGAACATTATTTTTACATTGGGTATTATGACATAGAACCTTGGTATTTATGTTCCAGTTAGGTTTGCTATTTGAATTTCTGAATATAGACAGTATAACTGTAAAAGACCTCATATCGAGTCATCCCACATCTGTATTTAAAAAAATAAAGCATATTAGACATTTATTTATTTCACCATCCATGCAAAGAAAAGGGTGTCAGTATTTGAAATCAGACAATAATGTATATCATAGCATTACCCAGACACGAAGAACCAATCTGTGTGAGTTTGTGTGTTTAGTTTTAGAAAACAGTGAATGAATCATTGGGTAAAAATGTATGCAAAGGGACATCTCAAAACTCCTCATTCTATGTACAAATTAAATTTATGTTAGAAAGCTGACAAGTTTCTCAGAGGCATCTAATTAACTACTGGTAAAATTCATAAGTTCAATATTGTTTCTAGTAAACTAATTATTAAACACAGGCTTATCACTTGTCTCTTTAATGTGACATTATACCTCCTGAACAATTCTGTCACCAAGCAGCAGCTCTTTGCTTCTGAACAGTTTTTGTCAAATTTGAAGAGCAAAAGTTTAATACCAAGCAGTGACAGAGTGTTAGGGAATCATTACTGCTGTCTTTGTCCTGAATTTTCTCACAGTGAAGAGCTGTCATGGTTTGACAACTGAGCAAATGCTATTCTTTCAGAATAGAATTGGGTTGTGTGCAGACCATCAAACTTTTATCCTGATGATTCTGCAAATGATGCAGAAAATAAAGAGCTATTCAATGTCCAGTTCATAAAACATTGCTGTAGAGCAGCTATATCTGCATGAGTTCATATACTCTACATTTGCATGTAGTATATATTAACAAAACTCTAAAATCTACAAAAGTGTATAAAATAGTAATGCAATAATAGAAGCAACATAAAATGGTAATCTTGTCATTTTCATTATTTTTATACAGAAATCCCACAATACAATTCAGAAATGCCCTGGTTATATTCTAAGTGCAATCAATAGTTGTAAACACAAATTAAAGAGGTTATAACTTTTGCTTCTAGCTCATGGGCTTTGTACTGAACACTGTGGGAGCAAAGAGCATGAAATTATACTTGACATCATTCTTGAAGAAGGTACACAGCAATACAAGAGTGACAAAGTGACAACCAAAATTATATATCTTTCAGAACTATTTAGATAATTTTCCACATCCTGTTGAAAGTACTCCCTATGCAACTTACTAACCATATTTCTATATTGGAGCCAGATGGTGGCTATATTGTGGGTTCTTTCTTGCACTCTTCTCCACCCTTTCAAATTTCTCATGCTACATAGGAAAGAAAAGGAAAAGGGCATGATGTTACCATTAGACTACTCCCTGCTGATTTGGAGTGCTGAGTTCCTTGGGGCAAGTTTAATCTTCACCATCAGAATATCTCATTTGACTTCTTGTTTCTTTGATCATGACTACTTAAACTGTGACCAACAGCAACCAACAGCTCCCAACCTCCAAACAACAACCCACCCTGCCTTTTGTGGCGCTAGGGTTTATATACCCGCTGAAAAGTCCCCAGAATTATAAATGTCATACAATTGTAGAAACTATATGCCACTGTCAAAATCATGACCCTGCTAGATAAAGGGGCAAATCCTAGTGAGTTGCTGTGGAAAATCTAAAGCATCCCCATTTCTCACAGCTGGGATTAAAATGAAAACACATTCTTATTTCTGTGTATTTTTATTTAAGTAACTGAGATTTGTACTACCTATCATTCAATCAAGGTGAAAATAAAATGCTACCATATATAAATTATTTATTTCCTAGTACACTGGGTGGGTGCGTTTTTATTCTATTTTAATTATCAGTCTTTAAGTTATCCATAGGACATTTTCAGCAGCATTCAAGATCATTTATACATATCAATTGTTAAGAAGAATGTGACCCCTGCTTTCAAACAATTTGCATTTCATAACATGGATTTCCTTTAGAACAAAATAGGTAGAGTTATCTAAACTTGAAGTCTAATCTTTGATTTTTTTTATTAGTTCCTAAGCTGCTTAATATTCTTCTCCAGTAGTAAAAAATAAACCAAATCAATTTCAATTGTAGCTCTTCCAGAGGACATGAGTTCAGTGCCTAGTACCTGGGTAAGTCATCTCACAACCCAGTAGTTCCAGGGAATTCAATGATCACCTCTGTCATTCATGGGCATCTGTGTAGTCATGGCGTACACCTATACAGGTAGACACATATATATGAATAAAACTGGAATATTTAAATATAGAGAGAATTCTTAACCATAGTAACAAAATCTTTGCAACTGACTTCTCATAGTCTGAATCAAATCTGTGCATAATTGGACAACAGTTCTAACTTGTATATTAGTTTCTGTAGAATGGAATTGTTAGTATAACAGGTGTGCAAAGGGGAAATCCATGAAAGCTACACTTGTCATGCAGTGGGAATTAGACTTCAAGTATAAGAAATGATTGTAAAAGCTTTGCATTTTATCACATGTATTATGAGATGGAAATATCTAAGATAAGATAGAAATTCAGTTCAAAACCAAGAAATAAATCAAACCACGATTAATCTAGTATACAATTTTTGGGAGATCTACATTAGTATAAACTTGTAGGCAGGTTGCATCCTAACTACTGATACAAAGCTGTACTTGGTAACTATGTTCTGAAAGATCAAAAATAATAGCAAGAGACCTGTTAGAAGCAACTTGTGGTTTGACCTGTCTCTCTTTTTAGTGTAGCCTTCAATATAGTCTTTATGTTCAAGTTCGTATCAATCTCTCTATCACATTAATTCTGAATAATGTTGTTTTGTGACTGCATTAGATTCCAGAATAGTATAACATTAGGCCACGTGGGCATCGTTCCAATTTTAACATTAGGTCAGTTTTTAGAAGTTGACATTCAATGATGCATAGCAAGCACTCCCACCAGACTGAACATTCTGTACCTTCATCCGAATATACCTGAAGCTCTATTCCAGAATGAAAAGACTGATAGCCTGATTGATTACCAATTTTCAAAAACAACCCATAAAGCAATGAATATAACTGCATCAAAGTATATAACTGCAGCAGTTTAACTAAGATTATCTAGCTCATTAGACAATCACTGTGTTCTAGATATTCGAGACTTTCACACATTCCTTTGATTATGATACTGCTATCCATTCAGAAGGACTCTGTAGCAGAGATAAGATGATATCTCATTTAAAATTGAAAATTGTAACAATGTATGTATGATGCTGTGCTCTTAATAAATGTTGAAGTTTGTTTAATCTCTGGATTAGGAAAAGGGGTCTACAATATAGAGGGAAGACTTCAAGGACTGAGAAGGAAGAAAAGGTATTGCAGTGATTTTCATTTGATATCATTATGTTTATGTCCCAGAACAAACTTGTCCAAGCTTAAGTTCAGTTTGTTCAGATTCTTCAGTTTTAATACAGATGAAGGGACAAATCCAAGAATCTGTGAGCCTCATCCAAAATCTTATCAGCATGCTGAGACAGTGTGTGGCTTGCTTCTCACAGTGTTCTCTGATTACTGAACTGTCCATTGCAATTTTATATCACTGAGTATGAAGGAGGGATGCTTATGTTTGCAGTTCTGCTCTCTTTCCTTTATATTAACTATTCAAAATCCTGCATTTATTTTTCTTCTCACCTTCCCTCCACTTGGTGACACAAGAAATTGATCTTGATAAATGGGAACTCTTTTATTTTTAATAACAGTTACCATAGGAAGAAAAACATGATTAGATTAAATGAAATAAAGATCACAGAACCATTAAAACACAAAAGTAAAGCCATATTGCAATGCTTTGGTTCAAACAATTTGAGCTATCTAGGAAAGTCAAATATATGTGGGAAGGAGACTTTAGACAGGAAATTGGAGGCCTCTGTCAGGAGTTGAAGACACTGTCCCCAGATACAATTCACTCCTTGTAACTATCTTTCCTATCTGTTCTTGAGACCCTCTAGTAAATGGATGCAGCCACTCTGACAATCAAATTTCTACTCAATAAAAGTAACTAATTCCAGATGTTGATTATAGCAGGAAAAAAACTGTTACAGTAACATCTACAATATTGTTTCACCACGTTGACATACAAAATGACTGTCATATGTCACAGAAAGCATGCTGAAGCAAATCTTCCTGCTATTCAAGGACACTAACTGTCATCAACAAACATTAAACATTTGTCATCCACAAAATTAAAATTGGCATTTTGAATATCTGGGGAATAAATATAGGAAGAATCTGTGCCTTTGAAGACATAATTAAGTCACTGATTTATCTAATTTTCTTCAACATTAGGGATATGTAAGCATGTTTCTGTGTCCAGAAGTGTGTTGGCTATACACTTGCCCAAAGGCAGGAGACCAAATTCAGATGTTCTTCAGGAACTAAAAAAGCAAATAGTAATTGAGTGAGAGTTTATTGGCCTCTTAATAGCCTGGAGTTCACTAAATTGGCTAACATGCCTTCCCAAATGAGCCACTGTGATCTGCCTGTCTCTATCTACCCAGTGCTGTGTTTAAAATGCTTCATTTCCATTCCTGGCTGTTGATTTTTAAATGTAGATTCTGGGTGACTAAGCTCACAGCCTCATATTTACAAGACAAGTTCTTTTCTATACTCTTGATTCTTCAACCATCTTTATAATGTGTGTGTGTGTTTGTGTGTGTGTGTGTTGTGTGTGTGTGTGTGTGTGTGTGTGTGTGGTGTGTGTAACTAAAACCTGGTAGTGTATAACCTGGTAGTGCATGCAGCTAACAAAATCCACTATCCCTCACTCTGGGTCTTTCAACAGGAGCGATGAATTATAAAACATATTTAAAAAGAAACACATGTAAGATTACTATTGTTTTGCATTAATTTTCCTTATGAGCATTACCCAGAGCTATTCCAGGGATAGAAGCTGGCCTATGTATCACATAAAATTTGACTCTATAGTCTGATCGTAATTAGCCTGATCTTGGGACAACAGAACTCTTCTGAGCACATTGATTAGTAAATAATGATTTGAGTTCTCTCATTAAATATAAAATTCCTCCTTTGGCAGTACTTTGATTAGTTATATCCATAACAGTCTTAATAGCATGTGGGCAAATCTGAAGTTTAAAAGTAAAAGTTAGGGTCCACATATGAAAGAAGAGATGTCGTGCTTGTTATTTCCTGTTCTAGTCATTTACCTGTAAATTTGTTGGTTTTGTTTTTATTTAAACATATAAATATATTCTATTATAATCATATACTATATTTTCATGAAAATTTCATAACAATTTGTATTTCATTACTCAGTGTTGACAGACATTCAGGCTGCATCCATTTCCTTGGAATTGTTAGTAGAGCAACAATGAACATGGATGAGTGGGTGTCTCTGCAGTAGGATGTAGAGTCCCACAAACAGCTCATGAAGGTTCTAATTTCTTACATCCTTGTCAGCATTTGTTGTCATTTGTTTTCTTAATTTTAGCTCCTCTAATTTGGGTAAAATGAATATCAAAATATTTTAATTCCTATTTTTAATGACTAAGAATGTCCACCTGGATTGCACTAAATCTGTAAGTTTAAGAGATGGCTGATGTCCATTTTCACAAGGTTCATTTTACACATCTACTAGCATAAGAGGTTCTGACCATCTTCAGTCTTCCTCCTTTTCTTTCTTCACAAAATTATAGATCCTGTTGCATAAAATCTTCACTTAGTTCATTAAGTTTGTTTTAGTGGTTTGGTTTGTTTAAGATTATTGTGATTAAGGGTATTTTTTCTGAATTTTTATGCCATTTTTATTACTGATATATAAAAGAGCTACTGATTTTTGTATGCTGATTTATATTTAGCCACTTAGGTAAAAAGTATGGGTCAATCTTTGTGGTTTTCTGACAGAGCTTAAACTTTTCTTATAGACTTTATTTTTAATCTTATAGTGTTCTCTAGCACAAAGAAACATTATTATATTTCTTATATGTTTCTTGTTTCTATTCACTCTAGTAACAAAGGGAAAAGACACAACAAAGAAATGGCATGAGTTACAATGTGGTAAACCAATTAGCTTCTTGGTCTTTGTAAAGAATTGTGAATAACTGGAATCTACGTCACCAAAAATCCATACACACCATCTGTGAACTCCAAGGAAAGCTGCACCTTAGTGTCCTTTATGCAACTAATCTCCTCTACCCATAGCTATTTACAATTTATGTTATCTAAGAGAGGGATCTCAGGCACTGAGAGTCTTCTGATATTCATGGGGTTTTTGGGTCTCCCATTTTCCATGTGTGAATCTTAGGATTACAATTATTGAGATGCTTATAGCTCAAGACTACTATTAGCATGGTCATGATGATAAGAGAACAAATCCTCTAAGATGAATAGACCCTACATTCCTCCTCATGAGAACTGTCACAACCAATAAGAGCAGACTGTTAACATTCATTCACTTTTATACATTGATGTGTATAAAATATTTATGATACTCAACATTTTAGGCAACAAGGACTTGGTAGGTAACAGAGTATGCCTATAGTAGATAGTAATTATACAATGTCAAATAGAGCTACATAGTGAGTTATGACTTTGTATTCAAGTAAAAATATGCTTTTTTTTTTTTTTAGCCGGGCGGTGGTGGCGCACGCCTTTAATCCCAGCACTTGGGAGGCAGAGGCAGGCGGATTTCTGAGTTCGAGGCCAGCCTGGTCTACCGAGCGAGTTCCAGGACAGCCCGGACTACACAGAGAAACCCTGTCTCGAAAAAAACCAAAAAAAAAAAAAAAAAAAAAAAAAATATGCTTTTTTAATTAGTCAGTGTTTTATGCATAATTTTGGTCTATTTTTCTTTTTATTAAATTATGTTATTAATTAAATTATTGTTTTAGTACAACTTTACTTTGATTTCTCCCAGAGGGGCTTTTATTTTTTTCTTTTGAGACAGAGTCCAATTATGTAGCTCTGGCTGGCCTCAGACTCATTTGTATAGACCAGGATTGGTTTCAAATTACAAGCCTGTCTCTGTCTTCCTGAGTGCTGGGATTAAGGATGTATATGCACCACCAGTTCAATTAAGTTGCAATATCACAATGACTATCAAACTAATGTATGTTTGTCTATTAAGGATTTTGACATCTGGAATATATCATTTGGTTTCTTAGCTCCAAGGCCATAAAACTTCTTATAGTTGTTAATACGTGTTTCAAAATTGTTCTCCCAAAGGGCCACAACTATTTCTATTTTCTTTAGATTGATTAAAAAAGAAAACTCAACAAAAAAATCACTAACCTCCCTTCTCTAGTGGATTCATTTTTCACGTTGAACTTACAATGAAAACACATAAATTGAAATGCTCATAAACATCTCAGCTATATTTCAACCATCAGTCAGTAATATCAGGAGAATAAGAAGTTAATAATGCTAATGCAATCTTTTATTAAGTATTATTATCTTTATCAATTAAGCTGCTGCCTGGAACTATCTCTCCTGATACTAAGTCTGAGGAGACATTGCGGTGAGAGCAGAAGCCCTGGATCACACACTGTAGATGGTTACCCTAGTCCCTTCACTAAATGTTAAAACTCTAGGAGATAAAATGACCTTGCATCAACTAACACCATCTAAATTTAAATTGCAAGTTTCAGGGCACCAGGTTTCCAAGGATGACCCTGGTAGCTGGCGTAGGTGGAGTGTTTACAACAGAGAGCATGGTAGAAAGCTGTAAACAGAAGGAACTTCAGAAAATCAAGCATGAATGTCTTGAGCTGCTGAATAACAAGAGGTGGGCCATCCATGTGGGAATTCATAGACTAGAAGAACCCATCTAGAAAAGCAATGCCTATGACCTAAACATTCAAAGTGCCATGCAGTGCTTAGCTTTTAGCCACTGTACTGAAAAGCAGAAGCAACAGCACAGACTCACACAATGCAGAAACTAAAAAGCAGAACGACAGCTTTGTTATCCAGGGGAAGACTAAGATAGTAAAGGTGATAGACACAGAGAAAATGTTAGACATTTTGGGCTGGACAGTTTGTGACCTACTTTAGAAAGTGTAGCTTATAGAACCTATTTTGAATCAACTCAATTTATTATATCAGTACTATCTTGAGGCCAAAACCAGAGAAGGATAATTACTCTAAAACAAAGCTGCCCAATAATATCCTTCTTAAATATCCTTGTGAACAGTATTTCTAATGGAATCTAGTTATATTTAAATTCAATGATACGTCATGACCAGGGACATTTTATTCAGAGAAAATAAGATTGCTTTAACTATTAAAAACCAGTCAATGAATTTCACGATGGATAGAAACAAACTCTTCCCTGTGTATGCATGTTCACTCAGAACATCAGTCTCCCATCTAATTTAGAAATAATATCTACAGCAGACGACTTAGCAAAGGATCAGATCTGAAGATATAGGTTTCCTGGATTAGGATAATCCCATGTTCAAAGGGTATTCTTTAATAATTTAAAGAAGAGAAGGAAAAACCAAAGCAACGTAGACACACAGAGATGGACATGGAATGGAATCAGTTGTGCCCTTTCTTCAGAGAACACTTCATCCTGATTTGCCACACTACAAGCCTAGTGACAAGCCTAGTTGCTAAAGCTAGAAAAAATTTCCCCCAAAATGACCAGAATGATGCGCCTCCCTAAATATACTGAATCCAGGACTCCGGACTCTAGGAACAGAACCTCATAACATATTGACTTCAGACATCTGCCTTCAAGATCCGTAGGAAAATCAATTCTAATTGTGTTATGTAACTTAATTGTCTTCAGTATTCCATCAATTATAAAAATGAAGTGGAAAACCAAATAGTCATTTAAATACATTAAAGACAACAAAACGAATGCACATCTATTATATATATACTATTATATATATAATATATGTAATCATATATATAATTCTAATATATATGATATAATACAATGAGGATATGTATGTACCCTCAGAATTAAAGAAAAACAGAAGAGTTTTATCAATCTATGACTAGTATTTTTAACCAAAAAACTAATTTCATAAAATTTATGTCTGAAAATAGAAAAAAATTCCTCAATTCATAGAATTTGATATACTTCTACTCAAAGTAACAGTTTGTATGCACCAATTTTGAAGAAATAAAATGTTTCCCTTAGACAGGTACCATTCTTTGTTAGTGTCAAACTGAAATAATCTCAACAACATGAATACATAAGTGATATTACATACTTATTTTAAAAATATCACTTTATTCTAATGTATTCATAATACAAAAAAAAACCCACATTTAACAGTTTAAGGAAGACAAATTATAATTCCCTAACTCCTCACATGTGAGTCAAATTTTATAGAGTTGGAATGGTTGTTTCACGGCCATGAAGCTTCACTTAGGGTTTTATACTTTATCTATCAACCCCATTTTATTTATTCTTTGCTTTTATTGTTCTTATTACTTTAATTTTTAAAAAACTTTTATTATCAAAAAATCACTACAAACCTATAATTTATTTGAAACTAGAAGAACACTAGCTTTGTAACCTCTTTCATGACTCATGGATCCTTCAGCCAACATTATTAATATTGGGTATAAGTGAATTGATTGATGTCACAGGATCCCTGCATACATGCTTTATCATTGTTTTCAGCTGTGTCCTATAGCTCCAGGGAGCAGTCAAAATGTGTATATATAGGTTTTCATACTATAATCTCCAGCTTTTTAATATTACAGATACCCTTAGCAAAACATCACATACAATATAAAGTATTTATACAACATCATTTATGAAGTATCATTATATACTAAAGTAATTAGAAAGAGCTATTTAACAGCACTAAATATTAATAATTGATAGGACTTAAGCAATAAGAGAGGCACACACTATAACTGCTATTAGGAACAAGAAATTTTTATGGTTCATTTGGAGAACAGTTTTATAACACAGATTAGCAACTATAAGAAATTTTATCCTCTTAGGCATATCATTGTTTTCTTAAAAATAACATGACTTCTTCTTTATTTAAAGAATTAGATCTGCAATATCATATTTACACCTCTATGGAGACAGCTGCTAGCATCCAGACAGTTACACTTTACAGCATAATGTCACTTTGCCTTTTCATGGTTTGGATAAAGTTTTTCAGTGTATGCTGGGAGCCTGGCCCAGCATGGTGGGAGGAGAAGGTGATCTTCTTTTGTCTCCTCCAGTCGGTTCCTCTTGAGGCAGCTGAGGGGGATAGGGATTGGAAGAACGTAGGCACGGAGCAGCGGGGTAAGACTTGGTCTTACGATATATTTAGGGTTGGTAATTACTAAAATCTTACTTGCCTATGTTACTAAAGTTTATTTACTAGGCTACTGTAACTGACCTGCTATCTGTTTGATCCTCTGAGGCCAAAAACAGTTTCTGGCCACTAGCACCTCAGCCAGCGACAGAAGGGGATTAGGCAAATGGCCTTTGGACTCTCTGCTGCAGGCGCTTCCAGGCTCTAAGTTAGGTCTGTTAGTTTGAGGTCGCAGGAAGAAAAGACACTTAAAGAAGTTATTATTAAGTGTAAAAGGTTTCCTATGAAAGCTATCTAAGAGAAAAAGTGGAATGCTCTTAAATGGAGAGATTCTAAGCAGGGAAGACAGAAGAGGGAGAAAAGAGAGGAGCAGAGAGAGGAATAGAGAAGAGAGGAGAAGAGGAAAAAGCGAGCTGCTAACGAAAGTCCCTTTGTCTTATACATCATTCAGAGTACATGATCACATGTTATAAAGTTCATCAGAAGTTCACACCAAAATTCAAATCATAAATTGAAATAGAAGTTTACAACAGAAAATGTTTTAAATGCATATCCATTAGGAGTAATTATCTGACTAAACATCCATCACCTTTCTAGCTCCACATGTTCTTCGAAGGTTTAAAACTATAACTTAAGAAATTAGTGAAGTTTTGTATAGATAAACCCAGGCAATATTTTCTCTTCTGTCCTAGCACCTATAATAAACTGTGAGTTCCCTTTTAGTGACCCTTGGTTAATTGTTTTACAACCACATTGGAATGTGCTCTGAGCAGGAGAAGTCTGGTTACTATCTAAGAGCTGTTAACAGATGACACTTGGGAGACTGGCAGAGTTCTCATAGCAGTATTGATTGTCAGAAAGGGACTTAGTACCAGTCCCACTTTAAAAGAGCTAAATAATCATTGATATAATTTTAGGAATTCTTATAGGATCATCATTAAGACTTAAGAAGTCATCTATTTGTCTATATAGCATCACTACGAGACAGTACATCTTCTTGAGTCTGCAGAGATCTGCTCCAAAGGGGTGTGCTATTGCTTAGTGATTGTTACATATGATTAATAATAATAATAATAATAATAATAATAGGAAAAGCATATTAATAGCAGGGATTTTTTCCTAAAATAAGTCCAGCCACAGCCTTGCTAGTGGGTGCACTTGTCGCAGATTATAATCCAAGGCAAGCATTTCAGGATGATCACCTGCTAATTATTAGCTTTTCCCATTATGGCTCCCAACATTTGTAAACTTCTTTCGTATGTGCCTCAGATAGCCTCCAATACCTATGTTAATTTAGCATACTCAGGTAAATATTAGATGCTTTGAATATATATTAGGTACCTAAGTTTTGTGATCTGTACTGAAGTGAAGATATTCATATGTTTCAACCAAAATGAACTTAATAATGGAAGTGTCTATAATGAATATTAATAATTCTGAATGAATTAAATGGAGGAGTCATGTGAGAAAGCACACTGAGGAAAATATTCTGGAGATAAAATAGATCTTCCATGAGTCACTGTTGCCAGGATATCAAGTGTGCCCTTCAGTCACCAAACTACTAATAATGGAAATAGAAACTTCCTAAGGTCATGGAGACAAGTAGACTGATGGATCCTGCCAATGTCTGTGTTTTAATTTCTGGAGCCTATAGAGATGGTATTTTAACAAGCAAAGAGAAATTACAGGTATGATTACCTAAAATTTGAAAGAATCTTGTTTTTTCTAAGGTTCTCAACATAAATATTTGGTTCACAGAATTGAGACCCTATCCTGGCTCAATGAGTAGAAAGACTATCTGAGAAACACAGGGATCAGTCTTTGAGATAAAGGAAGGCCTCTAGGACCTAGGACCTAGGACCTGGGGATACCTGGTATGTGGAAACACAAGAAAGTGATTGCTCTGCCTGAGCATGCAGAAATGAACAGTGCCCTAAGACATGGACACTGTTAAGATTTTAAACTACTGAGATTATAGTCAGACTATCAAAGCTGTTAGGTTATGAACCTGAATTTCTTTAAGCCATAATTGTGTAGAAATTCATAAACAAAACAATAAGAAACTACTGCATTGAGTGTGATTAAACTTCTTTTCCCAATGAGGATCAGAGGTACAGGAAGTTGGAATAAATGCTACTCAGCATAGTTAAAGGCTCTGCCTGTCTGGGAAAAACAAGGGAAAGTGACTGTCATGATCCTAAAGGCTGCATTTAGTGACTAAGAGCTTCTGATCTTTGCAGTCTACATCTTGTTGATCTGATTGGTGCAATCACTGGGTAGAATTAAGTATTTTCCTTTGCTAGGAGACTCTTAGGCTAAGCTACATTGATCACACAGGATGAAAGAGACACTTAAGGGTTTGCTGCTAAGCCAATGCACTAAGCTAAGAGGGACAAGAGAAAAATCTACCATTCAGTCTTGCTTCAGAAGAGATAAAGCTGTATTGACATGCTCAAGGGTAGGACAAAGAAAGGGAAGGAAGGCAAGAGAGGTAGAAGTGTTCAGAGAAGAGGAGGAGAAAAATCCAGAAAATATTCACAAGAAGCATATCTTCATCAGCTTTTATTTGTTTGGGAAATCCCATATCAGAGGTAATCAATGTTTTCAACTTGCTTTTTAAAGACAAATGCCATGTTACTGAAAAAATCAATTTCAATATTTTCCAAATGCCTGAGGCTAGAGTCTGACTCAACATTTTGATTATCACCCAAGACACAATTACCTTGTTTTTTGTACATCATTTGTTCAGGACAAAGAAATAGTTACAGCAACAATAATTCTAAGAATTAAAACTTGTGACCTTTTAGATGCCTTTCGTAGCTTTTCAATTAAATTGTGATAATTTATACTATAAATCTATTAAAAATATGGTAATTCTTAAATGTGCAAATTTACATGAAATACATTGATTGTGAACAACTGAACATTTTCCAGTTCATATATTTCAGAATAGATGTCCAGTATTTTATTTTTATGCCTTTTGATCAATATATATATAGATAGAGAGAGATAGAGATATAGAGATTTTAACAAAAACTACTTTAAGATCAAAGTATTTTAGTTACCAGAGTGTGTAACACACTCAACATAATAGATTAGAAGCATTCATACTTTGTGTCGAGATCAAGATTTGACTATTAATAGTCATTTGGAACTTTCTACTGGACTAAGTGTTATGATATTTGCATGCCCATAAAGAAATAAATTGGAAAACTATCACACATAATAAAATAAAGCATCTAACTCTCAGAATCTTGGGGACTATATTTCCCAGAACTGAAGAGAAGCATTTTTTAGTCTCTGCAGGTAATTTAACTACATAAAAAGGAACATTGTCCTTCTGCCTCCAGACTTCAACACATTTATACTAAAAATTCAATATTTTTAAAGTATGACATAATTAGAACATCTATTAACACTTAATTAATGCCATAGTAGATATGAGCAATATTAAAATTAGTAATTTCAAATTTATAAAGACTGTCATGCTTTCTGTGTAAGAAAAATAAGCCAAAATACAGAATTAGAAATAATTTTCAACAGAGAGATGAGGAAGGAAGATTCAAAGAAAGGAAATAAGTGTCAGGAAGATGCAAAGACTTAGATAAATGGCAGACCGACTGAAAAGATTGTGATTTCTTAGTGTGTGCCAATGGTTCCCTTGTACGAATTTCATCATTTAATCTGATTGCTGCCTATGATAAGGCTGTTATGATTATATTACTTTAGAAAAATATTACTAAAAAAAGGAAGTTGAGACATTTACCCAAAGGCCTGTGCTTAAAAGAGGTAGCTGAATTACTGCAGGTGACCCCTGTTTCTATCCCCCATATCTGTGAAATTGCAGACATTTGCCATCAACCATCACCTCTGTTTCCATTTGTTCTATTTTCAGCTTTATGGGCAGGAAGTCCAGTAAATTGCTTTTTAGTGAGACATTCATTATGTTTTGTAGACCTTATCTTGCCAATAAATGTTCCAGTGGGTGAAATAGTCAGGAAACAATGTATTCCTATCTTTAAAGTGTAAGGACATTAAATGACTCATCTGACTTTTCTATGCAACTAAAAGCAAAGGTGCAGCATCCATAACGGGTTCTATGCTTAGCAAATGTCTTCCAGAATAAGAGTATGTTCAAGGGTATGGAAATTTTGTCAGACATGAGTTTCCAGAGACATCATTTACTGTAAACTAAAGGTCAGGTATCAAGGGGTTCAGAGGATGGATTATTCAAGGAAAACAGCATATGCTGAGTTTTTTGGTGAGTAAATGGAACATGACTTTCAGTTTCAGTGGATCATCCACATAGACATGTACAGAGATGTTTTCTGTGTCTAGCATGCTTTATAATTAGACACTATTCATGCTACAGCTGACCAGTCTGTGAGAATGGATTAGGCAGTCATAGGTAATACCTGGTGGTTTTATTAAAATCTAGAAGTTTTCTGAGGTGTGAAACTGACTGACATCTGAGTCCTTGATTTTGCTTATGTAAAATAGTGTGCAAACCTAAGAATTCCATTCTAAGGTAAGAGATCTTTTTTGGAGATCACTTCATTGCTGTCAATGGATCACATCATTCTCAAAGGATTCCAATTATTTTTTATATCTATTATTTTGTATATACACGTATATGTTGTATGCTTGGATATGTGTGGATGTTTGGGGGCAAATAATATGGCATGCATATGGTTGTGAGAGTAAAATTAGGAGAGTCAGGTGTCTCGTTCCAATGTCAATTCCATTGGAAAAATTCCAATGTCAATCCCAGTTCCAGGGATCAATAGAAATCAGGTCACCAGGCTTGACAACAAGAACCTTTGAGTGGCAAGATATCCCAAGACCTCATCAAAGAATAGTTTACGCCTTGTCTTTAGAATCAAGTCATTTGGTTTTATTCTTATATGTTGGTTAATTCTGAACCTATACTTTTTAGAGGTAATAAAGTCATTTAAATTTGTCCTCAGCCCCTCAGGATCACTGAGTCTCCTAGCTGAGCTTCTATATAACTGTTTGCTCTCTTGGGCACACTCTTTTCCATCTACGTTAGCTCCCTTATCTCATCAGGCAGAAGCTATCTTGGTATTTGCCTTCTATTACTTCCTCAGCACATGTATAATTTCTTAACTTGACTAAGTAGTATTTTAATTTATTTTTCTCATTCCTGTACACCTCCTTTCCTCCTTGGCTTTAACACTTTCTCCTATAACTTAATGTTATTTTTGATACTCACTAATTTAATTTACTCAACTCATTGCCTATCTCACCCATATATCGTTCTCCTTGTCCTGGCAAAGAAACAGGTTTCCACCACTGTATTCATCAGGGAGAATCTTGAATACAGCTTATCCCTCTGTGCAGGATCATTGACTGAGTGAAGATAAACTGCTTTTTGACTGGTAGAATTATTTAAAAATCCCCCCCAAAAAATTTTGATCACAATTTTAGCAATATTGTCATGAAAACATCCCAACAACTTATAAATCCATAGAAAGTGCTTCATGTCTTTTATCCATAGCCAAATTATTTGAAGTTGTCTATAACTAATTTGCTTTGGTGTATGTATGAAAACTTTGGTTCGATATTGGTGCCAAAGTGAATAAAGGAAGAAAAAATAGATAACTTTGTAGAAATTATTTCATGGATGAAGAATCATTTTGTTACTTATTCTGTGCTGATTTTTTCCCACAATTTCATTTCTCAAGTTTCAGAGCTTAGTTCTCTAATCCTGAAATTAAAATTAAAAGTGGGTTTATGTTGTTTTCTGGTTAGCCAAAACCTCTGTGACAGACCTATACCCTGCAGATGATGGCTCAGAGGCCCCTCTGCACGCCTGGCCTGGCTTTATCAATGCACTTAGATAGAACAACTAGCAAGATATTTTTTGGAAAGAGAACAACTAGCAAGATATTTTTTGTTTCCTAGGGAAATCATCAATTATATGAAAAGTTTTAAAATGTTGTTTGATCAATTTTTATTATATCTACATTACAGATTTTTTGAGTGACAGCCAAAGAAAATTTAATTCTTTCATATTCTTAAAACTATGTTTATTTTATGAAATCTTGCATCTTTTCTTAAGGAGGAAAGGACAGAAAACTAAACAAAAATAAACTTTTGGCACTATTCCTGACTAGACAATAGCATAATTCAAATGGAATATGTTTAAACTGGCTGGTGAATACCTCTGGTATGTATTTTTCCCAGCATGCCTTTGGTCCTCTTTATGTTATTCAATCGAATTCCCTTATTATCCTTTCTGTGACAGTCACACACAGGTGAAGCTCTGCATCTTGTTTAATTTTTATTACTCAGTGCATTGCCATCTGCCATGGCTTCCTCTGTTCCTACCTCGGGTCTGTTTTGAGTCCTTCCTCCAGCATCTATCCCTAAGGATGTTGATTCAAAGTTTTCTAGATTCTTCATCCTCTGAGGAGGGTATCTCATGGCCTGCTGTGGGTTGTCAAGGAATTAGCACTGGTCATCTTGATTGTCAGTTGGCACCATAGTGTCCCCCATTTTCTGGCATTCATTCATCTTTCCTTTCTGAAGATAGTTTTATTCCCAATATACTATATCCAGTTAGGATCTAATGGCAAGTATGCCTTTGAGAAGGGAGGGAATTTTGATACATGTTCAGAATATTTGAACTGCAATATCTAAAGGTCACTTTTTGCTGTGTTTTAATGAGTTGTAAAGCTTGAGATTTTTTCTGATATTTTCAGGATGTGGATTGCCATGAGTTACTTGTATATCAGGTTACTGCATTCATTTATCCCAAGGGCAGTACCAATGGTCCTCAGTAAATGGGGAAGTGTGAACTGTCTGCACATGATCTTGAATCCCTTGTTCTGGGAAGCTTAATAAACACCTGAGCTATGCCCTCCTTAGTTCATTGTTTCTGCTACTCACCATTATAGCTTGGCTTCTCTATTTGTCTCCTGAACATATGTCACCTAAGACACATTGTTCCAGTGATCTTTTTTCTTTCCCAGTGATCTTTTATAATCCCTTCACATGCTTAGTTTCCTTGATATATTTAACTATGGTCCTAAAATTAGTTGTTCAAATCATGGAGGAAAATGCTCTTACATAATGCAGAAATGACACTATTAAAGAGATCATATTGTATACACTATGGGTGTGTATAGGTGTTGTTCCATTAATCTTTTTAAATGGATGGAGATGAAGAACCTATGTCAAAGAAATTTAGAGTAATTACACTCTAAAAGTGATCAGATGCAAGAGCTGCATGCAGAATATCAGATCTCAGTACTAATTCCTTCCTGGACAGATTTAACTATTTTTCTCTAGGTTTAAAATTTAAAAAAATATTAGAGTATTTTCCTTTTATTCATTTTATTATTATTTATTTTATTCACTATACAAAGCAATGTTTTCAGGATGATATGTGCTTATCTATGCCATGTATTTAGTTAATATTCACCCCTATTGAGCTCTTGTTCTCCCCAGGCAATTTTGTTGCTCCTTGTCCTCTTGTTATTCCTTTTCCCAAAAAGTGTATTTTTCATGCTTTTTAAAAAAATTCTTTAATCTATTTTACAGTCCAGTCATTATCATCCTCTTGTCCACCCTCTGACTGTTCAACAGCTCATTCCTATTAAAATGCTCACAAGTTTTATTTCTTGACTTAGTTTTTGTTTATTTTTTATGTGAAATTCACCGTTTTCAGACTATGTCATAACCATTAACTTTTTCTTCTACAGTAAAATATAAATCATACTTTTCCCAAAATATTTTTAAATCTTTATTTTGAATGTCTAAACTAAGTCAGGTTTATAACCCATATTTTGTAGTACAGTGAGTCTTTGTAAGCTTCTCTGAACATTGGAGCCACATAATAAAAGAGATGTTGGTTTGTAGAAGTTATATTTTCCTTTAATAAGCTGCACATCCCATACACAGTAGTCTTGATTAACAAATGCCTCCTAACCCTATGTGTAATGAGCTTCAGTTGTAATTCCCCATTCTCACCGCTAGAAATCATGCTTAGGTCTCTAGGAAACTCACATTTGCCTCATTTGAGAGGAGCTGGGTGGTTTGTTCTTCCTGACAGTCATTTGTACTGCCTAGCAGCAATCATCCCGTAATCACAGTTATTGATGCTTGGGGGTTTTCTCAGTCTCAGCAGCATAGCCATACAATGCAGGATGAGATGGAGCTTCTTGATTTCTGTCCATGCCGGAGTGTGGGACTTCTTAACAATATGATAGTAAGCATATCTGCAGTGTTATGTTAAGCAATTATAATTTGTCATGATGGTGAGTATCATTTACCAAGCACATGTGTTCTGATTGGAATCTTTATCACATTAACAAAATAAGCATCCTCACACGCTGTCCAGTTATAACATCACTAGTACCAGGCTCTAGTTACTTTTGAGGATAAAAGGAAATGTGGATCAATGAGCTGAGCTGCAAGGGTTGCACTTTCCTCCTGATAGGCAGCATTTGGCTGCTGAAACAGAGTAGCTCTACAGTAAATCCCAGTACCAAGCACAGTAAACCTCTCTTTAAGTTGTTGGCCAAGTAGCAGGATATGTCTTACCATGTGGCCTGTTAAGCCCCACCCCCTCTAGGTATTTCTGAATTCCTCCATGTCCTGCTGACAAACCTCTCACACTTTATTCTCTCCCATAAATCCTCTCAGCCCCAATAGTTCCACCTTCCATTTCCTGCTTAGCTCTTGGTTGTTAGCTCTTTATTAAATCAAAAAGCAAGTAAGTGAGGAAGGTGTATGTTTAGAAAATACTGAGGCAGGTGGTAAACCCTAACAATAACAGTACCAAAATCTGGTTAGTACTCAGATCTCTGCTGGTACAGAAGTAAAAATTGAATAATAAAGACAACTTTCAAATAATGTTTAAAAAATAATGTTACCTAAAGGTGGTCATGTAACATCTGCAAGAAACAGCATATGTGTACTCTTCACCATTGGGATTCTACTGTCCATGGAAACCACTTCCCACTAGGTAAGGAGCTGTGATAAATTTTGTGACCTCTATGCATAATCCCTAGATTGCATGTGCTACAAGCTCTCTTTGCTTTCACTATTCTGCCTATACTTCTAGCGCAGTACTTTCTGCCTATACTTTCTGATCACAGTACAACATTCTTGCATTCTTACAGTGATGTTCATGTATCAACTATGCTGAGACAGGGCCATGGAGACACAGCTCTTAAAAATTTCTATTTGCTGTATACAGAATCATACCATTTATTTCTGCTTTCCAAAAACGCACAGAGAGGAAAATAATAGAATTACTGGAGGAGGTTGCTTAGATTTCTGTTCCAGATAAATTGAACTCCCTGGAGGAATCTATAGATTAACTAGCTGCCATCCCTTCCCGGCCTTTCTCCAGGCTGTCATAATCATGTCCATAGGTGAGGAAGTAATCATGTCCGAGTTGGATCCTCTTGTCATGTCTTCGCACCTGGGAAAGTGATACAAATCTTTCCTCTGTTGAGATCATACTCATTTGCCCCTAAGTTAACTGTGATGATCATTTGCTAGAACAAGACCCACTTACCATTTTAATAGCCCTTTAGTGTCCCTGTGAGCAGCCCTGAGGATCGATGGAGTAGCATATCTGAGACACTGTAAGCTTGTAAAACGAGAAGAATTGTTAAAATGAAAGCCAATAATTCCATCATGACAGAGGTTTCTCTTTGGATTTCCACCCGATGCTCACAGAATGATTCTACAGTCTGTGAAAAACTCCAGAATATTGTCTTTTTTTCATGGTATTAACTTTTCAAACTTGTGACCAACTGCATAGTGGGGATTTTAAAAACCACATGGCATCTCAGGAAAACTACATCAATACAACTCTGTCCATCATTTACCCCACACAGAGACTGCTGAAGTTTGGTCCTTTGTTGTATATTGTAATGCTAAGTGTGGGGCCCCGAGGCCTGGTTGCCCCAGAGGCTAGAGATTCCAAAGGTAAACTAAAGTGCCTCTATTTGACCTTTCCCCCAAGTTATTTTTGATTGGTAAATAAAGATGCCAACAGTCAATAGTGGGACAGAAGAGACATAGGCAGTTTTTAGGGTTCTTGGGCCTTGGAGGTTAGGGGAGAACCACAAGAGAGAGAAGAAGGCGAAGGAGGAGAGAGAAGCTGTAATGGGTTACGTGAGTCATGAAAATGTCGTCCTGACGGCTGGCCAATTGGAGTTAAGAGCAGCCTAGATTACACATTGTAAGTAATAACTCAGAATTATCAATAGGAAAATAGATTCTATAGCACAGAAAGTAGATATCTGTCCAGCTCTTGTGCTGTTTAAGGTTAATTTTAATTAATAAAAATTGTGTATCTTTTATCCAGGAACCGAATGATGAAGGTGGGGTAGAAATCCCAGAGTGGGATTAAACATTTCTACAAAAGAAGTTTATTCCTAACTTCTATAGTGTGACGTAAGTCATGGATGCCTTAACTGATAAGGAAATATATTATTATATAGTATTATGAAACGAACAACACATACACAACATGAAGAAACACAGTGACCATTTTTTTTTTTTTTTTTTTTTTTTTTTTTTGGTGAAAGTTAATGTTGTCTCTTATCTTGTGTTGAGAAATACTTGAGTAGTTGGTAGTGCATGCTAGGTGTTCCTGAAACGGCTTTTCATAGATGATAAAGACAGATGTGCTCAGAATGTAGTCAGCACCACCCAACAGCTTAGATTCAGATGAAGCAAAAGAAGTAAAGACTGCATTATCCCACCTCTCCTTCCTGCCACTCTGAGGAGAGACATTCTCCTTTGCTACAGGCCCAAGGACAATGGATCCAAGCAGAGTGCACCAAAACTTCTGGCACTGAACTAAAATGAGTCTTTCTTCTTTTAAATTGCTTCCTTCATATATTCGTCAAAGGAACAAAATTGTGAGTGGCACAGAAACCTTCAGGGACACTTTGTTTGAGACTCACATTCCTCATTACTGCAAGCCCTCCTGAATGCCTTTTTCAATTTGGAAATCAATGTGTCATATTTGATATGAGCTAAAACATCCTGTACAAAGCAGAATGTTCTTATCATAAAAATATAGAGTATAATATATGATTGACTCTCACTTTTTCTGTGGGTTCATTCCAGGAACCCCTACAAATATCAAAATCCAAAGTTGTTTATGGTGTAGAATTTGCATTTGTCTTATATGCATCATCTTGTATGTTCTTATTCATTCATGTTACTCATAATAACAGATACAATGAAACCTTTTGCAAATATTGTATTGTCTAGGGCATAAGGACAAGAAAAAGAATATGAAAATGTTTAGTATAGACTCTTTTATTTCAAATAATTTCAACTCATAATTAGTATGACTGCTGGGTATACAACATATGAACAGAGACCTGAACATATTCACAGATAAACTGTTAAGTATCATTTATGAGTTTTCAGGTTTTCTAATAAATAGAAAGAAGTTTCAATGGATTGAAGTATGTCCTCCCAGATGTTTGAAGCTTTGACTCCAGGAAAGTTGCACTGGAAAGAAGATCTTTAGGAACTACTTAGGGTAAACTGAGGTCAGAAGAGTAGAGGCTCATTTTGATTGGCTTAATATTACTAAGTTTATTTTTGTTTTTTGTTTTTTATCTCTCTCCACTACTTAAAGGAAAAATTAGAAGTGAGTAATTGCATTCTAGCTAGGAAGAGAGGTTTTATAATAAAGAAAACCTTACCAGAATCATATCATGCAACTTCCAGCCTTTTATTTCAACATGAATTAACTCTGTCAGACACAGCAATGTGAAGCTTTATCCCTAGATGCTCCGCAGAAGCTGAGGCAGTGAGATTACTTAAACCCAGGGGCTCAAGACTAGTTTGGAAATGATGTGCAGCAGGCTTGCCAAATCCAAGTGCTATAAATAGTTGAACTGTGATCTGTGATGAGTACCTGAAACAGTTTCAGGTGCCTTCAGAGTTAAAAGACAAAACATATCACAGAAAGCGGACACACATGAGGCCTTAAGCAAAGCATAATCATGAAAAAAAAAAAAAAACCATATGCAGAACCATGTCTGGTAAACACTGCATTCAAGTGCTAGCTTTTCTCCTGGGTTTCCAGTTACTGTTTATCAACATAGACCTAGGCAGACTGTGACAGTCACTTTTCTAATGTTGCCTTAGATATCACTGATGAGATTAATTTCTTTTTAATTAATGTCTTTTTGTTCTTGTTCTATGCATTATTAACTTTAGTCTGTTTTCAAAACTTTAAAGCATATCTTTTTTTTTTTTTTTTTTTTTTTTTTTGTTGTTTTCGAGACAGGGTATCTCTGTATAGCCCTGGCTGTCCTGGAACTCACTCTGTAGACCAGGCTGGCCTCGAACTCAGAAATCCACCTGCCTCTCTGTTTTCAAAACTTTTTTTGGTTCTATATGGGTTTCACAACATGCACTCAAGTTCCACTCATCGCCCTTTCCCTTTTAAAGGGACATCAGCTCTTGGAAACCTTGAAACATCCCCTCAAACAAAACAAAACAAAAACAACAAAAATCCTCTCACCATAGAAGCCGAGGTGTGTCACAGCGTGTAACATACTGATGCCTTTGCAAAAGTAAAGAGCACCAGACAGATAGGAAGGACTGAACTGATTATATGTCTTTAAGTTTTAAAATAATTTTAGTTGATTTTAAAATTGAGTAAAGGAATCTACGGAAGGTTCTGTTGGTGTGGACTGTCCCCTGTAAAGCTTCCCTGATAATTGCACCAGACAATGAAGCTTAGCTCCTGAATTGGTGATGTCCTGAAGCCATAATTAATAAGAATTCTAAATGTCTGGCATAGCTTCCCAAGTATTTGAAATGTGTTTGATATAACAAATACCTGTTTCAGTGTAATGATCAAATGCCCACGGCCTTTCTAGGGGCTTTTGGAATTCGCCAAGTCTTACAAACCCACTAGGTAACTTGAGGAATGATACCAACTAAACAACAGTTTGATAGAAGCAAAGAAAATTCAGAGGAAGCAAAGTATATTAGACACTAGACCTTGTGGATTTAAAGTCCTCATTCCCTTTTGTCTTCTACAAACTCTTTAAATATAAGGGGGCTTTAACGGAAGTGACATTAATTATATTTGACAATTAATTCTAGTCAGCAAATTGACCCTAAGTGCTCTGGTTTAAGGGAACTAACATGTATTTCTCTCAGTGTTTTACTCTGTTCTCAGTGCTCCATGTACAGCTGTGACTGGGGTTATCTAATTGTGTGATGCTGGAGAATCCGGAGTGATCCTATTCCCATGTAGGTATTGTCTAACCCACTTCCTTTGTTCTCAGCAAGTTAATCCTACATGGATTCCTTATATTCAAGTCACTTTCCAAGGGAGTAAACCTCAGACCAAAAGCACTATGTAAGCCTTCTTTCAGTTTTGTCTGCTGAGGTTCCATAGAGCACAGTGATGTGACTGGGTACCATACTATACTGTGGACAGAGATAGAATATGTAATGGGAGCCCATCACTGCAGCTTGTCAATCCACTAGCACATGGACACTGCGCTCTCATCACATTTTGTGAACATTGAAATATAGAAAGGTTAAAGAAAAATATCCAAACTGAATATGATAGAATTATTGACTCTAAATGAAATGTATACATAAATAGATATTTTTTTTCAGAGTTTAGACCATTGCCACCTTCTTTCATATTTCAAAAATAATAGAATAATTTTATTTATCATTGAGTGTATCTGATTGTTTATGATTACATTAATTTTAGAAGAGTAACACAATTATATATCTGTTTTGAAAAACAACTTCGTGGTTTGCCTTGGTCAGCAGGAGTGAACCACCTTTCCTACAGTAAGAGTCATTAGCTATGTCTCCAGGCTCCTCTCCACCTTTTTTTTTTTTTTTTTTTTTTTTTTCTGAAGAATAAACTCGTATGTTTGAAAAACGTTTTTCTTTGAGATTGGGTAGCTGTGGCTGTTCTGCAACTTACTAGGTGGACAAGATTTGCCTCAAACTCACAGATGTCTGACTGCTGCTGCCTCCCAAGTTCTGAGATTGAAGGTATGCACCACTACCCAGCTTACCTCATATGTTCAAAATAACACTGTACCTCACATTCTAGAATTCATATGTCATATACATATCCATATTAATTTTAATATCCAAAATTTAAAACAGTTTTAACAAATAATGACATTTTACTTCTAACCTAGATTGCATCTAAGGTCCTTCCCTTTAAGTCCTGAAAGTCTCTTACCTCCCAGGTCTCTGGTGCATTCTGGAGGAACCCTCCAACTTCCTACCTCCTAAGGTTGCCTGTTTCCATTCTTTCTGCTGGCTCTCGGGGCTTCAGTCCTTTTTTCCCACCCAATATCAGATCAGGTTCCCCTCTCCCTCCCCCTAGTCCCCATCCACTTTCTCTTCCAGATCCCTCCCTTCCTCCCCACTAGTGATTGTTTTCTTCTACCGCCCAAGTGGGATTGAGGCCTTTCAGCTTCTTGACCTTTTTGAGTTCTGTGAGCAGTACCTTGTGTATTCTGTACTTTTTTTTTTTTTTGGCTAATATCCACTTATTAGTGAGTACACACCATGCATGCCCTTTTGGGTTTGACTTACCTAATTCAGGATGGTATTTTCTAGTTCCATCCATTTGTCTGCAAAACTCAGGATGTCCTAGTTCTTAATAGCTGAATAATATTCCATTGCATAAATGAATACGTTTTCTATATCTATTCCTCTGTCGTAGGACATCTGGGTTGTTTCCAGCTTCTGGCTATTACAAACAAGGCTGCTATGAACATAGTGGAACATGTGCACCCATAGCCTGGTGGGGCGTCTTTTGGGTATATTCCCAAGAGTGGTATTACTGGGTCTTAGAAAGGATTCATTTCCAATTTTCTGAGGAACCTCCAGATTGATTTCCAGAATGGGTGTACCAGTTTGCAATCCCACCAGCAATGGAGGAGTGTTCCTCTTTCTCACATCCTTGTCAACATGTGTTGTCAGCTGAGGTTTTGATCTTAGCCATTCTGATTGGTGTAAAGTGGAATCTCAGGGTTGTTTTGATAAGCATTTCTCTGATCACTAAGACTTCGAACATTTCTTTAGGTGCCTCTCAGTCATTGAAGATTCCTCTGTTGTGAATTGTAGGTTTAGTTCTAGACCCCATTTTTTTGATGGGTTGTTTGTTTGTTTGTTTGTTTGGTGGTGAACCTCTTGAGGGTTTTTTTCTTTTTGTTTTTGTTTTTGTTTTTGTTTTTTTTGTTTTGTTTTGTTTGTTTTGTTTTGTTTTGTTTATATATTTTGGATATTAGCCCTCTACCAGATATGGGGTTAGTGATGATTTTCCCAATCTGTAGGTTGCTGATTTGTCTTATTGACTATATCCTTTGTCTTACAGAAGGTTTCAAATTTCATGATGTCCCATTTATCAATTCTTGATCTTAGAGTATGAGCCATTGGAGTTCTGGTTAGGAAATTTCCCCTGTGCCAAAGAGTTCAAGGCTCTTTCCCATTTTCTCTTCTATTAGATTCAGCATATCTGGTTTTATGTTGAGGTCCTTATCCACTTAGACTTGAGCTTGGGGCAAGGTGACAAATATGGGTCTATTTTCATTTTTCTACATACTGACAGCCAGTTAGACCAGCACCATTTATTGAAGATGCTTTCTTTTTTCCATTGTACATTTTTGGCATCTTTGTCAAAGATCAAGTGTCCGCAAGTATGTGGTTTTATTTCTGGGTGTTCAGTTCTATTTCATTGATCAACATGTCTGTCTCTGTACCAATACCATGCAGTTTTTATCACTGTTGCTCTGTAGTAAAGCTTGAAGTCAGGGATGGTTATTCTGTTCCTTTATCGTTAAGAATTCTTTTCACTATTCTGTTTTTTTTTTTTTTTGCCTTTCCAGATGAATTTGAGAATTATTCTTTCCATGTCTTTGAAGAATAATGTTGGGACTTTGATGGGGATCGCATTGAATCTGTAGATTGCCTCTGTAGGATGGCCATTTTTACTATATTAATTCTGCCAATCCATGAGCATGGAGATTTCTCATTTTCTGAGATCTTCGATTTCTTTCTTGAGAGACTTGAAGTTATTGTCATACAGGTCTTTCACTTGTTTGGTTAGAGTTACCCCAAGATAGTTTATATTATTTGTGGCTATTGGGAAGGAAGTTTTTTTCTGTAATTTCTTTCTTAGCCTGTTTATCATTTGTATAAAGAAAGGCTGCTGATTTATTTGAGTTAATTTCATATCTGGCCTCTTTGTTGAAGTTGTTTATCAGCTAGAGAAATTCTGTGCTTTGGTGAGTAATGGATATAACTATATATATAACCTAAGATGAATAATTCCTCATTTATCAGTATATAGAGGAATATTGAAAATTCTATCATAATATTACAGTATATAAAATCTAATAGGATCATATTTAGATCTCTGTTCTACAAACTACAGATTTTTCTTAGACATATGAATTTCAATGCAGTTCTATACTTTACAGATACATTTTTTATCTCACCAGAACATATTAAATTATGTATATTCTCTTAAAAAATGAAGTTTGCTAACATACACTGAAGGTTCTAGATATTTCAATGGGGGTAGTAAAACACACACTGCCTGAAATCATTGTTCTGTTAAGTGAAAGATTCCCAGATAAATGAGATTACAGAACAAATGATAATAAAGTATCTTCAGTAAACAAGAATATACCACATTAGGGATTCTTAAGTCAGAGTTCTGTCTAAGTAATCAGGAGATCTGTAAATTTGTATAAAAATATAAAATATTTATTTCAATAATATAAATATTGTTTTCTCTTCCAGAATGCATATAGAAAATGCCATGACTTTATTACAATCCTTGGAATTTAATTCTCACTATAAATAAGAGAATTAAACTTTCTTTCTTTCTTTCTTTTTCTTTCTTTCTTTCTTTCTTTCTTTCTTTCTTTCTTTCTCTTCTCTCTTTTGCAGATTCCTCTAAAGATCTTTTGTATTAAAAACGTGAAATAGTAATGGCTAATGCACCCATTTCATGTCTTATTTGAACAATTTTATGATGATCTCATGCTAAAGTTCTGATTTTGTATTTGGTATTTCAGTTTTCCTGAGAAGAATCCATAGGCTTCACCAAACTGGAGAGAGTGATCTACTGCACAGTGCATCTTTGACATGGGTTGTTCTCAAAAGTGCCCAAAAGTGTCCCTTTTCCATGTGCCTGACATCGCACTGGCATGCCCTGTCTTCTTGACCTACCAGTGCATGGCTTAGTACTATCTTATTTTAGTCTCCTCCTCTACTGCTTTCCTGCATCAAGCCACAGTCACAGTCTAATTGAGATTATAGCTCTCCCACTAATCAGAATACTGCTTCAGTGTGTACAAGGTTAATGTTGGAGCTGGTGTCAGTCTTTGTCAGGACCTGATTTATTACAAGCCCCGAGCACTGAGAAATTTTTGCTATGATGTCCAGATGAAGCTATAATTAAATTATATATGCCTAGATTAAATTGCATACACATAGAACATTGTGATAATGATAAATGTTTTTTGTGTGAGTTTAATATTTTAATCAATTGTATATTGCTCAACTCTACCAGATGAAATTTTACAATTATGTTTCCAAATAATTATATGATCTTTTAAAAATTGCATTTTATCGACAGAAACATGAAAATGAATTCCTGTTTCCTTCAACTCTTCTGTGATGAGAAAACTGCACAATGATTAGGCTAGTGAGGTAGCTCTACATTTTAAAATGTGTCTTGCTATTGATCCATGTGTATCAGTTCTTAATTGCCTGTAACTATACCTCCCAGGAAATCCTATATCTCTGGTCTCCTCAGGCACCCATATGTAATCATCAACATACATATTGTATGTGTGTGTGTGTGTGTGTGTGTGTGTGTATGAGAGACACAGAGAGAGACAGAGACCGAGATACAGAGGCAGAGAGTGACAGAGATGCACAGAGAAAATTAGACTAAACAATAATCTTATAAAATATGCAAAGAAAATGTAATCTGAACTTATAAATATACATATATAAGGAAGAGACATCCATCTTCAGAAGGGTTGGGCTTTATAATGCTAATGTTTCTGCATAAATAAGGAAAACATTACTAAACGCCAGAGGGTAAAGAGTGCTATAAGTGTTCAGTGGTTAGGGACATTTGTTACCTTTCCAGAGGACCCAAATTTGGACAGGAGCACTCACATATGTTACATAACTCACAGCATCCTGTCCTGTAACTTGTGGTCGAAGTTATTTAGTTGCCTCTTTTTGTCTCAAAGGCACATTCAAATGTGCACAAGCACACACACGCGTGCACACACACACACACACTAACTCAAAAGAAACCAAGAATATACATTCCTTAACACTTCTACTAAAATACTTACTGAGTGCTTACTCTGCAAAAACAAATCCCTTTCTAGATTGAAATACATCACAGAAAGTTAGGCACACAGGGCCTTATGCTTCAGTGGACTGCATGAACAGTGAAGCAGTTTAAAATATAGAGAGTAAAGTTGATTGGTTGTGGGAGGTGACATTTTCCAAAAGAAATGTAAATGATTTGTTCATTTAAAATAGTTGATAAATGTTTTGTTGAGCTGAATTTCTATTAAGTATAGTTTGGCTATCATCTCATTGTAGTATACAGTTCTTATATAACAATAGAAAACTTAACTAGATAATTAGATAAATGCTTAATGTACCCTTGAGGAACAATTGAAAAGTCTTAGGCAGTCATTTGGCTGGAGTGGAAGAGCCAGATGAGTGGAACAGCCTGAGCTGATACTACATCAATATGCATTTAGGATGAAATAGTATTACATAGCATTAGTCAATTTAGCGAATTTCAACATGAGTTTTATAATGGAATGTGAATTCGTGGCATTTTGAAATTGCTACCATTCCAATTTCATTTTTAATGGAACAGAATCTGATTTGAAGGTGTCAGGATATTTTTAAATTGAAGCTCATTGTCTTGTGAGAAGATGACGTTACAAATTTTTGTAAGGAAACAAGGGTTATCTTTCTTTTTCACAACAAACAAGACACACTATTGAGGTGCCTGTTAAATGTGATGTGATTATACCCACATACAGACATGGCTGTTTCCCACAAGCTAAGTAATATCAATATAGGACTCATGCTTGCAAAGCTCACACCTTGCTGGTGATTCAGGCTGTAAAGAGAGAATCCAACCAGCTTTGAGGTCATTGAAAAACATAAATCTTGTCAATTTGGGGCATATTATTTAAAGATAAATTATAGAATTTATATGTATGTCTTTGTAGACTAGTATATGGATAAATGCTACAAGATACTATTAAAGGATGCTCAACTCAGGATTAACACTTGTGGAGAAACTACTCAAAAACTCTTTTTAGAAGAATATTCTATGTTAAAAAAAAAAACCCAAAATACAAAAAAAAAAAAAGTAATTTCTACATTGGCTGTGAAATAAGGTAACATTTTACCAGATTTTAGAATCTTTGCCCATGCTACTGAGGGTTGAGAGCTTAGAACAAGTGTATAACTGTTCCTTTTTGGAGGTGATTTTTCTACTACTTCATTTGGCAGACACAGTAGCTTAACGCTACTGTAGGAGGAGCTAAGGTGGGAGGAGTTAGGAGAGGAAGAGGAGGAGTAAGGAGAAGAGGAGGAAAAGGAAGGGGAGGAGCTAGGAGACAGAAGAGGAGAACAAGAGAGAGGAGATGGAGGCGGATGTTCATGTGTCTGTAGCAGTCAAAGGTATTTGGTATATCTAGGTTGGGTATTGGCTATTTTGGGAAAAAAGCTTTTGTCTGTGTGTTTTCAGAAGAGACAATTAAGGTATTTCTACCTCCCAGAATTATATGGATTAGAAACAACAGAGGCAGGCTGCCAGAAGACTAGATTCCAGAATTCAAACAAAAAGTTATCTTGATACTAAGATTTGTTTTGAGAATTGTATATTGCAGAATACACAGCCTTGGTATATCTACTCATCAAGCTGAGCAGACCTGCTTGAACCTCTGATGTCCTGGAATTTCAGCTGGATGCAGTGAAGACACAGACATCAGAGGCTTATTAATTTACCCTCCCCCCCACTCCTCTTCTAATATCTCAATGTCTTAATCAGCTTGAAAAAGTTAAAGAGAGTCAGTGCCCCTATTCCCTGGGCTTGGGGACTGAGTTGGTCAATATTGGGCTGTCTTTCTAGGGAAAAATAGTGGTTTTGTTGAAACAGGAGGAATAGCTAGGATTTATTGCATAACAATAACCTATTGGTAGAAATCTGTATAATTTTATTAAGCTGAAGTTATAATTTCTTAAATGGCACAAAATTTACCTTGATGTCAAATTTAAGGCTTTCATTAGTATCAGTTTTTTATAGATATAAAAGTGGCATTAATATTGTTACTCTTATATAGGCATTGTGCCTATATAACTCATTTAGAAATACACGACTTAGACCCAGTCCTTTTTTAACTTTTAAAAACTGATTTGAGATGGTTAGCCTGTGAGTCAAAGGCCTATAGCAATTGCATGGCTCTGAGTTTACTATTAGGGTGTTTTCTAGATTTTAATTAGAAATAGCAGAAAGGAGTTAACGGACAACAGTCCAGACTGCTTTATATAGATAGTTTTCAAAAACGTCAGAAGTTCACAGAATTGATGTCATAAGCATTCCTGTATAAACGTTCATTTTATTAGAGACCTGTCTGCTCCTGACAGCTTCCCTGTCTTGGATTCTAAGAAGAAATTGAGCATCTTTGGAGTTACTCCAGTTGTGGTGATACAGCCACTAGGCAAGAATTGCCTCTTTTCATCTACAGACAAAATACTGTCCAGAAAAAGGGCATACTTACAGAATAGTCGACTGATTATATCTGCCAAGACAGAGTAATCATCCCTTAAAAATTCTGCATTACTAGGTTTGTCAGATGATCCTGGGACAGAAGGCTGAAGACCAGATGCTCCAATGTTTTGAAGTAAGGGACTGTCCAGGTGTTCAGCAGTCTCTATAAATTGTCTAAAATATAAGTTTTAGAAGCTATGCTTTGTGCTTCCTATAATTTCAGTTAATTCAGTCATTCTGGATTTCTGACAGGGTTGAAGACTTATAGTCTCATAGCCAACCCAGGCTATTTACTTTGAGGGAACAGACTTGAGAGGATGGTTTTCAGATGGCATTCATTCTAAAGCCAAGAAAAAAGCCAGGTTCAGAACTTAGTCTTGTAGGTAGGAGAGATGACAGATGTTCTGTTTAGTCAACAAAATGATGGACTGGGTATTAGGTCTATCTCATACCTTACTGATACAAATTGGTGTAGTTATGCTCTATTGTATTTTGAGAGAAAGGTTTGTTTTTTTTTTTTATTTTAACTGAAAGGGTTATATGTAGGAGGAGCTAAGGTGGGAGGAGTTAGGGGAGGAAGAGGAGGAGTAAAGAGGAGAGGAGGAAAAGGAAGGGGAGGAGCTAGGAGACAGGAGAGGGGAACAAGAGAGAGGAGATAGAGGCAGATGTTCATGTGTCTGTAGCAGTCAAAGGTATTTGGTATATCTAGGTTGGGTATTGGATTGTATGGGTATCTTGTTACTGATCATTATCAAATATTGAAGCCTTTAATTAGTCTTTAAGCATTAGAGTCTCATCTTTCTACTGAGCCCGCGTGGATGGCTGGATGGCCTGGGCAATGCCCAGCCTTACAGAGACAGCGTGGGAGATTGAGCCATCTCCCATGCTGATGTCTCGAGGGTGGCAGGGCTGGTGTTTCTAGTTGGCCATTTCTAGCTGCAGCACGCATGTGGCCTCTGGCTGAGAAGCATGGCAGCTGGGCTAGGCAGAGCCACTGCAGCTTAGATAGTTGGCTTGAGCCAGTGGCCATTTTAAAGAATTACTTCAACAGGCTAATATTTTGAGAACTTCAGACAAGGCTTGATAAAATCCCAAGCACCATCATCATTCAGCTTTTCCTTGGAGTATCTGATGAAGATGATGATGCAATTGTACTATGAAGGGCAAATTCATTACACTGTCCTGGAGATACTGTCTCTAAAAAGATCTCATTAACTCTCCCTGTGCACTGACTGTCACTGTCCTCCTTGAAGTGTATCTCCAGTCAGTACAACATAGCATTTCAGTATGCATCATCATCAAAACATTGTATATCTTAACATGTAACATTTACATTCATGAATAGTTCAAGACAGCCAAGAGTCAAGAACCAGAAGGTAGAAAACTACCCCAAAGGAGAAGACTAATAACTTGACCTTTATTAGAATGGCTAGGATAGTTTATAAAGTCACATCCACACCAGGATGCCCATCAGCACATTCCTCTCACTTCATTTGTCCATAACTCTGATGTCCTTGAATGTTTTTCTTAATTCCTTGAATTATTTATTAAGCAATAGTTTGTTTATTATGAAGTCTCACTTAAAGTAAGGAAATCTGCATTTACTGAGTATTCACCAACAGAAAATACCAAGTCAATGCATTGAGTATTATGCACAAGTGCATCACCTTGAACATTTATTTATTTTTTTCTCAATGGCATTTAGTAGATCTCAGCACCATTGTCTTAGATACACTGAGAAAACCAATGGATCTGCTCATAGTGAACATAACTAGTGGTACAAAAGCCTGCTTTGTTGCTAATTTATATACTGTATCATGTGTACGATTTCTCATCTCCCATCAAACCAATAGTCACTCTGCAGGTGAACGATTACAAAAGTTAAATGTTACTTATGTTTCTTTATATGCTTCTAAGTATACACAATAAATAAAGATTGAAGGCAAAGTACTGATTACCCAGGACTCTAAGTCACTATGAGTTTTCTCTTTAAGAACAGACTCACAGTCTATGTAACAATAGCTTCTCTTCTCTTTTCTATTTTCTTGTATTAAGTCCTACAAACTATGAAGCTCATCTCCATTTAATTTACATCTCAAATACCTATTACAACTTAGGCACTAAATAATTCTGGGTTAATAATAATGGATTATTCAGGTTTGTTTGTTCGTTTGATTATTTATTTTAATCTATACTGTTCCTTTGTGGAACGATGAGGTCAGAGTTTTCTTTTGAATATTCTAGGGCTGGACAGATGGCTCAGTGGTTAAGAGCACTGAATGCTCTTCCAGAGGTCCTGAGTTCAATTCCCAGCAACTACATGGTGGCTCACAACCATCAGTAGTGGATCTGATGCCCTTTTCTGGTGTGTCTGAAGAGAGCTCTGGTGTACTTATATAAATACAATAAATAGATAATTAAAAAATATTTTATTAATCATAAACTTAGTGGATAAGTATCTTGTCAAGAAATGGATAAACTAATTATTGTACTTTACTTTTATCCTAAATGCTACAAACCATATGTTGTGGGTCTGAGGAGGTGGCTCAGTGATTAAGAGCAAGTACTGCTATTTCAGAAGACTCAAGTTTGGTTTTCATTATCCAGATCAGGTAGTTCACAACTGCCTATGTAAGACCCGGAGCGCTGGTTCTTATGTCTGGGATGTCCCTCTGGAAAGACACAGAGACAGAGATTGATGCAACCTGCAAGAGGTTTATTGATTCATCCAGCATGCTGGGGCCATCCTGCAATCAGAGCAGAAACAACCGAAGAACAAAGGCATTCACTTTTTATACTTTTTCAGACTATAGGTTTTAGTTAACAGCATGCGTTGGTTATCTCTCATTGGTGGGGCCCATTGTCCTTTGCATTCATTGGCAGTCCCTGGTGAGAAGATATCTTTGGTATGTAGAGGGGGGAATAAGGGGTCTCACCCCTACCACAGATGAGTCATTTCCTGGGACTGGGCATTTCTGAAATTCTCTGATCCTGAGCTCAATGGAAAAATCTCAGCCACCTGGTATTTTCTCAAGGCAGGGAGGAAGTTCTGCTCATCTAATCTAATCTCTACACCTATAACTCCAGCTCCAGGATATGTGATGCCTTCTTCTTGCCTCTGTATGTGTACAATTTTGCACAGATATACAAATTATCCTGTCACTCCATATACATATAAACTAAAATATTAAGTTAAATTACAAATACATACCTTGCTATTTATAAATTAGATTTTCAAGATCCCAGCATTGAAAGAGAAATCAAGATCCCAGCATTGGACCCCAAAGATCATCATATTTTAAATATCTATTTTATATCATAATTTTGTTTTGTTTTGGTTTTTTTTTTGGCAAGAGGGGAGGGGGGAGTCTTTGTGAACTACACAGAAATGAGAGATTGCTGCAAAAATCCAAGAGGAATTTTTAATGTTCTAGCATGCTGGGGCCATCCTGCATCCCAAAAAAGAGAGGCAACCCCAAAGAGCTTGTTCAGTGGACATTTACACGGTCTCTAGGGATAATAGCCATTAGGCACAATGTGATAGGCAGAACAGTGACTTTTTAAACTGATTGATCTTTAGGAAATGAGGTGGCAAGGACCTCCATTGTCTGTAGGTGTCAAGGGTTGGTCCTTCCTTCAGAATGTGTCTACCTGCTCTGAGCCTTTCCCACCAGCAGGTGAGTTCCCTTCAAGGTGTTCTGAGGATTGTTAATCAGCCTCTCCCTTCCTCCTCTGACTATTAATCCATCAAGTGTTCTATGAAGGAGGAATGTTAATTAGCTTCTCCCATGGACGGTGAGGGGAAACAAGTGTTCCAAAATTCCTCTTAAAGAGAGAGAAAGAGAGAGTCAGAGACAGAGACACAAAGAGGCATAGAGAGACATACAGAGAGACAGAATATTTTTTCAAAGAAAACAGGGAGGGAACCACTGTGGATTAGTGTGTAAAGCACACTAAGACAATACCCCTTTCAGGTCACCTGCATTTATCTTCATCTTGCATTAAAAAGAAATATTAAGACAATTTAACTGAATTATGTGAAAACTAGTTCATTTAAAAGCCCTTTTTAACTTTCGTTGTTGTTTTTAAAGTTGAACTGTCAGGATTGCAGCCACTCATTTCTTTAAAATGCAAATTAGCCCTTCTTTAGAATGTGGATACGGAAAAGTCAGCCCTGGCACCTGCCATGGAGAACACCTCAGACTCAGGAGAGATTTGTCTGCTGCTGTGGCTGGGTTCCAGTGTTTCCACACGTCTGACTTCCAAAATAAATGAACAAAAAGGTAATTTTTTCAATATATACCATTAGAAAAACGCCTGGTAATTCGTCATTCTGTTTCTAATATTTTTCATTTTTTTAAAAAAAATGTTGTTATGGTACTCATAATGTATGTGTAGTCAATGCCATAGTGTAGTGTATCTTTTATAGGCATTGCCAAAATGTGTCTTGACACTACCTCTTGAATTCTCTCCTAGCGGCTGAGAGCTCTTTAATTATGACTCAATTCACCCCCTAAGCTCTATCTCTGTACAAGGTTACATTCAGCACCAAGCATTCAATCTGGGCTTTGGGAGAAGATCTTAGACCCAAACTCTCATACTTCTGAGCAAGGTGATGGAGTCTTTTCAGAACAAGGTGATGACTGCATTTATCATTATCTACTCCTATTGTCTTTGATGTGGAAGACTGAACTGAAAACCATCACCAAAGCATCACATGATGATTGACAAACATTAATTGCAGAGCCACAGAGTGATCAAAATTCCATATTTGTCACAAGAATCAGAAGACTGAACACCTGATCAACAAAAATTTAATACTAAATGCTTCCTATTGCATCCACCATACTGTGTACCCCAGTGCCCAGGTTTATTGGGCAAAGCAGCTTTGAACCTCATGGTTTTGATGTTCCTCACAAGCATCTCCTGTTTCTTTTTCCTGAGGTCAGAGTGACTGAATTGATCATTCATTTTTAAGTGACTTAAAAAAAGCAAGAAAGGTAGTTCACATTCAATGCTAGTCAACTTTGTGAGGAGTAAGTTAGTAAGTTTCCCATTTCTTGTGCTAAAATTTGGCATAATGGTAAGTCTATGCACATGTCTGTGTAGCTTTCTGGAGCTGAAGTCACAGGACTGGAGGAACAATTGAACACATGGCAAAGGGAAAAAATTTCTGAACAGAACACCAATGACCTACGCACTAAGATGAAGAATCAACAAATGGGACCTCATAAAATTGCAAAGCTTCTGTAAGTCAAAGGACACTGTCAATAGGAAAAACGGCAACCAACAGATTGGAAAAAGAGCTTTACCAATCCTACATCCAATAGAGGACAATATATACAAAGAACTCAAGAAGTTAGACTCCAGACAACCATATAACCCTATTAAAAATGGGTAACAGAGCTAAACAGAATTCTCAACTAAGGAAACTCGAACGGTGGAGAAGCATGTAAAGAAATGTTCAACATCCTTAGTCATCAGGGAAATGCAAATCAAAATGACCCTGAAATCCCACCTCACACCAGTCAGAATGGCTAAGATCAAAAACTCAGGTGATAGCAGATGCTGGTGAGGATGAGGAGAAAGAGGAACACTCTTACAATGTTGGTGGGATTGCAAGGTGGTACAACTACTCTGGAAAGCAGTCTGATGATTCCTCAGAAAATTGGACATAGTATAACCTGAGGATCCAGCTATACCACCCCTGGGCATATACCCAAAATATGCTCGAATATGTAATAAGGACACATGCTCCATTATGTTCATAGCAGCCTTATTTATATTAGCCAGAATCTGGAAACAACCCAGATGTCCTTCAACAGAGGAATGGACACAGAAAGTGTGGTATATTTACATAATGGTGTACTACACAGCTATTAAAAACAATGACTTCATGAAATTTGCAGACAAATGAATGGAACTTGAAAATATCATCCTGAGTGAGGTAACCCAGTCACAAAAGAAGACACATGGTATGCACTCACTGATGAGTGGATATTAACCCAAAACCTTGGAATACCAATGATAACAATTCACAGACCATATGAAGCTCAAAAAGAAGGAAAACCAAAGTGTGGATGTTTTAGTGCTTCTTAGAAAGAGGAACAAAATTCTCACAGGAGGAAATATGGAGATAAATATAGAGCAGAGACTGAAGGAAAGGCCATCCAGAGACTGCCCCACTTGAGGATCCATCTCATATACAGTCACCAAACCTCTACACTATTGCGGATGCCAGGAACTGCTTGCTGACAGGAGCCTGAAATGGCTGTCTCCTGAGAGGCTCTGCCAGAGCCTGACAAATACAGAGGCTAATGGTCACAGCCAACCATTGGACTGAGCAAGGGGTCCCCGATGGAGGAGTTGGAGAAGGGACTGAAGGAGCTGCAGGGTTTTTCAGCCCCATGGGGAGAGACACAGTGTGAACTGGCCAGACCTCCCAGAGCTCCCAGGGACTGGACCACCAACCAAAGAATACACATGGATGAACCCATGGCTCCAGCTGCATATGTGGAAGAGGATGGCCTTGTTAAACATAAGTGAGAGGAGCAGCCCTTGGGCCTGAGGGGGTTCGATGCCCCAGTGTAAGGGAATACCAGGGAAGGAAGGTGGGAGTGGGTGGGTGGGTGACGGAGTAATTTCATAGAGCCAGGGTGAAGAGGATGGTATAGGGGTTCCAGAAGGGAGACCTGGAAAGGGGATAACATTTGAAATGTAAATAAGGAAAATATCCAATAAAAGAAAAAAATAAGAAAAAGAAAGATGTTAACATTAAGTTATAAATTGGTTGGTAAGAGGATATTTAAATCAGTCAAGACAAAAGAATAAAGCTGAACAAAATAATGACCAGATTTCAGAGGAGGTGAATAAATGTATAGCAGCTTAACAAGATGACACTATATTTAAAGAATGTCTTGTAACTACAGGTGTTAGTAAGCAGGAAGCAAAATAAACCACTAGAACATCCTGACACTCACAGTACAAGACCTATTGATAGGTGGGGAGAAGACACAGATTCGGTAGAAACATTTATAACTCAAATACTCAGGTAGTCTCAAGGCTAGGTTTGCAACCTAAAAGAAATTGCTAAGGTTTGTTTGTTTATTTATTTATTTATTTAATTTGTATGTGTATTTTATCTGCATGTATGTCTACACACCAGAAATCCCTTCCAATCCCATGGGGCTACAGTTATAGATGGTTGTGAGTCCCCGTGTGGGTGGTGGGAACTGAACTCTCTGGAGAAGCAACCAGTGTTCTTCACCCCTGAGCCCTTTCTCTAGAACCCAAGAGAAAGATTTAACACTTTTTGAGTTGCAGATGCTTTGTGGGCTAACAATGTCAAACTTGGATTATTATCCTGATAAATGCTACAGCTGATAACTTATGTCATATTTCCAAATAAAAGGCAAACTGTTTGAATGTGAGCCTTCACTGGGACAGGACAGTTTTCATAGAAAGTGAGGACTTGGTTTTTAAAAAGCCACATTAAAGACACTCTATTCTCAGTCATACTTTCAGAGGCTAGAATTGGCAGCTGTCATCTAAGTAACAGCAGAAAAGAATAACACGCCCTGTCCACCATTGAGTCTTAAAACATCTTCAAGTGGAGTTAAAGTGATTGAAAGCTGAACTTTATCCTCAGATGTTGCCTTTGTAATTTCTGGGACACTTTTGTCTACAAGAACCTCTGTGTTACACAGCTATCAAAGAAGTCTGGAGAGCACTAGTTGGTGCAATTTCTATGTTTTATGAATAGCATGGGCCATCTCATAACTCCTAGCATTATTCCTTTCACTCACTTTTTCTGTAAACACAAGACAAAGGTGGAAAGTCTCTAGGAACATGAGAGCATTGGCCAAGAGATGTAACCAGGGAGAAAGAAATGGCACCTCACAAACAGTAAATGGATTAGAAGTCATGATAATGTATATATGTTCTTTATTTTGTTATTGCTGATGAGGTGAGAATCCTAATTCAAAGTATGCATAGGTATGTCAAAAGACTTCAGGGAATATGAAAATGCCATTTCAAGGACTACATGAATAGTAATTTTTTTCTATTAATAGAAGGAAAAATGTATCATTGGTAAATTAAAACTGACAAAGTAACCCAACTTGTTTTAGGGCTCATAATGTATATTGTGTTTACAAGATATTGTGGACCTGTTCCTGAGTTGAAGAAAGGTGAAAATTTTATTTTCAAGTTATTTAAAATAACGTTTACTGTTTTACAGTAGACAGAGTAAGGCAAAATTCAATCATACTGGCAAGATACAACATGACAACTTCACTGAAGAACAGAAGTGTCCTTGAGATGAAGAAATACTTTAAGACATTAATAAGGAAATATAATTTTATTTTTTCCAGGCTGAGTTCCCACTTCATATTAAATACTCTTAAAAGTAAACAACACTTCTCTTCAGCATTAATAGAAACCTTTGCCTGTATGGAGGATGGCAATATACATATATTTTCATAAAACAAAACAGGCTGTGTCAAAGGCAATGCTTGGGATATCTTGTATCCAAATCGTCTATGTCGAGGGGGCCATATAACCACATTCTTCGACACCACTAAAATAGCAGTTAGGGTTAGGACTTACTTATCTCGAGATCATTTCCAACCTAATTTTGGTTTATAGCATTGCAAAACTATTGTAAAAGATCTAGCTCACTGTGCATTATGGTGACTTTATTATTGTCTATTCTAATTTTTCAGTTGTTTTTGTAGGTACTACATAGTTTACATATGGACTTGCAAAACCTTCAACTGAGTAATTTATATTGGTGCTCAGATGCAGCAACCATCCTAAAGCCCACTCAAGGCATGGTGCTTTGTCAGCTGCTACATGTTGGAGGGTGAAAGACTCATAGTTTATCATCATGATATTACAGACCAATATCATGCTCAGAATAAGTTGGTGTCTTAACAGAGCAAACGGAATGAAAGTGACAAAAGAAATCAAACCATTTAAGATTCTGTGGCTAGGGTGCAATCTTCCATTTTAAACACAAACTTTATTAAGATCAAGTCACAGCACCTTTGAAGGAGTCAAGCCTTTATTAGATATTTAAAAACTATCCCTTTGCATGGTTCATGTGTACTCTCTGACTTGCTCACATTTGTATTGTTTATTCCATTTTAAAAGATGTCACTGGTGGGCTTTGCAATATTTTCAAAGTCTTCAGTGTGTAAAAGCTGCATTGACAGTGTGTGCCAAGCATCACTAACTCGAGCTGCAGAACACTTACATTGTTCTAAATTTAACTAGCATCTTTTAGAACAATCTATGTGAAATAAGAGGTAATGGTCAACTAGAATTATTTAGGTTCAGAAGAGGAACCTCTAAAATATAGAAGATAGCAGAATTTTTATAGCTGGCTATTTTCTCATAAATCACATCAAGCAAAGTAGATTTGTCAGTCATTGGGGTGCCTATTAGCAAAGCTATATTCCTAACAAGTGTATATGAAAACATTATATACAACGTATAGTTATTTATATTTTGTATATTTGGGTGTTTTGTATGCATGTATATTTGTACACCATATCTGTGCCATATGTCAGTAGAGGCCAGTAAAAGGCATTGAATTCTCAGTTACCAAAGATAAAGTTTATGGGCCACCATGTAACTAGATCCTCTTGAAGATCACAATGTATTCTTTGTCTCTGAACCATCTTTCTAGTCCCTAATATCCATTGTCAATGCTTTACGTCAAATTTACCTACACTTGCCTAGTGATTAGAACTGAGAAAATGTTCTCTTTCAACAATACTGTGACTTAAATATAAAACAGTGCTTAATGCATCCATGAAATAATCTTCCTTTGAAAAAAGTAAAAAATAAAATCCACCAATACCAATAAGAAATCAACTCTTACTTATTGATTGACTCATCTTCAGATGGAATTCATAGGAGTTGAAAGTTGAAACAGGGTACACAAAATATGTGTGACAACTAGAGAGGAGAGCTCATGAGAAATACACGTGACATCAGTCTTTGGTTTCTACATGTCCTGTACATGTAAGCACCCACATTCATGACAACACACATACACATAGGCATGTATACTAAACACACAAACACATACATACACCTACATTGGTTTATAAAATTATTTAAACTTACAAATTGAAATTTAAGGCAATTTATTATATTAGTGATGGTGTCACCAGGCAGATTTCAATCCAACTGTCAAGCAAATCCATTACTGTCTCTATAGATATTGTATATTTTAAAGCATTTTTTACATTATCAAAGGCAATACTCAAATTTACATGGTGTGGTAGAGAGGGGAAATTACACACACTCTTCAACTGATGTCTTTTGGCTTCTGTTTCACTAGTAGTTAAGTGGCAGTGATTATTTTTTCATTGCATAATTGAGGATCTGGAAAAACCCCGGGAGGTAAAATGTATTCTGAAAGGCAACCTGGAAAGCTCAGAGAAATATGTATAACCTAAGAAATTTAAAATAAATGGGATGTTCACCCTATTTCCTTTGTAATAATTAATATCTGTCATGAAATTACCTCCTTCAGGGTCTCTAAGGCACATAAATTTAAAACCTTCTTTTCACCTCCAAAGCTAATTTTTAAATATGTCATTTTAAAAAAGGGCGTTGAAGAAGCTTAGACTATAGTATGATAGCTATTTTGGTTGCTAGCTTTACTATTATCCGGAAAAAACTATGATCCTGAAATGGAAGAACATATGTTTGAGAAACTTTCTGCTTCATTTGAAGTAGGTGGATCCAATAAAGTTCACATCTTTAGTCCAAATCTTGACTCAGGAAGACACACCTTTTAAACTGGATCAGACCTTCTGCCAGAAGTCTAGTGAAGGGATAGAAGAAGAAAGCTTTGCTCTTTGCCTGCTTGCCCTTCCCCGTTCACACATCCATTCCTTATTGACTTTGCAATCTATTTCCTCAGGATTAAAAATATAATAGAAGACCAGACAAAAC
>JAJTUV010001926.1:0-228425 GCA_021653895.1 Mastomys natalensis
TTGTGGGAGGAGGGAGAGGATTGAGATCTGGCCACGCCTTAATCACGAACGTTTTCGTGGGTGCACAGTGCGGAGCTGCAAAGGAAGAAATGGAGGGGGCTAAGGGTGAAGGAAGCCTCTGCAGTGAGGTAGGCGTGGTTACCACCATGGCCCCGCCCCATTTTAGTCTTAGTCTCCAAGCTAGAGAGCCGGACCTTTGCATTACTATCCGCCACGCTCTACCTGGGCAGTGTCAGGTTTTCCTGCAAGCTCCTCTACTCCCAAAAGCCCTCGCCACTTCGAAGATCCATTCTACTCAGTGTGGATTTAATGGTAGATAGAGGCCTACTCTAGAGACCCCCTAAATCGCACAAGTGCTCCCATTTTCAACTCTCGGCTCCATATATGTGATGACCTGGAGCGGTCACCTAGGTGCTGAGAAGTCACTGAAGTGGGACTTCCAAACAACCATTCTTTTTCTGTTTTGACTTTCCCCCTTTTTTGAAACGGGGTCTTTTGCTTAGTTCTGGCTCTCCTGGAATTCACTATGTAGGTTAGGGCTCGAATTTATAAAGATTCCTGCCTCTACTGAGTGCTGGGATTAAAGGCAGGCTCCAACAGGACAGAGTTTTTTGTTTTTTAATTTTTGAGCCACCATGCTGTTTTGTTTTGTTTACATCAAGGGCTCACAAGTTAGCCTTGTGTGTCCTCTAACTTGTGCCCACTGGCTTTCTATGGTGGGGTGTGGTAGTGCACACCTTTAATGACAGTGCCTGAACTTGGGAGGCAGAGTGGGGAGATCTTTTTGATTCTGAGATCAGCCTGGTCTACATAGGGAGTTCCAGGTCAGTCAAGGCTGAGTGGTGACACTTTAAAAAAAAAAAGCCAACAACAAAACATTAGGCTTATATACAGACAAGGCAAACAGGGCCTTGTTTGTAGTAGACAAGCATTCTACCACAGGGCTAATCTTCAACCTCTAAATCCATTTGTACTTGCCTACTGTGCTTTGTGTTCTGAGTACTGCCAGGATACTTGGTTCATTATAAAGATAATGGTTAATAATTATGGATGCTGAATTTCAGCAGGAGTCAACCAACAACTGACTCACGAGCTGCTGTCTGTTCAGAACCACCCTGTATGTGAATATGGTTTCCCAGAAGGCAGGATTATAGGTTAGATAAATTTACCTAAAATGCATAACAAAGAAACCATGGTACCACAGCCTGTAATCCCAGACTCTGAAGGCAAATTCAAGGCCAGCCTGGGCTACGAGGTCAGCCTTTACTTTTTTCTGTTAACTTTCAAAGCCTACCTTTAAATTAGATTTTTTTTTTCTTTTTTGTTTTTCAAGACTGGATGTTGTGGAACTCTCTTTGTAGACCAGGCTGGCCTTGAATTCACAGAGTTCACAGCCTGCCTCTACCTCCCAAGGGCTAGGATTAAAGCCATGCACCACCACTGCCTGGCTTAGAATATTTTTCAATAATATATATATATATATTATATATAATATATATATATAATTATATATATTATATATATATATAATTATATATATATTTATATATATTATATATATAATATATATAATATATATATGTATATATATATATATTATATACATACATACATACACACACACATACACACATACACACATACATACTCAGGACAAAAGCAAAACAGTAGGTGACAAGGCGCTTCATTGCCACCAAACCTGATGACTTGTGTTTGAGCCTCAGGACCCACATGATAGGAGAGTGCTAACTCCAGCAAGCTGTTCTCAAACCTCCACATGGACACTGTAGCACATTCTCTCCCACCAATAATAATAATAAAATTTAAAAAGCATTGGGATGGGAGAAGAGATTTCAAAAGCCCTCCCTTCCTAGATCCTGAGATCTCTTACTTTACTCTGTCTGCTGTCTGTCTGTCTGTCTCTCTCTCTCTCTCTCTCTGGGGAGTGGGGGTGTCAGAGAACAATCTTTGGGTCTCAGTAGGATCACCTCAGGTCATTAGGCTCCGTGGCAAACACCTGCTTCAGCTGCTGAGCTTTCCTATCTGATCATACTTACTTTTAAATTCTATTTGAGACAGCATCTTACCATGTGACACTGGCTGGCCTCAAACGCACAGGAATTAGCCTGTCTCTGCTTCCCAATTGCTGATCCCAAGTGCTGATATTAAAGGTATTCTGGGCCTTTTATTAACTTATTTTCGAGACAGGGTCTGTGTAGCACAGGCTGGCCTTGAACTCCTGGATCCTCCTGCCTTTCCCTTCAGAGTTCTGGGATTCCAGATCAGCACCACCATGCCTATCTTCAATCTAGACATACTTATCTTTGTTTCTTGCAAGTTGTGCCAGCACCTCCAGTTGTATTCTGGAGAGAAACCCCAGGCTCTCTATAACTGCTAAGATAGATACAGACTATCTGGCTCACAGCCACTCTCCATCCGCAGTCTTATTAGTTCTACTACTGTTGGCCTTCCTCTATTGGGAGGTTCACAGGAACAGCTTCTCTTTCTTATGTAGCTCCCAAGTCTCCACTTGCTGGGCCACATCCTCCACTGGGAATTCAAAAGCTGGGAGTCAGCACACCAGGCAACAGACTCCTGAGAGCACTCCACCACAGCCCATCTGGTCAGCCTCCCACTGTAGGGTATGTGATCTCATCACATTTTAGACAGGATCTCTTAGACTAGCTACACCAAGTATGCTGGCCCTTGAGTTTCCCAGAATTCTTTCTCCACCTTTCATCTTGCAGTGAGAACACTGGAAGTACAAATATGTGCTTTGTACCACACCAGGCTTTATGTGGGGTGTGGGATTCAAACTCAGGGTGATCCCCACTGCTGGAGCTGAAGTAGAATGTGCTGTGTCATGTCTAAAGCCCTGGATTCCATCTCCAACACCACATAAGCTAGGTGTGGGAGAGCACTCCTTTATCCTGACGATTGGGAGATAGAAGCCAGAGGATCAGAAGGGTCATCCTTGGCTAAACGCTGAGTTTAAGTTCAACCAAAACTACAGGATACCTTGTCTCAAAAAAAAAAAAAATTGTGTTGTGGATAGCCCCAGCCTTATATTTTGATCCTAGTTCCACCCTTCTGGGAGGGGCTGCAGAGGATGATTGAATCTGTACACAGATGACATCTTGTAAACCTTCTGTCCAATTAAAACCTGTAAAATAAAGACTAGAGCCAGAGATTGGGCAGTAGAAGGGGAGGCGGAGAAAAAGGCTTAGGAGAGGAGAGAGTGAGAGGAATCCGATATAAAAGGCAGAGCAGAAGCAGAAGAAGGAAGTCAACGGGAGAGAAGAAGAAGTAGAAGCAGGAGGTAGAAGCAGGAGGAAGCAGAGCAGAAGGAAGCCGACGTCGGAAGAGCCGGAGCTGGACAACCATGCGGCCTGGATAAAACCGCAAGCTATAAGGGATCTCATAGCCGGGGATTAGAGTAATGTAGTGGTAAATCTGCCCAATCCAGGCATGCAATTTATACCATAATTATTGAGTTGTGTTTTCCTTTACTGGTCTCCTTCGGGTAGGAGATCTTACAGCGAGCAAATTTGGAGACTTAAATTGGAAAATACAGAAAATAAAAGAAGGACTGGTGAGATGGCTCAGCGGTTAAGAGCACTGACTGCCCTTCTGGAGGTCATGAGTTCAAATCCCAGCAACCACATGGTGAATCACAACCATCCGTAATGAGATCTGATGCCCTCTTATGGGGTGTCTGCTGAAGACACCTACAGTGTACTTACATATAATAAATAAAAACCTTTAAAAAAAAGAAAAGAAAAAGAAAAGTACTACCCAGAAATCAACACTACCAACAATTTGTCTTTCTAATCTTTACACTATACCTGCATATAATTTGAGGGCCCTAGTGAGTAAAGGTTAAACCTGTGGGGTTTGGAGTCTACTGTTTATGGTCTGTGTTATCTCCTTTGCCCACCCTCCAAGATAACCACATGAGTGAATAGGTGCTTCTGCTACCCTCCGTTCACCGATGAGGAAACCCAAGCAGATAGCCTAGGCCATTTCTCTGACATCACCAACTGGAAAGCTGCAAACTGAAATGAAATAAGAGTTTCGGTAATTGTATTGCCTGTGGCACTCTGCCCTCACACTGGCTTGTTGACCATCTAAACCCACAGACTTTTGTAGGTTTTAGTTGTTTTGTTTTAAGTGTTTGAATAAGGTCCAGCATCTCAGGCATTTTACTCAATGTCCTATTGCTGAAGAAACAACCATGACCAAGGCAACTCTAATAAAAGAAAGCATTTAACTGGGGCTGGCTATAGTAGCCGAGGGTTAGCCTTTATCGTCATGGTGCAGGGGGATGGCAGTATGCAGGTGGACACGGGCTGGAGAGGAGCTGAGAACTGAAAAGGTTAGTAGACTTGTTCAGTTACAGACTCAGAAGCCTCCATTGCAGCCGGGCAGTGGTGGCGCACACTTTTAATCCCAGCACTTGGGAGGCAGAGGCAGGCGGATTTCTGAGTTCGAGGCCAGCCTGGTCTACAGAGTGAGTTCCAGGACAGCCAGTGCTACACAGAGAAACCCTGTCTCGAAAAAAACCTAAAAAAAAAAAGTCTCCATTGCACTCCTCCAGCTAAACCCAGGTCTTCCACACTTACCAGCTCTCTTTCTCTCTCTCTCTCTCTCTCTCTCTCTCTCTCTCTCTCTCTCTCTTCTCTCTCTCTCTCCTCTCTCTCTTTTTTTTTTTTTTTGTTTTTTGAGATAGGGTTTCTCTGTGTAGTCCTGGCTGTCCTGGAACTCACTCTGTAGACCAGGCTGGCCTCGAACTCAGAAATCTGCCTGCCTCTGCCTCCCAAGTGCTGGGATTAAAGGCGTGCGCCACCACCACCTGGCCCTCTCTCTTTGAAGTTCCCATTTTAACAGTGGATTCTGTTTTAAATGAAAGCTTCTTTATTAACCTTCAACTACCATGAGTTTGCCATGCTCCATTAAAAATCTGTCTCATGTTGGCTGGATCTCTAGGGGCACTTCCCCCGCCCCCCAGTAACAGGAAGATTCCAGGAAAGGGCAACAAGAACCCAAATGTACTACTCCTACTCTCTGCCCTCCTTCCTCCTGCCCTGACTTAAGCAGTTGGCAAGTTGAGACTTCCTGCTGGCCCAGGACTGCAGCCCTAAGAGAGCAATGAAACCTGGCTGTGCTCACCTGGTGAGGCCCTTGGCCCTAGGAGAAAAGAATCTGCCAATTGCTGTCTGTGTCCTGGCAAGAGGTGGCCCTCCAGATATGGGGAGAGGCATGTTGCCTCTTCCTCTAGATTAGAAGTTGAGACCACGCAGCAGACCCAGGGCAGGCATAGGGAAATCACCCATCCTAAGAGAGTGAAAACAGGATGAGCCTGGATTATTTGCAATAGTGGAAAATAAGGATGACCTTGGGAACAAAGGTCTGAGGGATGCCAGAAAAACAACAATGCCAACCAGGAAGAGCTCTAGGTGCCTGGAGCAGGGGCAATGGAGCCAGAAGCATATCTCAATAGAACTGAACTATTTAAAAAAAAAGTCTATGTGTCTATAAAAATATCAGTAAATGCTTGGAAGAATAAATAAGGACAAACTAGGGCATCCAAGTGCTCCAGGGTTTCGGGCTGCTCCATTCACACAGGGCGATTGCTTTGTCTGTTGATCCATTGATTGAAAAAGATAAACAAAACAACCAAACAGTTTTACTCTGTTGCCCAGGCTAGCCTGGAACTTAATCTTCCAGCCTCTGCCTTCTGAGTGCTGGGGCACAGGTGTATACAACCATACTCAACAGGATTTAGGATTTTCTTTATTTTTTTTTTCTTTTTTTGACATTTTGAGACAGGGTTTCTCTATGTAGCCCTGAATGTCCTCAAACTCATAACAACAGATATCTTTTTCTGTCAGCTTACAAAGGAAAAAAAAAACCACAAACACTACAATGAGTTCATACACAGGTGCAGGAAGTACTGCCTGGTGGTTAGCTCTGACAAAAGAGATTTTAGATGTAACAGCTCATATTGACCTTTGACTTGATGGGTCCTATGTAAAGCTTTGTAGAATTTCTTAAGATTAGCAAATCTCATATAGAACATTCAAAACATACAGAACAAAACAGAGTATGTGATAAGCATGTCCTTGAGAGAAGTCACTTCTCTGTGTCAATGTCTGGCAGGCATGTTACAGCAACAATATGAAAAACACAGTGACTTCAGCTATTCTGGGGGAAAGGTTGTCAAATCATAACACTCTATAGACCAGGCTGGCCTCCAACTCAAGAGATCTGCCAGCCTCTGCCTCCAGAATGCTGGGATTAAAGGTATGCACCACTACTGCCTGATGATTTTTTTGTTTTTGCTTTGGGGTTTTTTTGGGTTTTGTTTTTGTTTGTGTTTTTTTTTTTTTTTTTTTTTTTGGTTTTTCAAGACAGGGTTTCTGTTAATATTCTGTCTAAACTCCACCTCCACCGTTACCTGGCAACAGCCAGGTAGGCCTGCCCACTATAAAAGGGGGCTGCTTGCCCCTTCCCTCTCTCTTGCTCCCTTGATCTCTCACCTACAGGTTCTCTCTGCCCCCTCCCCCTTCCCTTCCCCCTCTCTCCACGTGGTCATGGCCGGCCTCCACTTCCTCTCTTCTCTCTCTTCTCTCTTTTCCCTGCCATTCTTCCCGCTTTCCTGCTCTCCCCAACCTTTGCCCTCCACCCGAATAACCCCTCCCCCCTTTCGCAGAAACGTCTGGTCTGGTGTTGTCTGTCTAAGCTGCTGCTCCGAAATCTAACAGTTTCTCTGTTAGCCCTGGCTGTCCTGGAACTCACTCTGAAGACCAGGCTGGCCTCGAACTCAGAAATCCACCTGCCTCTGCCTCCCAAGTGCTGGGATTAAAGGTGTGTGCCACCACTGCCCAGCTCTGCCTGATGATTTAAAATTATTTCACAATTAAAAAAAAAAAAAAAAAAAAAAACTTACAGGCTGGAGAGATGGCTCAGTGGTTAAGAGCACTGGCTGCTCTTCCAGAAGTCCTGAGTTCAATTCCCAGCAACCACATGGTAGCTCACAACTATGTGTAATGGGATCTGGTGCCCTTTTCTTGTGTGTCTGAAGAAAGCGACAGTGTACTCACATACATTACTCACATACATTAAATAAATAAGTACTCACATACATTAAATAAATTATTTATTTATTTATTTATTTATTTTTGGTTTTTCGAGACAGGGTTTCTCTGTGTAGCCCAGGCTGTCCTGGAACTCACTCTGTAGACCAGGTTGGCCTTGAACTCAGAAATCTGCCTGCCTCTGCCTCCCAAGTGCTGGGATTAAAGGCATGCGCCGCCACCACCGCCCGGCTAAATAAATCTTTAAAAAGAAAAAAGGAAAAAAAAAAAAACTTCCTAAAAATATTATTCAAACCTGGGAGTCTCTGCAGCTGTGCTCTGGGCAAGGAAATGGTGTGCCCTGGTAGAAGCTGTTACCCAAAGGGACCTGGAAGAGCAGCAAACTCAATCACCCTCTTGTGGTAAAGTGGGGGGGGGGGTGGCCCAGCTGGAAGAGCAGAATCTGATAGGTTATTTCTCTGCCGGTGAAAAGAGCCAATTCAAGCTAGATTAGCATATATTAAAGGCAATTTATTGAAGCTGTTCTCCGGGGAGTTCACTGGCCCCAGGGATTGAGGCCAGGGGAACCACAGAGGTTGGGAGTGGGCGGTATAGGGAACAGAGAGAGAAGGGAGAAGAGAGAGGAAAGGGAGGGGGAGGGTAAGAGAGAGGGTGACCAAAATGTCTGAATTATATAGGGAGTAGCCCCTGGGCTGGAGAGTTCAAAGTTGGGGGCAGAGTATGCATGAAAGGGACTGAGGGATGCTGGGAGAACCTGGAAGCCTGGTCTGTTTTGATAAATAAAGTATGCACCTCAGTCCCTTGTCCCGGGTCCAAAACCAAACAGAACCCCTCCAGGCAAGGTGCACTGGTGGGATTCTTTGGTGAGGGTAGGGACACAGACAATGGGTAAGATTATACAACACTGTTGGTCCTGGGATGAGGACAGGGCAGAGTGTGAAAGGCCAACCTCAGAAGCCTGACCTGAGACAAGGGATGCAGGAAATCCAAAGCAGCCAAAGGCCTTGCAATAGGTTTCATTTCTCAAGGTACAATAGGAGGGGTCCTGAGGGGCAGGGCTTAGCCTTTGAGAGATACATCTTCCTCCTCTTCCTTCCCATCCCCTTCCTTTCTTCTCCTCCCAATGTAACTCAGTCAGGCCTCAAACTCTGGAGCCATAGGTGACCTTGAACTTCTGATTCCGCCTGCCAGCTGCTGGGATGAAAGGGGGGTTGGGGAGTGCAGGTGTCTCACCTTGCAAGCCTTACTAGCCTGGAGCTCACTGATTCAGTGTGAAAACAGGCTAGCCTCTAAGTGACTTCCTAGCAAAACCTCATGGAGTGCTGGGATTTCAGGCGTGAGTCACAAGCCCAGCTCTAACAGACTTTTAAGGTATCTTTACTATGTGTTGTATTTCATCGGCTAAGTAGCTTATCTCCCACCTGTGCCGATGTGCACACCTACACAGGTGTGCACTAAGTCCCGAATGCAGAGCAGCTTTTCCCACCCCTCTAATGACTGGGATGGCGGAATGTATGATGGCCCTGGGCTCCCAGAGGGTTATCAGTAAGCACCCTGTGAAACCACAGCAAGATCCATACATGGAGACTCCTGACTCCCAATACCCTAGAGTGGCCAGAAACATAAGGAATAAACTTCTAGTTATAGCAGTGGGGGGTTTCCAGCCACATGTGCCCCTGACAGGATAGAATAATCAGGCAGGGGCTGGGGATGTACCTTGGTTAGAAGAGCACTAGTCCAGCATGCAAGTTGTCCTTGTTTCAATGCCTGTATAAATCAGCAGCATCAATGCATGCCTGTAATCCCAACACTCTGGGTGAGGAAGCAGGTGGTTTTGAAATTCAAGTTTATCCTCAGCTACATACATACTTTGAGACCAGCTTGGCTACATAAGGCCCAGTTCCAAATCATCACATCATCATCATCATCATCATCAAGCCTTAGAAGTAGCCATTCTGCTGGGCAGTGGTGGCGCACACCTTTAATCCCAGCACTTGGGAAGCAGAGACAGGCGGATATCTGAGTCTGAGGCCAGCCTGGTCTACAGAGTGAGTTCCAGGACAGCCCAGGCTACACAGAGAAACCCTCTCGAAAAAAAAAAAAAAAAAAAATGAAGAAAAAAAAAGTAGCCATTCTACATTCTGTCCTCACATTAGAACCTCTAAAACATCTTGTAGAAGGGACAGAGATCTTTGTGCTCACAGACAAGCATTAGGAGAACCTAGAATGTTAGCAAACAGGTTTGTTCCTACAAGGGAAGGAATGCAATACCTGTTATATGCCCAGAAGGCTGGGAGCATGCTAGCCTGGTGACCTCTGAGATATCTGTATGGTCAGAGACACACTGGTTTTCTCCATCTTAAAACTTATCCTTATGGATTTTACAAAGAGTCTCCATGTAGTCACATCAAATCTTTATTTAACTTGCTTTATTGTGCGCGTTGGATTGAGTTAATTATCACCAGGAAAGTTTTCACCAAATTGTGCTGTGCTTAAATCTGCCTAAAATATACTACTCAGGGTCAGACTCCTGGAGTTTGAACCAATACTGGCTACCTAATCATGACGAACCAAATAGCCTTCCTGATTCCCTCCAAGTCACTCTGCTGACTGTGGAGATCACAGAGAGCCCTGCAGTAGCTCTGTAATAGAATGCTTGCCTGGCATTCACAGAATTCTGGGTTCAATCCTCAGTACAGGAAATAAAACTGCAAAAGGACTTCTCAAAAAGCAGATAGTTGTCGTCTGTGCTGGTAAGGGCAATGTCACAGCTGTGCCAAGTGCCTGAGTCACATCCTCTCACACAGAGGCAAACATGGCTGCAGAAAGCGTCTAATAACAGGTCAGGAGGATGAGAAGCCCAGGGGAGCCACAAGCGCCACAGAGGAACAGCAGGCACACAGGGAAGGGCAATAGGCAGGGATGTTCAGGACCACCCAGAATGCCTCACCAATGGAGGGATGCTGGCCATTTATCTTCCAGCAAGCCATAAATCCATTCCTAATGGGAGATTTAAAAAAGTTTACATAGTTGCTATTATTTCAAGAAATATATTGACAGTAACAGTTAATTTAAAAAGAGGCCATAAATTTGAAGGAGAGCAGGGAAGGGTACACAGGAGAGTTTAGAGAGAAGGGAGGGAGGGAAGATGCTGTAATTAAATTATAATCTCAAAGAAAAATTTAAAATACACCAGGGCTAAAGTATACTCTGGTAAAATGTCTGCCCTGTATCCACAAAACTTAGGGTTCTATTTCCTAAAGGAAAATAAAATATAAATAAAACACGGGGTTGTGGTGAGGTTTATTCCAGTTTTCCTTTTCTTGTCATTTTTTTTTTTTTTTGGGGACAGAGTACTCATGTCCCATAGTTTTTTTTTTTTTTTTTTTTCCTTTTGAGATAAGGCTTCAGTTTGTAGCCCAGGCTGACCTCAAACCTGTGATTCTCCTGCCCCAGGCTCTAGCACTAGGATTACAAGCATGTGTTACAGCAACCAGCTAAATAAAACATATTTGGATATTTAATTGTAAAAGTAGCTTTTATTTAAGCCTGAGTAATTGTCGTCTCCAATGCTTACTGTCTTAGTCTGGTAACCAACGCCTAGTCCTGGAAGCTTCTAGCCTCTGTACATCTAATCTAGGCCTAGAATGTTTTCAGCCTCTCGATCACCCTTCCTAGTTCTTTCTGAACTCTGGCTGGCTGGTTCAACTCAGCTGTTCTGGCTCAAACTCCTCTCCAAGCTGACTGATTCAATCTGGCTTCTCTCTCTTTCAGCCTCTCCTGAATCGCTCTGCCTGGCCTCATACTAACTTTGGCAATCTGTTCTAATCTTCTGGATCCTTCTCATTCTCTGGCTCATCTGTCTTCACCCGTGTCTAGCTTGTTCTCTCTTCAGCCTGTCTTAGTAGAGTTGCCTTTCTCCCTCCTTCTCTCTCTGCACTGCTCTTCAGTTAGCTTCCCTTTCCTCTCTTCTCACAAGAGCTGGGCATATCCTAGTCTGTCAAAATCTTTCTTTGATGCGTCACTCTGTCTGCCACTCAATTAGACATCACTTTCAAACATGGGTACTTCTTTCTACAAACTAACTTTACCTTCCTTGTTTGGGATTAAAGGTGTGTGCTAAGGCTGAGCCACTTCATAGCACAAACTCGGGTCTCATGTTATCAAGAAACGTAATGTTAGTTTAATGTTACTGCTCAATAGCTTAAAATAGCACAAATTCAATGCCTGGGGGCGGGGTGCACAGAAGCAGGTAGATCTCTGTGAATTTGAGGCCAGCCTGGTCTACAAAGTGAGTTAGAATAACCAGAGTTACATAGAGAGACCCTGTCTAAAAAAGAAAAGAAAGAAAGAAAATACCACAAAATTATTTTCTTCTTCTGTAGTCTGGAACGGGAATCTAGAATTAGTTCCACTGGGCCCAAGTCAGTGCAGACAGGGTTAGGTCTACTGGGAGGATCTGGGGACTGTCTGTCTGTTTGCCTTTTATTTGTGAGCCTTTCTTTCAGCTCCTCCTGCTCCCCTGTGCCTATTTTCCATCCCTAATTCCTTGGTCAAATCTCCTTTTTCCTTTAAAATGCTTAATTTTGTTATTACAAGACAAAAGAAGGGGGTGACATACCATGACACACTTATGGAGGTCAGAGGACAGCTTTCCAGAGTTGGTTCCCTCCTTCCACCTTTATGTAGAGTCCAGGGATTGAACTCAGGTTGCCAGGCTTTCAGGGCAAGTATCTGTACCCACCAAAGCATCTGCTCTGCCTCCTGCTTCCTATAATAAAGGTACTTGAAATTACTTTTAAGGGTAATTTATAATAACCTCTCCATGGTGGTTAACCTTCACTGTCAGTTTGATGAAGTCTAGAATCACCTGGGAGTGGGCTTCTGAGCTTGCTGGTGGAGAATTATCTTGCCTAAGTTAATTGAAGTGGGATCTATCCACTGTGGGGTGCATCAATCCTTGGTTGGGATCCTGGACTCTATAAATAGAGAAAGCCAGTTGAGCAGCTGCATGCATTCCTAGATCTCTGCTTCCTGGCTGTGGATGCTATGTGACTGTCTTTGTTAGGGTTTATATTGCTTCAAAGAAACACTATGAGCAAATAGCAAGTTGGAGAGGAAAGAGTTTATTCAGCTTATACTTCCACATTGCTGTTCGTCACCAAAGGAAGTCAGGACTTGAACTCACACGGGGCAGTGTGAACCTGGAGGTGGGAGCTGATGCAGAGGCCATGGAGGAGTGCTGCTTAAGGGTTTGCTCCCTATGGCTTGCTCAGTCTGCTTTCTTTTCTCCTTCTTCTTCTTCTTCTTCTTCTTCTTCTTCTTCTTCTTCTTCTTCTTCTTTTTCTTCTTCTTCTTCTTCTTCTCCTCCTCCTCCTCCTCCTCTTCCTCCTCCTCCTCCTCTTCCTCCTCCTCCTCCTCTTCCTCCTCCTCTTCCTCCTCCTCCTCCTTCTTTTTTTGAGACAGGGTTTCTCTGTATAGCCCTGGCTGTCCTGGAACTCACTCTGTAGACCAGGCTGGCCTCGAACTCAGAAATCCGCCTGCCTCTGCCTCCCAAGTGCTGGGATTAAAGGCGTGTGCCACCACTGCCCAGCATCAGTCTGCTTTCTTATAGAACCCAGGACCACTAACCCACATGGACTGGGCTTTACCCAACCCATCACTAATTGAGAAATGCCTTACAGCTAGATCTCACGGAGATATTTCCTCAACTGAGGCTACTTCCTAGCATGGCTCTAGCTTGTGTCAGCCAGCACAGTGACCAACTGCTTACATTTCTGCATTCTCCACTTCCTCTCATGAGCTGTACCCCTGAAGTGTGAGCCACAATAAACCCTTTTCTCCTTCAAGTTGCTTTTGTCACAGCATTTTATCACAAAAACATGGAAAGAAACTAAGACAACAATGTAGCAAGATTCTGACTCAAACCATAGAAATAAGCAAAAACACCTATCCTGCCTGCTCATTAATTAAAAGCACTTGTTGCAGTTGAAAAGGATCCAGGTTCAGTTCCAAGTACCCTTATAGTGTCCCACACTTACTCCAGTTCCTAAAGATCTGACACCTTCTGCCTTTCTCTGGCACCAGGCACATACATTGTGAACATATACATGTATAGGCAAACTCTCCCACATATAAAATAATAATGACCCTTAAAAAAAAAAAAAACTCTACGCTGTCAAGATCCAACATAGTTTCCCAAGAGCTCTCTCATTTAATCAACCCCGAGAGCCAAGCAGCAACAGAGGGGAGAGAAAAGCAGGTTAAGAAGTACCATGAGGAAGATGAGAGACAAAACCAGAAATTAGGGCAGTCCACAGAATGACTGATCCAGTTTTTCTTTTTTTTTTTTTTGGTTTTTTTTTGAGACAGGGTTTCTCTGTGTAGCCCGGGCTGTCCTGGAACTCACTCTGTAGACCAGGCTGGCCTCGAACTCAGAAATCCACCTGCCTCTGCCTCCCAAGTGCTGGGATTAAAGGCGTGCGCCACCACCGCCCGGCCTTTTTTTTTTTTTTTTTTTTTTTGGTTTCCAGTTTTTCAACCTATCATTATAGGGAGAAATTTAAAAAAGGGAAAGACTACTCTAGATTAAAAGAAATTTAAGAGCTGTAATTACCGAATGCAATTTGTGTACCCTGATACCAACAGGCTGGGAATAAAAGGACATTTTTGAGATAATTAGGGAAATTTGAACGTGACCTAGCTGTAGACCTAGTCGTTGAGAGCATGCAGGAAGTTTTACTAGTTTGGTTTAGTGTAGTAGGGGCAGGATCTGTGGAAGAAAATGGCTACCCGCTGGAGAGACATTAAGTCTAGACTTTGTTTCAGAATACTTCAGTAACAGTAAAAACAACACATCAAAGGACTGGCTTGTAGAGTGTGGAGGTTTACTTAGTGGAGGGGAGATGATGGCATCTATGGAGAAGGACTCATCACCCACGCTGGGATGAGACTTCCTAGTGGCTTGGTTGTTTGGTGAATGGGGGATGGGACTCACCCACGATTCTGTAAGTAACTCATGCTCTGCAAGTCAGCTCAATAAATTCATTAGTTCACCAAGTGGGACTTTGGAATTGTTAAATACTTGGTCTGTTGTTTGTGAGTCTACTCTGGGTGAGTAGACATTTGGGGGGTATCTTCCCCAGAGAAAGCTGACACAATAAAACCCAGTCTGCCTCTAGTTACAATTGAATCCTAAGTATTGAAGGCTCAATCCCCACTACAGCAGGGTTCAGGAATAAGACTTTGGAAGGTGGTCAGATCATAAAGGGTCTAATGTCCCTGGGAACAGAGCCTTGGACAGCTTCGTAACTCTATAGGCTATTACCCCACAATAGTGATACAGACTTAGGAGGTTGCACCCAGCTGAGGGGTGTTGATCTTTGGAAGGACTCTAACTCATCCTGGGCCTTTCTGTCTCTTTCTGATTCTGGCCACCGAGGTGACCAGCTTTGTTCACCACATACTTCCCTTCTGGCCTAGAAATGGCAGAGCCAAGTGGCATGAACTGAAGCCTTCAAACCCATCAACCCCAGAACAGTTTCCTCCTTTTGGTTGATTTTCTCAAGTATTTTGTCATGGTGATGATAAGCTGACTCCGTCACTGTTCTGTTTTCAAGGTATGCTTAAACTTTTTCAAAATTATTTTGAAATTCTTTTTTTTTTTTTTTTTTTTTTTTTGGTTTTTCGAGACAGGGTTTCTCTGTGTAGCCCTGGCTGTCCTGGAACTCACTCTGTAGACCAGGCTGGCCTGGAACTCAGAAATCCGCCTACCTCTGCCTCCCAAGTGCTGAGATTAAAGGTGTGCGCCACCACCGCCTGGCTATTTTGAAATTCTTAGAGAGAAGTTTTATACTGTATCTTATAGCGTTTATAAAGTCCCCCAAGCCTTACTGTTAGGAAAAAAAAATCATACTCTTTTAAAATATTTTTAAATGTATGTGTGTGATAAAACATACCTTCAGCCCCAGCATTTGGAAGGAAGAGACAGGCAGATCTGTAGAAGTTCAAGGTTAGCCTGATCTCCATTGTGAGTTCTAGTCCAGCCAGGGCTACATAGTGAGACCATATTTAAAGAAGAGAAGGAGAAGGAGGGAGAGAAGAAAAGGAGGAAGAGAACAGGAAGGAGAGAGAGGAGGAGGAGGAGGACAACGAGGAGGACGAGGAGGAAAATATAAGTAAACATATGTGTACATGATTTCTTGGGAGGGAGAAGTTGGATGGAAGATGGGGCCCTTATCCAAGAAGCTAAATTCACCAATGTTTTTACCAAAAAAACCAAACCAAACCAAACCAAAAACATGGCAGAGAGGCTGGTAAACTATAGGGAGAAAACCTATCACTTGCAAACAAAACATAGAGGTCAAATTATATAGCGATTTAATAGAGGAGGCACAGTTTAGCTATACCAATATCCATTTATTTGCTATTTTTTCTAGAGTTTTTCTGTCTCCTTGAAGACTGCTCCTTAGCAGGGTTTTTGCACCTGTTTATTGGGCTAAGCACAGCTTTTGTTTATTCTGGCTGTATCCTCAATTCACCTTACTCGTCAAAGCTAATTTCACTGAATATTTAATTCTAACATGGTAGCTATTTTCTTTTCATCTTTTGAGAATATTATTCTACTATGGTCTGTTTACCCTTGCTGGTGAGAAACCTGTCAGCTCCACAGTTGTTTCTTTGTAGATGGTATGACTTTGCTTTCTAATTGCCTGGGAAAATAAATCCTTTTTGTTGTAGAAATTTTCAAATACCCTAAAGTTGAGAGAAGAATATAATGAATGTTTCTATTTCCAATATTTAGGTTCAAAAGTTGTCAACATCTATTGTGCCCATCTCCCCACAGGCTTTTTTCTCCTGAGGCAGGGTTTCAAATAGCCCAGGCTTGGGGATGACCCTGTATTTTTATTTTATTTATTTATTTATTTTTGGTTTTTTGAGACAGGGTTTCTCTGTGTAGCCCTGGCTGTCCTGGAACTCACTCTGTAGACCAGGCTGGCCTGGAACTCAGAAATCTGCCTGCCTCTGCCTCCCAAGTGCTGGGATTAAAGGTGTGCGCCATCACTGCCCGGTGGTTGTTTTTTTCAAGATAGGGTTTTTCTGTGTAGCCCTGGCTATCCTGGAACTCATGTTGTAGACCAGGCTAGAGATTCTCCTCTCCTCTGCCTGCTGGGATTAAAGGAGTGCACCACCATCTCCCACCTTAAACGACTTTTTTTTTTTTTTTTTTTTTTTTTTTTTAAGACAAGGTATACCAATTTGGCCTTGATTTTTGTTTGTTTGTTTGGATGATTGGTTGGTTTTGAGATAGGACCTCACAGTGTAAGCTATTGTCCTGGAATTCACTGTGTAGACCAGGCTGGCCCTTTGTGCTACAACACCCAGCTTCACCTTGAATTTAAGACCCTCCTGCCCTTGCCTGCCCCACATGTTGAGATTATAGATGTTTGACACTGATGGCTCTCTCAAACGTCTATTTTTTTATTTTCTTGAGACAAAATTTCGTGTAACTCAGGCTGGGTAAAGATGACCTTGAACACCTGATCCTCCAGCTTCCTTTTCCAAGTTCTGGGAGTATGGATGGGATGAGCGTTTCCAAGGCTAGCTTCTTATAGTGTGGTTATTCCAAACTTTGAACTTCACCTCCAAAGTACCAGGTTCGGCTCAGCGTCTTAGCCCCTCGAGGTCTCCAGGCCTTTTGCCCAGATTCTCGCTGCATTTAGCTGAGTGCGCCCTCTGCTGCTCACGTGCAGAACTCAAAACCTTAAAGTCTATGGACATTAGCACAGGCAATTGCTCGCTTTTTCAGGGTTTGCGACCCCACTTCACCCCGACTCCATCTTTCCAGAATGATAAAAACTCTTAGCCTTGGCCTGAAAGTCTTTGCTAAGCTGGGTCTGTACTCTCGGAGGAAACCGACCATCCCCCTTCCTCGCCCCCAGTCTGTCTCCTCGGCCCTAAATTCTTCATGCAGTGCAGAGTTGCGTCTTCCCTTGCTGTCCTTTCCCCTTATGGCTCACAGGAGCCCCTTTCCTTGAGCTCGACCTACTGGAGTCAGAGTGAGAGCTGGGCTTTCAGGATTTAGAAGGAGATAGCCCTTCTGGGATGAATACAGTGATTGCTAGTCACTAAACCAGACTTCTGGAACCCACATGATGTAAGGCGAGAACCAACTCCAGAAAGCTGTACATACACACGGAGTGGGTGGGGGAGAGGAAGAGCAAATAAACACAATACAACTCTTTCAAAAAGAAAGACAAGATCCTTCTGAAGGGATCACAGCACATGCCCACCAAAAGGCACCCCTCCTTCTGGGTGTCAGGAGAGACCTGTGACAGGACCCTGAAACTAGGAACTAGGGACCACACTTTCCTGTAGCATCCTTTTGACTTGTTTGTTTTGAGAAAGGGTCCCTCTATATCAGTGGTTCTCAACCTTCCTAATGCTGCGACCCTTTAATAAAGTTTCCCATGTTGTGGTGACCTCCAACCATGAAACTATTTTTTTGCTATTTCATAACTGCAATTTTGCTACTGTTATGAATCACAATGTAAATATCTGATGTGCAACCTCTGTGAAAAGTTTATTCAACCCTCCTCAGAGGGATCAAAACCCACAGGTTAAGAACCACTGCTCTATGTAGCTGTGGCTGGCATAGAACTCACAGATCTTCCTGCCTCTGCCTCCCAAGTACTGGTATTAAAGGTGTGTGATAGCACACCAGACTTGCCTTGGTTGTTTAAAGCCTTCAAGTGCCTCGGTAACACACTCTCTAGTGTTCCTAAGCACAGGAGACTGCCAGTGCCTTACAGAGAAAACAGTTACATCTTGCCTAAACATGGATATGCATTCTGAGAAATGTGATTTGGGTGAAGTTTTTGATTCTGTGAACACCTCAGAGTGCACTGACACAAACCAAGAAGGTCGCAACACTGGGCTAAACGATAGAATTTCAAAGTTATGGCCACAGGGTCTTGCTATGTAGCCCTGGGTGACCTGGGACTCACTATGTAGCCTAAACTGACCTTGAGTTTCAAAGGATCTTCCAACTTCAGCCTCCTGGGTGCTGGAATTACAGGCTTGTGTTGGCAAGAGCCATAGGATATATAATCTTATAAGATTACCACTGCACAGAAGTCTGTCAGTAACAGCACAGCCTCCTGTTTCCCCCACTATCAGCAATGAACTTAATGTCAAGATTCTGCCACACAGGGTAGATGAAATGGCTAGCAGGAAAAGGTGACTGCCACCAAGCGTGATGACCTCAGTTCAATCCCCAAGATCCACATAGTGGAAAGGAAAACTAACTTCCTCTAGTCTGATCTCCTTATGCTCTGGTACCACTCTGACAGGTACATACATGCACACAAATTAATGAAAAAAAATAAATCATATATATATATATATATATATATATATATATATATATATATATAAAAGGTGCATCTAGCCAGGCATGTGGTAGTGCACGCCTTTAATCCCAGCACTTGGGAGGCAGAGGCAGGTGGATTTCTGAGTTCAAGGCCAGCCTGGTCTACAGAGTGAGTTCCAGGACAGCCAGGGCTACACAGAGAAACCCTGTCTCGAAAAACCAAAAAAAAAAAAAACAAAAAACAAAACAAACAAAAAAAACAACAACAACAAAAAAGATCATCTAAACAGGAACACTCATATACCCAAGCTGAGTGGAATGGGAATATAGTTTAGTTAGTAGAGGGCTTACCCAGCATGCTCAAGCCTGGATTCTATCTCCATGTAAACTAGGTATGGTAGAGCACACTGGTAACCCCAGCACCTTGGGGGTGGGGGCAGGAGGATCAGGAGTTCAAGGTCAACTTTGGTTACATAGCTAGTTCAAACCAGCCTGGCCTCCATGAGACCCTGTCTTAAAACAAAACAAGCCGGGCGGTGGTGGCGCACGCCTTTAATCCCAGCATTTGGGAGGCAGAGGCAGGCGGATCTCTGAGTTCGAGGCCAGCCTGGTCTACAGAGTGAGTTCCAGGCCAGCCCGGGCTACACAGAGAAACCCTGTCTCGAAAAAACAAAAAAAAAAAAAAAAAAACAGAAAACAAGCAGGGTGATGCATGTCTTTAATCCCAGCACTCAGGATAGGCAGGACATCCAAGGCTGTTACACAGAGAAACGGTCTTGGTGGGGGTGGGGGAGGGAGTAACCAACCAGGATTGGAGAGATGGCTCACAGTTAAGAGTGCTTGCTGCTGCTCTTTCAGAGAAGAGAAAAGCTAGGTCAGGTTCCCAGCATAACCACCTCCACCTCCAACTCTGGCTCTAGCTGGATCCTCTTGCCTCTGCCTTGCCTGCTGGGATTAAAGGTGTGTAGCAAACCTGACTGTTTTGTATAAATTTTATCTTTGGAATTTTAGCAATGTAAGTTTATAATCCTTAAAAATAAACACATTTACAATGGCTTCAGACTATTGGTTTTTGTTTTGTTTTATTAAGTCAAATTGTTACAGCCTCCAGTTTGATTTGAGCCAAAGTTTTTGAGTCCTGCTTAGCTATTAACTTGAGTCTTGTGGTGAGGTAAGTGGAAGGACACCAGGGTATGATTCAAGGTTGGCCTTGGACCCAGAGCAATCCTTCTGCTGCTGCTGCTTCTCTCTCCCCTCCCCTCCCCTCCCCTCCCGTCCCCTCCCCTCCCCACCTTTGCTGTTTATTAGGAAGTGGGAGCAGAGCCTCTCCAGCACCACGGCTGGTCTTGATCTGACTTCATCTACCACAGGCTAGGATTACAAGTGTTACAGGGAGCCCACCGGGGATGACCGCTTAGACAGTTCGTAGCCAACTGAAAGTCTTTAATTCTAGCTGGATGGGACTACACTTAGGTATTAGGACATACTGCTGCCCTGAGCATTTAGACCAAGGCATTTTAAAGGCAATAACCACATCCTGTTGTCTGTGCAACTTCAGAGGGAGATTTGCACAAGCAGGCAATTTCATGGAAGCTAAGAACTGGGACATACTGGCCTCAGACCCTAAAATGGAGTTGGGTAATTTTTCATGGGATTTTCCATCAAGGAGATTCAATTCTAGTTAAAGCCGAAGTGGCCTCAAAAGAATACAGGAGCTGGCCAGTGGTGGCACACCGCTCTAGTCTCCGCGCTCTGGAGTCGTGAGGCTCAGTCTGTCCCCGGTTCGAGTCCCGTCTCTGCCACAATTCCATGAATTGTAGGGGGAAAAAAAAAAAAAAAAACCAAAACTTTGCCGGTGGTGGTGCACGCCTTTAATCCCACTTGGGAGGCAGAGGCAGACAGATTTCTGAGTTCGAGGCCAGCCTGGTCTACAGAGTGAGTTCCAGGACAGCCAGGGCTACACAGAGAACCCCTGTCTCGAAAAACAACAACAAAAAGAATACAGGATGGAAGAACCTCTGCACTGTCTTTCCCTGCACCATCATGTCTGGCTTTTTGTTGTTCTTGAGATTTGTATCATGTGTGAGCTATCATGTGGGTACTGGGAATTGAACCCTGGTCCTCTAGAAGAGCCAACTCTCCTCCAGTCTTGGTAATTTTCTTTTTAATTAAGACAGGCAGAGTTCACATTTAAATAAAGACCTACTTCTCAGAGTTAGGTTTCCACCATTGTGTTTCTGTCTATTGAAACAATTTCAAAAATCCTCAGGCCCTTGTCAAGCTGTACTATAAATGGTTACAGTTTTCAGTCAGGCATCCAAGTAGATACCCTGGACCAAGAAGCTGTCACAGCTACTATTATGTTATAGTTAGTTGGAATGGTTTGCTGTGGGGTGGCTGCTACTTTTCTCATGTCACTCCTATTAGAGGTACCCCTTTCAAGCCTAGTGTCTTTGAAGGAACTCAGAATAGACTGGCAATTACAGGAAAATCAGAGTCTGAGTTCCATCTTAATATACCTGGGGTGCAGATGTGTGGCAGAGACCCTTGTTAGCCAAGGACTTCCAGGAGCAGGAGGTAGCTTTGGTGCAGGTATGGCAGTTCAGATGGAACCTGGAGGATGCAAAGAGCCAATACAGAGGCATACAGCATGCAGCTACAGCGAGCGAGGCGGGGTCCACAGCCACAGAGAGGGTAGGGATGAAAAGCCTGGCTGGGTTGGGGAGGGACAAGTCTAGGGCAGCAGTTGGGATGCAGGGCAGTGGAGTGCCTCGCCATGCATGGCTTATCATCCCATCGAAAGCCACCTGCCACTTTCTCAGGTCCAGCACTAGCCAGTGCCTGCCCCAGGGAGCGTGGGAATGGAACCCAGCTTCATTTACTCTGCAGTTAATGGACCTGTCCCACACTCCTCTGTACTTCCAGAGCAGAGAGCAGGGTCGTAACTGCCCCGAGTGCTGTCTGTCTGCTGGGCTTAGCTCTGGAATTAACCTCCTTTTCGTTTTGTTTTGTTTTTCTTTTTAAAAACACTTTCTCGAGGGAAAGAGCTATCCTTCTTACCTAAGTCCGTTTGTAATTGAGGAATCAGACACTGAGCGGATAAGGAACTTGCCTAAGGCCACACAGTTGCTGCAGATATGAGTTTTGAAACTAGGTCCCCTCTGCTTCCATTTCATCCGTCTACACCAGTGGGAGAGATCCAAAACCTCTTGGAATTATTGAGTTCTTTTTACCTCAACCCCATCCATCCTATTTGGGTACAATAAAGAAGCCTCTCCTTTCAAGAGCCCATTGGACTTGTAGTGTGGAGAGGTTGGCAGCAGTTTAATTTTGATTCCTAATGGTTTAAAAGATATATTTCCCAGGACACTGTGAGGCATACTTGTAAACTATAATCCCAGACTAGGGAGGCTGAACCAGTCTGGGCTTCCGAGCCATATCCTATCTTAAGTCACATTATCATCGTCACCCTCCCACCCCTCACCCCTCCACTATCATCACCCCCCCCCCACCCCACTCCACCCCTCCACCACTACTATCATCACCCCTCCCACCCCTCACCCCCTCCACTATCATCACCCTCCCACCCCTCACCCCTCCACTATCATCACCCCTCCCACCCCTCACCCCTCCACTATCATCACCCCTCCCACCCCTCACCCCCTCCACTATCATCACCCCCCCCCACCCCTCCCCCCCCACCACCCCTGTCATCTGAGCTGACCCTGCAGTAGAGGCAAGTGTATCAAGCCTGCCACCCAGTGGTCGAGTCCTGAAGGACAGCCCCCTGCTCCTTTGTGGACTTGGTTAGAATATTGGATTCTGGGCTAAAATCCAATAATCAGTGAGTGAATACCATGTATGTTCTTTTGTGATTGGGTTACTTCACTCAGGATGATATTTTCTAGTTCCATCCATTTATATAAGAATTTATCAAATTCATTGTTTTTAATAGATGAGTAATATTCCGTTGTATAAATGTACCACATTTTCACAGACCACATAAAGCTCATGAAGAATGACTACCAAGTAGGGGGGGACTTCAGTCCTTCTTAGAAGGAGTAAAAAATACTCAAGGGGCAAATATGGAGACACAGTGCAGGACAGAAACCGAAGGAGAGACAGACCATTCCACCTGGATATCCATCCATGTGCAGTCACCAAGGTAGATGTTGATGTGGATGTCAGGATGTACATGCTGACAGGAGCCTGATATAGCTGTCTCCTTAGAAGTCTGCAAGAGTCGACATACTCAGAGGCAGATGCTCACAGCAACCATTAAACTGATCATGGGGTTCCCAATGGAGAAGATAGAGTGAAGGACTGAAGGAGTTGAGAGGATTGCGACACCATGAGGAAAGCAACAATCCCAACCAACCAGAGCCCCCCAGGGTCTAAACCACCAGCCTGGGAGCGCTTAGGGAGGACCCATGGCTCCAGCTATATATGCAAGGGAGCTATATATAAGTGGGAGAAGAGATCCTTGGTCCCATGAAGGCTGGACGCTGGGGGGGGGGATATTCGAGGGTGGGGAGGTGAGGTACGGGGGAAGGTTGGGTGGGGTACACCAAGTGGAGGCAGGAGGAGGGGGGAAAGGGATAGTGAGTTCCTGGAGGGAGGGGGGGAAAATGGGGTAAGGGGAGAACATCTGAAATGTAAAAAAAATTTCCAAAAAAAAAAAAAAAAAAAAAAAAGCCGGGCGGTGGTGGCGCACCCCTTTAATCCCACATTTGGGGGCAGAGGCGGCGGTTTTCCCTGAGTTCGGGGCCAGCCGGGTCAACCAGTGATTCCAGGACACCCAAAAAAAAAAAAAAAAAGAAAAATTGGATCTATTTAAAAGGGTTAAAACCGGGGTCTGATTTTTTTTTTTTGGGTTTTTAGAAAAGGTTTAAATCGGGCCCAGAGGCCTAAAAACTTCTATGTAACTGTCTTAGTTTCTTTTCTGAGCTGGGGTTTTTTTCCCCAGCAAAAGCAACCAAAGCGAAGCGTCCTGTGGTCCACAGTTCCCTACGGCCCATCTCGGGAGAGTGACAGTGCAGAAGCTCAGAGACAGAGAAAAAGCATGCTTTTCCTCACGGGCTTTCCCCCTTTTTTGTAAACGGATTCCTGCCCAGGCTACGGTCCCTTCCCTAATTAAATGGACTCCCCTTTGTTAATGTAAGGGGAATCACCCCCTCCCGCATAACCCCAAAAAGAAATAAGGGGGGGGAAAAAAACCCTTTCTAAATTTAAGTTTTCACCTTCCCAAAAGGAACCCCTAAAACTTAGGGGGGGGGGTGCCCCCAACCACAAAATTTTTTTTTTTTTTTATAAATTCTGCTACGTTATAACATAATCTAAATATTTTGGTTTTTCTGGTGGTTTTGGGGGCCCCGGGGGGGTTTTTTCCTTTGGGGGAAAAGGGTGGGGGAAAAGCTCCGGGGCCTTCCGTTAACGCCATGCATTGGTAGCGGCCCCCCTTTTTTTTCTCCCCCTTTTCCCAAATGGGCCCTTTTTTAAAAATTCCCAAAAAATTTTTAAAGGGGGAAATTGTTTGGGGAAATGGGGGGGGACATAGTCGGGGGAAACAAAAAGCCAAACCCCCCACCAAACCCTTAAAACCCCCCAACCCCCTTTCCCCAAACCTTTGGTTCCCAAAAACCGGCCCGGTCAACATAAACAAAACCAAAAATAAAAAAAAAAAATAAAAAATTGTTTTAAAAAAAAAACAAAAATACCCGGGGGGCAACCCGCAAACCCCAAAAAAGGAAAAGGGAAAGAAATGTAAAAAAAAAAAAAAGAATTTGGGGTTTGGGGGGAAATTGTGAAAGGTAAAAGGGGGAAATTGGAAAAACCTAAAAAACTTTTTCCCCCCCGGAAAGAAAATTTTTTTGGAAGGGAAAGGGGGGAAAAAAGCTTTAAAAAAGTGGGGAAAAAAATTTTCCCATTTAAAAGGGGGGGGGGGTTGGGGGGGGGGGAAATGGGGGTTCCCCCCAAAAAAAAAATTTTTAAAAGGGGGAAAAAAGGGAGGGGTTTTTTTGGGGGGGTTTTTTTTCCTAAAAAAAAAAAAAACTTGATCTTTTTTCGAAATAAAAATTTTTTTTTGGGTTTTAAAATTTTTTGTGGGGTTTAAAAAAAAATGATATTAAAAACTTAATCCCCCTTTTTGGGTTTTTTTTTTAATTAAACAAATTTTTTTTTTTTTGTTTTTTAATTTTTTTCCCCCTTCCAGAAACCAAAAAGGGGTTTAACCCCGAAATTTTTTTAAAAAATTAAACAATCCTTTTTCCCCCCGAGCCTCCTCCCCCCCCCCCTTTTTTCCTTCCCCCGTCCCAGGGAAATTCCCCCTTTGGGTTTTAAAGGTATTTTTTTTTAATTTTTCCTTATTATTTCATTCTGAAGCCGTTAATTTTTTTTTTTTCCCCTTTTTTTTTTTTTTTTTCCCTTTTTCCAAATTTTTCTTTTTTATTTTTCCCCCCTTTTTTTCCCCCCAAAATTCCCCCCTTTTTCCTTTTCTCTTTTTTTTATTTTTTTTTTTTTTTCCTTCTTCTTCAAAACCCCCAAAAAAAAACCCCAAAATTTTCTCTTCTATTTAAATTTCCTTTTTTTTTGAAACCCAATCAAAATTTCTTAACCTTTCCCCCTCTCCCCCCCCAAAACTCTTTTTTTTTTTTCCCCTCTTTTTTCCCCCCTTTTTTTTTTTTTTTTTAAAATTCCTCCCTCTTTTTTTTTTTATTTTTTTTTTTTTTTTTTTTTTCCTTTTTTCCTTTTTTTTTTTTTTATTTTTTTTTTTTTCCCCTTTTTTTTTTTGTTTCTTTTTTTTGGTTTTTAAAAAAATTTTTTTTTTTTTTTTTTTTTTTCCTGGCGGAACCCCTTTTTAAAAAAAAAGAAAACCCCCTTTAAATTTTTAAAAAAAAAAATCAACAAATCTAAAAAAATTTAAATTCCCCCCAAAGGGGGACCTCACCCCTTTCAAACCCCCCCACTTTCTTTCCCCCACTCCCAAAACTCTCCCCCCTCCTCCAAAAACCTTTTTCCCCTCCACCCCCCTTCCCCCTTTTTGGGGGGGCCCCCCCAAAACCCCCTCTTAAACCCCTCCGGTTTTTAATTATTTAAAACCCCTTGGGGGTTTTTTTCCTTCCCCCAGCCAAAAAAAATTGGGGAAAAGGGCCTAAAATTTTTGGTCCCCCCCCCCATTTAGTAAAACCTGGGGGTTTCCCGATTTTTGACAGGACCCCGGGGAGTCCAAAGGTTTGGAAAAATTTCCCAGATGGGATATGGGGGGGGAAAAAAAAAATTTAAAAAAAAAGACCCAAAAAATTAAAATTTAAAAAAAGGGCGGAGAAAACTTTTTTAAAAGGGGGGAAAATTTTGGGGAAAAAGGGGAAAAATTTTCCCCCTCTTTCTCTGCCGACCCACCCCCAGAGGAAAAAAACCCAAAAACACCCCAAAAAAACCCCAAAAAAAAAAAACCCCCTTTTTTTTTAAAAGGGGTTTAAGGTAACCCTTTTCCCCCCAAAAGGGAGGAAGGGGGAAATTTTGGGGTTTTCCCCTTTCTTTTTTCCCAAAAAAAGTTAAAACAAAAAAACCCCCCCCGTTTTTTTGGGGGGGAAAAAAAATTTTTTAAATTTGTTTTTTAAATGAAGGCTCTAGCCCCTTATCTAATGCCCCCCCGCCGGCCATCCCAAAGCTGGCATCCTCCAGCTCTCCAGCACTTTCCTCCTGCCTGGGCCAGGCCCATGGGCTGGCAGCAGCCTCTGCCTGGCAGGAGGGCCCCTCCAGGAAGGGGAGCCTGAGCCCAGAATGCTTAGCAACACTCTGAGTTAATTATTTAATTGGGTGAAACACCCATTAGGGAGGATTCTCACTTCCCAGACAGCCTGTGAGTAAACATGTCGAGAAGAGTGAGGTGTCCGTGAAAGCTGTCACTCACCCTGGCTCCTCCCCCGCCCCCATTCTCCAGCTGAGGAGGAGACCCTGGAGGATTCTGCCCAGATGTTTCTGTAGGCAGGACCAGGCTAGGCTGGCCAGAGAGGTCTCTGAGACAAACTGTGGCTTCCAGAGGTGGGAGGTTATGGGGGACCTGCAGCCAGCCTTGTAACAAGAAGTAAGGAGCTCTCAAGAATGCCACTTCAAGCAGGTAGCTGGGGATGAAGAGGATGAGTCTGGAGCCAGAAACTGTGTGTTCAAGAACTGGAAGCAGAATATTGTGGCCCCTCAAAGGTGAGCATTTAGGGTTAGGGAGCCAGCTCAATGGTAACTGCTGCCTGTTACTCTCCAGTTCCATCAGATCCAGGAACATAGTACACATACACACAAAGGACGACCACACACACACAGACACACACAGACACACACACACACACCCCTAAAATAAACAAAGCTAAGCCAGGCATGATGGTTATAATGGCATACACCTTTAGTCCCAGCACTTGGGATGCAGAGGCAGGCAGATTTCTGCGGGTTCCAGGCCAGCCTGGTCTACATAGGTTACATAGTGATAACTTGTCTCAAACAAAACAACAGTAAAAGTAAAATAAAGCTGAAGAACTGGGCAGGGGGGTCTGCTGCCGTCCCTCCACCTCAGCTCTGGGGGAGGCAGAGACCATTGGATCCTGGGACTCGATGTCCAGTTAGTCTAGCTGAATTGATGAACTCTGGGTTCAGTGAGACCCTGTCTCAAAATATAAGGTGGAGAATGATTGAGATAAAACACAGGACACCAACCTGTGACCCCTAAAGGTACAAATATCTGCATAGCTTGAGAGTACATGTGTACACACTCATGAACGCGTACTCCACATGTACATACATGGCTCTCCGAGAACTCCATGGACAGTGTTTAAGGGATCCAGGAGCTTCCCTGAGGCTAGAGGACCAGCTGCAGAGCACAGAGCCCTGTAGGACAGCAAGAGGTAAAGGAAGCGAGTCATGGAATTTGTGACAGGGTAAGGCTTCTCTGGAGAGAAAAGCATCTGTCAGGATTTGCAAGAAGATATCTGTGACTTCTGCACGTTGCTTGTCAGGGTTCAGCATGGAAAAGTCCACTGAGCATTTCTACCAGGCAAAGATTTATTTATTTTAATTTTTTTTGTTTTGTTTTGTTTTTTTGAGACAGGATCTCACAGTGTGCCTCCCTGGTCTGGAACTTGCTATATAGACCAAGCTGACCTCAAATTTCCAGAGATCCACCTCTGCTTCCCAAGTACTAGGATTCAAGGCAGATGCCAGACCTGGTAGAGCACACACCTCTACTCCCAGCACTCAGGAGGCAGAGGTGGGTGGATCTCTGAGTGTGAGGCCAGCCTGATCTACAGAGTTCCAGACAGCAAAGCTACACACAGAAATCTTGTCTCAAAAAAAAACAAAACAGAAAAAACTCTCATATACCACTATATGCAGTTTATTTATAATATTAATTTTTATCTTTTTGGTTTGTTTACATTTTGTTTTAGCTTTTTGAGACAGGGATTCTCTGTAGCTCTGGCTATTCTAGAACTCATTCTGTAGACCAGGGTGACCTTGAACTTATAGAGATCAGACTGGCTCTGCCTCCCAAGTACTGGGATTAAAGGCTTTTGTCACCACTACCACTGGGGCTAATTTTTATCTTTTAAAATTATGCATATGTTTGTGGGTATTTGCATTTGAGTGAAGGTGTTTGAAGGGACCAGAGGCATTGGTTCCACTGGAGCTGAGATGATAGGCAATTGTAAGTGGCCCAAAGTGGGTGCTGAGAACCCTACAAAACCTCTACAAAAGCAGTAAGTGTTTTTAACAGCTGAGCCATTGCTCCAGCATCCAAGGAAAGGTGCAATGGAAAAGGATCAACTTCTGAAAGTGGAGCCAGGCATAGTGACTCATACCCTGGAATCCCAATACTTGGGAAATTGAAGCAGGATTGCCATCAGTTTGAGGCTAGCCTAAGCTACATCATGAGTTCAAGGCCTTGTTACAAAACAAACAAACAAACCACAACAGACCAGACACTAGAAAGAGGACTTCATGGATAAAGGACTTGACCATAAGCATAAAAACAGGAGTTCAGAAGTCCTAGCATCCACATTAAAAAAGAAAATTTTAAAAAGCCATGTGAACATGGCTTCTCGCCTATAATCCCAGTACTCAACTCCAGTTCAGGAGTTGTAGGCCAAATCCCTAGAGCATGTTGGCTCCAAACAGTCACGCTCATACATAGGCACATGTAAATTAAACAAAGTCTGCCTGAGGACTGGAGAGGTGGCTCAGGGATAAGAGCACTGGCTGCTTTCTCAGGGGAGGAGCCTGTTCAACTTCAGCACCCACACGTGGCTCACAACCATTTCTAACTCTCGTTCCAGGGAATTGGACACCCTCTTCTGGCCTCTGAGGGCATCAGGAATGCATGTGGTACATAGACATACATGCAGGCAAAACACCCAAAGACACAAAATAAGACTAGCTTGAAAGAAAGATAAAGCAAGAGGGGCTGCAGGTGGTCAAAACAGAGACCGTCAGCCTGCGGTTCAGACATTTAGGAGTTCCAGAAAATGTTATAACCTTAAGCTAATGGAAGGGAACTCTAAATACATAGAAATCAAAGAGAGAAGACAGCGGGTCCTGTGAGCTGCAGCGTGAGAGACCTCCCAGAACAGTGAGCTGCTGTGGACACTTTCCTGAGACTAGTCCAGACGGGACTTCTGTATCTGTATCGACCAATCCAGCTTCCCATGACCCCATCAAGCAGGTCGGAGCCACTACAATCCCATTTATAGATGGGACAACTGAGGCTGGGACAGGTAATACTACCCACAGAGCTGTGGGCTGGCGTGGTACAGCACGGTCAGGGAGGAGAAGCTGCAGGAAGACCCAGTGAGGACCTGGAATGAGTGGAGGCACAGAAGGATGTTGGTGGCACACAGGACACAGAGGCAAGTGGGGTGGGGTGGGGGGACATGCACTGGCTCCAGAGGAGACATTCTGCATGCCTGGCTTTGTTTCCTTTTGTGGGTGCAGTGATGAATAGTGTGGTGTCTGCACGTGTGTATGTGTGTGTTGAGGCCAGAGGAAGACTCAGGTACTCTCCTCTATGGATCTGCTGTACTTTCTTGACACAGAACCTCTCAGTAAGCCTGGAGCTTGTCATTTCCCAGCTAGGCTAGTGACTAGCCAGCCCCAGTGACTCTCCTATCTGCATACTCTCAGCATTTGGGTATTATCATGCCGTTGTGGCCACACTAGGCTATTTAGGTGGGTGATAGGGGTCTGAACGCAGGTCTTCTTGCTTTTGCCCATTGAGAAGCAGAACTAGCCATGTTTGTTTTAAACAAAGTCTCAATTTGTAGACCAAGTTTACCTCAAATGTATGGCAGTCCTCCTGCCTCTGACTCCTGAGTGCTGGGACTGCAGGTGTACGCCATCAAACCTAGCACTTCCTTTCAGGCTGGCTATATAACTGTCCTAGGGTTTTACTGCTGTGAACAGACATCATGACCAAAGCAACTCTATAATGACAACATTTAATGGGGGCTGAGTTACAGGTTCAGAGGTTCAGTCCATTATCATCAAGTTGGGAGCATGGCAGCATCCAGGCAGGCATGGTGCAGGGGAGCTGAAAGTTTTACATCTTCATCTGAAGGCTGTTAGAATGACTTCCAGGAGGCTAGGGTGAGAGTCTTTAAGTCCATACTCATAGTGACACACCCTCTCCAAGGCTACACATCCAAATAGTGCCACTCCCTGGGCCAAACATATTCAAACCACTATAGTAACTGCTGATGATCTTTAACTCCAGATCCCCTTGCCTTAGCTTCCAGAGCATCGGAGTACAGTATATACCAGCACACCCTGATGCTCCACTTTGATGCCTTTTTGGCTGTAAGAGCCTCGCTCAGCTGCTTAGATGCAAGCCCTATATTTTGGTTTTGTTTTGAGACAGGAACTCTCTATGTAGCCTGGCTGGCCTGGAACTTGATATGTAGACCCAACTGGCCTCAAACTCAGAGAGACCCACCTGCCTCTGCCTCCTAGTGCTGGAATTAAAGACGTGCATCACCCACAGATGGCCAGCCTTCTCAACCATTTTTAACAAGGCCCCATGAACTTTGACTTTGCATCGAGGGCCCACAAAGCATGAAGTCCGCACTGCCTAGAGCTAACACAATTTTATTTTTAAAGTTTGTCATGGTCCCTGGGGGAACAAAGGAGATCCTTTCAGGCCTTGAGGAAGGTGTGTTGGAGGATTGTATTCCTCACATTGTTTTGGATTTGAAGTACACACAGACTCCCTTAAGCCTTGCCCATCCTGCATTCTTCTTTAAAAACAATGGAGTTTCCAGATTCTGCACAAAGCCCACTCTGACCTCATGCCTTCTCCAGTTCCCAGTTCCTCTGTCCCCAAAGGACCCAGAACACTGCAGGGACTCAATGGCCAGGGCAAAATGAAGAAGGAGGATGTGTGCAAGGTTTGTGTGTGTGTGTGTGTGTGTGTGTGTGTGTATGTGTGTGTCTGTGTGAAGCATAGAAAACTGAAACAAATAAAGAGTTCAAATGTGAAACGATTAAAAAAATAAATCGAAGGGAGCGAGATAAGGCTGCCTCCTAGTTAACATTCATTGGATTGAATAATCAGCCTTCATTATCTCAAATTGTCTGCATTTTTGCCCTCAAAATGCTAATTTACAGTTGGCTGGGAGCAGTCCCGGCCTATTTTGACTAAAATATGATTTCACTTTATTGAGCATTGTTCTTAGCTGTCGGGCATCTCGGTTTGCATGGGAAGGAGGGAAGCAATAGAGAGAAAGGAAACCATTTTCTATCAAAGCAATGCCGGGCTCAGCTCTGATTATGGCCCCCTGTTTTGCGTGGAAATGGCATTTCTAAGCCTGGAAGTAAAATTAAAGTCGTTATCATTTTCTTTTAGGGGACAGACAGTTTATCATTAATCTCAGAGAAGGAAATGGGAGAAATAATTTTTTTTTGTTTGTTTCACCAAGGAGTGAAAAATATCTTTTCCCATCACTCCCCTCCCTCCTCTCCTCCCTCCTCCCTTCTCTTCTCCCTCCTCCTTAAAGCAGCAGCAGCTCTTTCCTCTTTCACCCGCTCTGTGACCTTCAAAGGCCTGGAGTCCTGTGTCCTCTGAGCCCTGGAGGGCAGATAAATCACCCTGTTACTGGAATGTAGCCCAGGATGGCCAAGAAGGCCTGCCCGTGGGGATGATCTCAGACTTCCAGTCTCCCTGCCTCCATCTCCTGAGTGCCGGGCTCACAGCTTTTCACCACCACGTCCAGCTTTAAATTTTATTTAGGGTTAGGAAAGATGGAAAAGGCAGGCATGATGTTACATGCCTTTAGTCCCAGCACTTGGAAGGCAAAGGCCAGGATAGCCAGGGATGCACAGTAAGACCTGTCTGGAAAAGAGAGAGAAGAGAGAGAGAGAGAGAGAGAGAGAGAGAGAGAGAGAGGTCTATCTAGGTGAGGTGGCCCATGCCTTTACTCCTAGTGCTCAGAGGGGTGATAGTTTGAGACCTGGGAGACATAGTGAGATACTATTGGAAAGAGGGAAGCAAAGAAGGAAGGAAGGAAGGAAGGAAGGAAGGAAGGAAGGAAGGAAGGAAGGAGGGAGGGAAGGAGGGAAGGAGGGAAGGAGGGAAGGGGAGGGAGGGAGAGAGAGAGGGAGGAGGGAAGAAGGAAGGGAGGGGGTCCTTTTTGGAGCTGAGGCTTTGTAAGGGCCACAGGTTTGTCTTCACACAAGAGCCTCAGGTTTTCACACCCAGAGACTAGCCACAGCTTGTTTTCAGCCTGGAGAGAGGACACCCCCAGTCAGCACACTCTAAACCCTTCCCAGCTCCTCTTGGGAATAGACCAGGAAATGGGAATTCTTATCACAACCCTCTCTCTACAATGGCAAAGCCAAGGAGAGCCAGCAGCCACAGTCACAGGTTATAGTCAGTAACAGGTCTGTGGGACTGTGTAAGGGTATCCTGGTTCTTGGCTGGGCATGGGCCTAGAACCCCAAGACTCCAAGGGAGAAACGGCAGGAGTTCGGGTACGTCCCCAGAACTCAGGGTCCTAACAAGCAGTCTAATCTCCATAGACCTACGTTGTTCAGTCACGAAGGTCATTACAGCCCCTCCCAAAGTGCACAGGTAGAGGGTGTAACTACAGGCCTCAGGCCCTAGGGATTTACATACTAATGAAGGTCAGAGGGCGGAGCCAATTAAGCATTCCTCCCCTCCCCAGACCCTTCCTACTTCTCCCTCCCTACTTAACTCAGGTCTGCCCTGAGTTTGGGGGGGTACATCCAGAACCATCTACCATCCGCCATGACAATAAACCCTTTTGGAATCAAGGACTTCCTCGTATCATTGGGGCCTGCCGGGCCCGCCGCCACCGAAGCCTCCAGCCACTGGAACCTGGGACCTTCCTCCGGAATGTGAGACAGGCTGCCTGGAAGCCTCCAGGCAGCCTCCACCACGAAGGTCCCGGGCCGCTACCGCGTGGGCCCGGGACTCCCACCGCTGTGCCCCGTTTTTCCCACACAGGTCCTCCTCTGAAGTCAGAGGGGCCATTCTGACCTCTTAATTAGCATGTCCCTGGGTTGCTGTGTCCTCTTCCCAGGCCTCAGGAGACGGATTCTCAGCTCCTAGGCCTCTACTACCCTACTGCCACCTTTGGTCCTCCCCAGACTTCCTCTCCTACATAGCATGACCCAGCTACTTCTGCTCAGTCCTCCAGTTGACCAGCAGGTTGTATGTCTCATAGGAACACCTTGGCCAGAAGAATAAAGGGCTGGGATCCAGGGTCTGCTCCCTCCTCAGGGTCCTGTGCCTTGGCATGGGGATGTCTTTGCCCAGAAGGGTGATATACAGACAAGCCTGGGCCTGCAGAGCTGGCTTACCTTCCTCTCTCACCTTCTCTAGCCACCTGAGCTCAGCCCTTCTTGAAAAGTCCCTCTCCTGAGCCTCGGTGCTGCCTGTATTGTGACACAAACTTCATTATTTACCATCTCCTCTTGCCTGGGATCTCTGGGGTCTATAATATGCAGGCCCTTGTTATCTTTTTGTTGTTGTTTGAGACAGGCTCTTGTAGCCCAGGCTTGTCTCAGTATGTAGCTAAAGATAGCCTTGAACTTATGATCCTCCTGCCTCTATTTCCTGAGGACTGAATTTATGTGCATCTACTACCATGCCTAGCTAGTTATTAGTTGTTGTTTTTTTTTAGATAGGGTCTTACTATTTATTTAGCTCAGGCTGACCTCCCATCTCTGCCTCCTGAGCACTGAAGTCATAGACATGGTCCACTACACATACAATCATCTAGTTTTAATAGGATTTGAAACCCCTAAGCATGGGTTCTGCCTACTTTTTGCAGCTATCACCTGTCACTAAGTCCCCAAACCCTGGTTATGGCAGTCCCTGCTTTCCCTCAGTCCCTGGTCCCTTCAGACACCAGTTTCAAAGGTTCTGACTGCTTGCCTAGAAGAAGAACCAGAGCCAGTGACAGGGAAATCTCAGCAGACACTTAGCATCCTGAGGCAGCCATCAGGCACCCTCATCTACCCACACAAAGTCTTGAGACATGAGTATATTCCTAGCCCTGCACACTGCATGCACGGTCCACAGACATGAATTCTTCTCTCCTTCCACAAACATGATGAAATTAGACAACTCAGGACATATTACATGCACACCAAAGTCCTCAGATGTATGTCCCAAAGGCAGTCAGTCCTCTCAGAAGCCTACACTCGCCTAACAGAATTCATACAAATTGTCAACCGAAGACACAATCAACCCTAATGCATTCAGGAGACACCACACACATGCTCCAGCCTGCTCATATGTATGCTGCTCCATTCCTTGGAGCTATTGGCCATGAGAAGATCGTGAGACCCAGAGATTGCACCTTCCTGAACTCCTCCTATATGACCACTGACTGTAGTGAACTCCTGCAGCCCAAGGGCAGAAGTGCTTCTGGGAGGTAGATCCTAACTGCAGCTCCTGTTTTACCTCTACAGAGACTCGGGACCCAGATCTCCTTTTCCATTGGAAATAAGGCATTAAGAGACTTGACCAGCTAAAGTCTTCAAGAGGAGGTTAGGGACTGGACATGGTGGCACATGCCTTTAATCCCAGCAGAGACAGGCAGATCTCTGTGAGTTCAAGGCCTGTCTGATCTATATAGTGAATTCCAGGATGTCCAAGGATATGTAAAGAGATCCTGTCTCAGGAGAGGACCAGGGGCCAGGAGAACGAATGGAAACCTGCAGCTGCTGGGGCTGGGGTATGAGGGGAATCTCTAGGAAGTCCCAGAGACCTGGGATGGGGTTGGCTCCCAGAAGTCAATGCAGGTGACCTTAGAAACAGTGGGGATATGGAACCTGAAGAGTCCACCTCCTGAAGCCAGACAGGACCCCAGGGGAGGCATAAGGACACCAACCCACCCACAAAACTTTTGACCCAAAATTTGTCCTGTCTACAAGAAATGCAGGGACAAAGATGGAGTAGAGACTGAAAGAATAGCCAACCAATGACTGTCCCAACTTGAGACCCATCCCATGGGCAAGCACCAATCCCTGACACTATTAATAATACTCTGTTATGCTTGCAGACATGAGCCTAGCATAACTGTTCTTTGAGGGCCTCTACCCAGCAGCAGATTGAAACAGATGTAGACAAAGATTGGACAGAAGTCATGGACTCTTATGGAAGAGTTGGGGGAAGGATTGAAGGCCCTGATGAGCATAGGAACTCCACAGGAAGATCAACAGAGTCAGGTAATCTAAACTCTTGGGAGCTCTCAAAGACTGAGCCACCAACCAAAGAGCATACATGGACTGGACCAAGACCCCCAGTACATATGTAGCAGACGTGCAGCTCTGTGTCCATGCGGATCCCCCCAACAACTGGAGCAGGGGCTGTCGCCTGACTGTGGAGTCTGTTCCCCCACAGGGCTGCTTTGGTCCGCCTCAGTTGGAGAGGATGATGTGCAGGGGTGGGGGAGGATGTGCCATGGGAGGTCCCACCCATTCTCTTAGAGGAGATGGGGGGGGGAGGAGAGGGACTCTATGAGGAGGAAACCAGGAAGGGGACAGCATTCGGGATGTAAAAAATAAATTAACTAAAAAAAAAAAAAAAAAAAAAAAAAAAAAAAAAAGATACTAGCTGGGCAGTGATGGCACACATCTTTAATCCCAGCACTTGGGAGGCAGAGGCAGGCGGATTTCTGAGTTCGAGGCCAGCCTGGTCTACAGAGTGAGTTCCAGGACAGCCAGGACTATACAGAGAAACTCTGCCTCAAAATATCAAAAGAGAGAGAGAGAGAGAGAGAGAGAGAGAGAGAGAGAGAGAGAGAGAGAGAGAGAGACTAGTAATACTGTCTCACCTCACACCCACAAAAAGAGGGGGTTAGGGTGCCAGATCAGTATGTGTGAAAGAGTCCATTCCATTAACTGCTCCAGGAATTTGAAGCTGAGTTTGGTCCCTGTCCTCAGGGCCTTGTGTGTCTGTCTGTAGACAGATACAGAATTTAGTGTCATAGAAGAAACCCAGGTGTAAAGAACAAGCAACCCAGATGCGGCCATGCAGCTGACAGTATTAGGTAGGCTGGAGGTGAGTGGTGATTTCAGGAGAGTTATTAGTTCCTGAGCTACTTATTTGGCCCTCGATGTTTGCTAAGTACTGCTCTTGCAGATGACTGCAAGAAAGGAGGTCCCTGCCTTGGGCTGTCTCACTGGGACACAGTGCCCTGCCATACCAACCAAGTGGATGAAGCAGTTACCTGAGGCAGGGAAAGGGTTTCTTGGAGCCTGATTCCATGGTGAGGCAAGGGTGCACTCGCTCTCAGGGGCTGGCTCTGTTTTGTACCATGGTGAGAGAGTGCACCTCCTTAACTGGTACTTGGGGAGCGGGTCTGCTTGCTGTGCAATTCTCCTTGTCTCTGTCTCTGTGTCTCTGTCCCAGCGCAGCCTCTGCTCTCTGGAGCTTCCCTTCCAGGAATTGAGGGAAGTAGCAGGGACATGAGAGGATGAGGAATCCTGGTCCTGGAGTCTGACCAAAGCCTCCAGCCAGCTAAGACCCAGGACTCTAAAGGAGCATTGCTATAAAGGCTGCCAACATGAGGTTGCTATTTCTTTCATAGATAGATCGTTCATGTTTGAGTAACAGTGAACCTGGCTTATGACCTTGGGAAAGGGCTCCCTGCTTTGCCCAGCTGTTGGCTAAGATTCTCAGACAAAACTGTTGACAGTAAAGATAGCTGGCTACCTTTCTGCATTCCTGTGGGCTAGACTTTTACCTTAACTGTGTTAATCCTGTCATTTGTCCCTCAGGAACCACCTAGTGATATTGTAAAAACAATGAGTGGGGGCTCTGAGAAACTCACGATGTCATCGGGCTCTCGGATGTGCCCCCCTTCCCAATGACCCCTTTCCTTCTAATCCTCGTGCTTAAGCCTATATTACAATCTCTTCAATAAAATCTCCCACTCTCCTTCAGAAAACTGGCTTGTCCTGATATTCCTTTTTTTTTTTTTTTTTTTTTTGGTTTTTCGAGACAGGGTTTCTCTGTGTAGCTCTGGCTGTCCTGGAACTCACTCTGTAGACCAGGCTGGCCTCGAACTCAGAAATCCACCTGCCTCTGCCTCCCAAGTGCTGGGATTAAAGGCGTGCGCCACCACCAACCGGCTTGTCCTGATATTCTTTTCTGTGTCAAAATGACTAATCCCGTCTCAGTCTGACCTGAGATTCCTAAAACTCCAGGAGAGCTCTTGAGGCTGCTGAGGACTGCGGGGGATCTGGGCCTCATTTACCATACAGAGAACAAGAGGGGACCCACATACCACACTTGCTCTGTCTAGAAATGCTAAGCTGCCAGTGTGGGCCAGAGGGGCTGCGCTCAGGTTTCCTGGTCTGGGCAGGGTGAGACAAACATGACTCTTGACCTGGCTCCAGCAGTGAAAGGTGGGGAAGCAAGCACAGGACAAACGCAGGACAGGGTCTAGCTTTGCAAGCCCATCCTGTCCTCAGAGACTCCCACAGTGTCCATCTCTCTTTCTGCTATGATCTCTCTCATTAACTATTTGTGGAGCTGCCTATGTCTGTCTGACTTGGAGCCCTTGAACCCCCTGCCTTCCACCAGCCGGCAGAGTGAGGACTTGTAGTCTACCTGAGGTAGCAGGCAAGATCGTTGAAGGTGCGCTGATGTCTTGTTGGTAGTTTGGGCATCTCCCCCAGCTCCATAGTGAGCGCACAGGGTGTGGAACCCACTGGCAGCCATGAGTCCCTGTACCCTGTACCCATCAATAGACAGTGTGGTCGGGCATGTCCTCCTCAGTCTGGGAGGAGCCGCCATCAGCAAGTCAAGTCCGAGGGTGTCTCCACTCTTCAGCCACCTCCTTGCTGGCAACCTTGTTGTCCTTTCCAGGGACAGAGAGCCTCAACTGAAAGGATGGGGGGCCCCCACCAGCCTGCAGCCCTAGGGAGCTAGCAAAGCGGCCCAGCGCGCTAATCCTCCGGCCGCAGCCGGCTGGGCCTGGAGGGGATTAGGCCGCAAAGGGCGATGACCAGCCTGTGGCACCCGCGTCCGCCCGCGACTCAAATGCTGCATTTGGGATGCGGTGCGCGCCGCCTGTTTGCTCGCAGAGCTGGCCCGGGGCGGAAAGCCGACTTGCAAGTGTATCAGAGATTAGGGGGCCGTTTCAATCCCCCGGCCACGATTCCGCCCGCGGGTGCGGCCGCTGTAACCACTGGTCCCGGGGAAGGGGGACACCCAGGGGAGTCGCCGAGGGGCGCCTGTTGAGGACCAGAGAGGCTTCTCTCCTTCCAATGCCACGAAATTTGCAGCTGTCTGTCCTCTGAAGTTCGAGCACGTGGAAGGCCAACACCCCTATTTAAAAAAAAAAAAAAAAAAAAACGGGGTTGATTCAAACACCAAGATAAGGGAGTGGGAGGGATACAGGGAGTTGGGGAAGGAAGGCAGGGAGGAAGACAAAGGAGATGGCTACTGCTGCAAGAGGTGGTGGCACACGTTTGCAAGTCTGCAGTGGGGAGATGCAGGCTACAGGCTCAGAGTCAAGATCACCCTACATCAGTTAACTCAAGGCCAGCCTGAGCTACATGCTGCCCTGTCTCAAAAGGCTAGAGGAGGAGGAGGAGGAGGAGGAGGAGGAGGAGGAGGAGGAGGAGAGGAGGAGGAGGAGGAGGAGGAGGAGGAGGAGGAGAGAACAGAAAGAAGAAGAAGAGGGTAGGCTGGGAGGACAAGAAAAGGCACAAGAAGGAAAGAGAGCAATAAGGCCCCCTTCCGCTGATCTCACCTCCCGTCCCTCGTTTGCTGCCTCCAGGCCCAGTGGCTCTTCCCACTTCTCGCACTCAGTCCCCAGGTTGCCAGGTAGACCCCGGCAACAGATATTCATGGTGTAGGAAACACCTGGCTGCTCCCCGGTGCGGCTCTGAGTCCTTGGTGTGCTGAGGCCTTCAGCTTCCTTTGGTCCTGGCCGGAGGTGTGTTTCTTAGTCTTAAGTCAAATTTCTCAGAGGTGGAAAGGAAGGTCACACACTCCTGGGTGCGTTGAGACTCACACAGAAGCCACATCCCCACTAGATCCCAGCCTGTGGTCTCTGCCCTCCCTCCCGCCCTGCACCTTCCCAGTGCAGGCTGATAATTCCTTCCCTGTCCTGATACTGTTGACTTCCAACCTATTCCTGCAGGAAGCCTTCCAGGTTGTCTTCACCTCAGAGATTAAAGGAACAAACACCATCTGTCCCCGTCTCAGCTGTCCAGCAACGCGGTGTCCTTAGCTTTCTCCCCTTCCTTCAGGCCATATATTAGGTTTTCTCAGGAGTCACACAGGGACTCTGCACCTTGCCTCACTCTGATCCTCATCTTTGGGAAACAGGACATTATGGCAATCAGTCCTCTCTTCTTGGAGTTCTGAATCTTTTTTCTTGTTATTCAGACACTTGAAAACTGATCAATGCCGGGCGGGCGGTGGTGGCGCACGCCTTTAATCCCAGCACTGGAGGCAAGGCAGGCGGATTCTGATTCGAGGCCAGCCTGGTCTACAGAGTGAGTTCCAGGACAGCCAGGGCTACACAGAGAAACCCTGTCTCAAAAAAACAAAAAAAAAAAAAAAGAAAACTGATCAAATAAGTCCCTACCCGGCTCTGTACTCTGAACTCTTCCCACTCGTCTAGAATTCCTTACAGAGCTGTTATGATTGAACAGTTCCCAGCTCCCTCGTTCTCTGCTGCTCTCTGGGCACAGGGGCCTGCCTCTCCTACCCCATGAGAGCTTCATCTCCCATAGATTTTAGGGACCTGTTGGCCAAAATGGTCCCAACTCCTAGGCTTCTGTATGAGGGCTTGACTCTCTTGTCTCATTCCCTTTTTGGATCATTGTTAACTGCAAGGTCCCTCCACTGAGGAAATTAGGCGCCCGCATCAAGTGGTCTGCGCGCGCCCTCTGCTGTCCGCTCTGAGAGATGACATTCTGTACAGGCCTGGCCGTGCACCCTTATTAGGTGCTTTCTTGAGTTCTGGCTGGAACAAAAACCTGGGAGCGCAGATATTTCCAAAACAAATAATACGTCCGTTTAAAGGGCTCAGTACCACCTGGTGGTACTGTAGAAAAGGTGCGGGCGAGGGGGAACCTCTGTGTGTGTATTTGTGTGGGAAGGATGAATCTGAGGAGGCCAGAAGTGGATACCAGATAAGTTACCGCGGTTGAACCACCCAGTGTGGGCCAAACTCACATCCTCTTGACTTGCAGCAAGTGTCCTTAACCACTGAGGCATCTCTCCAGCCCCAGCTTAGTTCTTGACTCACAGTCTGCAAGGCACCTCCGTCATCTGAAGTGGGGCTTAGGGTGCAGGAATTTTCCCTCCCCAGAAACCTGGCAATGGTCTTAACCCAAGAGCTTCCCAACCCAGTGACCTGTGTGATGGCTAGCTTTTCATCCACGTGATGAAATAGTAGGTGTCAACAGCTAAGAAGGATGAAGGAACTGGGCTCGTGGTGTCAGAGGACGCTGTCCACAACCATGGCTCTCTCCCTGCTGGGCCTGTGGGGAAGAAGTGTCACGGTAGAAACGTGTGATGGAGCAGAGCCAGGATTGCGATGAAGAGGGGAGGCAGGGAGAGGGAAGGGGAGAAAGAAAGCCTGCACTAGCATTAGTTCTGTCTGGCCCCCAGTTCACTCCCTTAGCTGATGTCCTGGAACACCTTCAAAGATATATCCAGAAGTGTGTCTGACAATCTCCTAGGTATTTCTCAACCCATTCAAGCATACCTGTATCCCTGCACTGGAGAGGCTGAGGCAGGAGGATGGCATGTTCAAGGCTACACAGAGAAACCTTGTCTCAAAAAAAAAAAAAAGAAAGAAAGAAAGAAAAGAAAAGAAAGAAAGAAGAAAGAAAGAAGAAAGAAAAAAGAAAGAAGAAAGAAAGAAAGAAAAGACTCTGTCTCTTGGGCTGGAGAGATGGCTCAGTGGTTAAGAGCATCATCTGCTCTTCCAGAGTTCCTGAGTTCAATTCCCAGCAAGCACATGGTGGCTCACAATCATCTGTAATGGGATCTGATGCCCTCTTCTGGTGTGTCTGAAGACAGCTACAGTGAACTCACGTATATAAAATAAATAAATCTTTTTTTAAAAAAAGTACTCTGTCTCACCGGGCATTGGTGGCACATGCCTTTAATCCCAGCACTTGGGGGGAGAGGCAGGCGGATTTCTGAGTTTCGAGGCCAGCCTGGTCTACAGAGTGAGTTCCAGGACAGCCAGGGCTATACAGAGAACTTCTATCTCGAAAAAAACCAAAAAAAAAAAAAAAAAAAAAAAAAAAGACTCTGTCTCAAAAAACAGACAAAAATAACTAAATGAACTATCATGACGTATTACATTGTGACAACATAGCCTCAAACAGCTCTCTGTGTTATAAGAGAGTCACCCAGTTTCTGTCATTATAGAACAAGCTACCCCTAAACAGTATGGCTTTAATGGCACCTACTTTTTTGTTTGTTTTGCTTTTGCTTTGCTTTGCTTTAAGGATGAGGGTAACAATATGGCTTAGCAGATAAAGGCAATTTGCTGCCAAACCTGAGGATCTGAGGTGATGGATCCCTGAGGCCCACATGATAGAAGCAGAAAACAAAATTCCACCAACTGTCCCCCTGGCTTCCACACATGCCATAGCACAACACACACATTCACACACACACACACATGCATATACACACACATACACACATGCACATACACACATGCACATACACATGGAGAGAGAGAGAGAGAAAGAGAGAGAGAGAGAGAACAGAGGAATTAATAAAAAGATAAATTTTTTTGGTTGTTTTTCAAGACAGAGGAGTCCTCTATGTAGCCTTGACTGTCCTGTAACCTACTATGTAGACCAAACTGGACTTGAACTCACAGAGACATGCCTACATCTACCATCTGAGGTGTATCTAATCTCTAGTGGCTAAAGGTGTAGACTGGTATGCCTGTCTGTCTTTTTGTTTTTTGGTTGGTTTTTTTTTTTTGAGACAGGGTCTCATGTATCCACCACTGGCTACAAGCTTTGTAGCCAAGGGTGGCCTTGAGTTGCTGATCCTTTTTATTTTTTTGCAGGTGTTGGGGGAAAGCAGGATTCAAGATAGGGTTTCTCTGTGTAGCCCTAGCTGTTCTGAAACTTGTTCTGCAGACCAGGCTAGCCTTGAACTGACAGAGATCCACCTGGCTGCCTCTGCCTCTGGAGCACTGGGATTAAGGGTATGCACCACCACTGCCCTGCTGGATTACTGATCCTCCGGCTTCTCCCTCCTGAGTGCTGGGGTTACAAGTCAGCATCACCACAACCAGTTAGTCAATCATGACTGGGGCTCAAACCCAGGGTTCAGGAATGCTAAGACAAGCACTACACCAGCTGAACTTTGCCCTAGTCCAGGGCGACCTTAGATCTTACAAGGTCACAGAAAGCTGGCTTCCTAGGTGTGCACCTTTTTGTGTGCCCAGGCTCAGAGAGATTTAGTCAGTGAGGTTTAGTTAAAGTTATCTTGAACTCCAGTTGATTTTTCTGGACCTTAGTCCTCCATTTTCTTTTTTCTTTTTTCTATTTTTTTTTGGGGGGGAGGGGGGTTCGAGACAGGGTTTCTCTGTGTAGCCCTGGCTGTCCTGGAACTCACTCTGTAGACCAGGCTGGCCTCGAACTCAGAAATCTGCCTGCCTCTGCCTCCCAAGTGCTGGGATTAAAGGCATGTGCCACCACTTCCCAGCTAGTCCTCCATTTTCATTGTGCAGTTGGCTATAATCACGTAGTAGTTGGGACTAGACTGCTTAGTACAATAACTGCATTCTAGGATCCTAGAGGGTGGATGGGCAATGGGACCATGCTGTTGTCTGTACAGGACTATTATAGACATGAAAGCAGAGCAGCTTGAGACCTGCACAAAATCAAGCCCATCAATATGCCCTCACTGGATGGCCCTCAGGGTGCCCATCTGAGTCTCCAGCCACTCACTCCTTCCTGGATCCCAATGACAGAGGCATCACAGCTGCATGTGGTCTCAGGAGCTGCTGCTGTGTACAGAAGGCAGGTTGACTGCTGAGGGGACCACATCTACGTAGTTTTGGGGAGGTTATTCGCTTACACTGGTGTGACACAGTGTCCGGGATCACCCATGCTCCTGTAGGTGTAAGTACTGACACACTCATGAGTAAACCTAAAAAAAACCTCATTGGTCCACCAAGCTGGACTTGGATGGAATTGTTACTTTGGTCTGTCATTGGTGGCTGATACAGGATGATATCTTAGGGTTTCCATTGATGTGAAGTTGAGACTCCGTGACCAAGGTAAAGACCACCAAGGAGCCAATTCCAATGTAATCACATTAGGGCCTTTATTTACAGGCTAGAGCTTAGAAGTAAAGAACATTTAATTGGGGCTGGCTTACAGTTTCAGAGGTTCAGTCCACTATTGTTATGGTAGGAAGCATGGGAGCATCCAGGCAGACATGGTGCTGGAGAAGGAGCTGAGAGTTCTACATCTTGATCCAATGGCAGTCAGGAAGTGAGAGACTAGCTTCTGCAGACAGCCATGAGGAGGCTGTCTTCCACACTGGGCAGAGCTTGAACACCAGGAGACCTCAAAGTCCGCCTACACAGTGACACACTTCCTCCAACAAGGCCACCTCCTAATAGTGCCATTCTCTGTGAGCCAAGCATTCAAACACCATGAGTCTATGGGGGCCAAAACCTATTCAAACTGTTGTGCCAGGAAGCGTTTGTGAACCCCGAAAGACTACCAAGGTGCTGATGCAATTCCATTAGGGTCTTTATTTATAAGCTGGAGCTTAGGCCACATCGACATCTCTGACAGCAGAAAGGGAGGGTGCAGCCCTGAGGTCTTAGGGGACAAGGCTTTAGGAATGATGAGCAAGCCAGAGGAGTTTAGCCTGGCAAGCATCTAACTGAATAACTATTGTACACAGTCAGGTGGGTGCTTGGAAGCACAACTGTATACAACCACAAACAGTCTGAAAATACGTCTGAAACAATCAGACTAATCTTTGATTAACTGTTGCTATGAAGCAATTAGGGAGTAGCTCTGCCCAAGCAAGCCCTAGGGTCCTTCCTGGTACGTGTGTGCAGCTTGGTTTCTGCTGCAGGTCAAGTTCTCAGGCTTTTTTCTTTCTTTCTTTCCTTTTCCTTTTAAGATGGAGGCTGGTTCCAAGATGAAGTAGGTTTGGCCTCTCAAAACCACCACAGATGAATAGACATTTTTTTTTTCCAGGAAAAATAACCCAACTGGGGCTGGAGAGATGGCTCAATGGTAAAAAGCACTAGCTACTCTTTCAGAAGACCTAAGTTCACTTCTCAATACTTACGAGGTTGCTTATAACTGTCTGTAACTCCAATTCCAGGAAATCAGATGCCCTCTTCTGGCCTCAGTAGGCACTAGGCACATATACATGTGCACAGCCATGCATATAAGCAAAATACTCAAACACATAAAAAATGATCTTAAGCTGGAGATATCTCTCTCTCTCTCTCCCTCTCTCTCTCTCTCTCTCCTTGAGCTTCTCCACATAACCACTGGACCCAAAGAACAAATACTGCAAGCCAAGGGAAACTCCAGATCCTAAGACCCAGATTCAGAAATTACAATGCACTGATTCCGCTCTCTATTGATGAAAGCAAGTCACCTGAGTTCATTTGCCTAGCACCCCCATGAAAAGGTCCAGTGCCTTGCTCTGTACCGGCACTCTTGGCACTGGGGGATGAAACACAGCTCAGTGAGAGAACCCGCCTCAAAATAACAGGTGGAGGGCTGGAGAGATGGCTCAGTGGTTAGAGAGCACTGACTGCTCTTCCAGAGGTCCTGAGTTCAATTCCCAGCAACCACATGGTGGCTCACAACCATTTGCAATGGTGTCTGATGCCCTCTTCTGGTGTGTCTGAAGAGAGCAATGGTGTACTCATATACATAAAATAAACAAATAAATCTTAAACGAACAAACAAACAAATAAACAAGAGGAAAGCAGAGTATGGGGTTGAAGTCATGTAATCCCAGCATTTGGAAGGCAGAGGCAGTTGGATTTCTGTGAGGTCAAGAGTAGCCTTTTCTATACAACAAGTTCTAGGCCTGCTAGGGCTACATAGTGAGATCCAGTCTCAAAAAGCAAAACAAATCGGAACAGTGGAGAGCAATCAGCGAAGACACCTTTGGCTTCCAGAGGCACATGCACACATATGCCCACAACTAAGTATGTAAATCAATAAGGAGCTTAAGTGCCAAGCTAGACTGCTGAATGGGTAAGGGACACAGCCACACTGGTTCGTGTTCCAATTACAGCTTGAGAAACAGCTAGCCTCCTCTCCTACCTCCACCTCCTGGCTTCAGGTTAGACCAACCGAGTCAGAACCTCCTTTCTAGGTGGTCCCTGCAAAGCCCAAGCTCTTCTACGGGAGAATTTTCACCACATGGTTCCTTCTAGGAAAGGAAGGGGCAGGCTGTGTCCCTCTCATCTCTTACAGCTTCTGAAGGGGCTCAACCCTTTCCTCTCCCTCCAGGAACTTGGGGAAGTGACTTTTCTAGGCTATTCTCTGAATTCTGGGGACTCTGAATCTATACCCCTTCCTAGGCCACCCCAAGGGGTAGCCCTTGGTGCAAGTGTGAATAGCAAACAAATTAGTCAGGACACAAACTTCCTCACAGGACTCTCAAGTCGGTGCTGAGCAAACAGCCAGCCAGGCCTCCATCCCACTAGGAGATCCCAGGCTCTGCACCTGGCCTGCAAAATGAGCGTTCCTGGAACATCCATCACTCCTCCCTCCAGAGCCCTCCCAGACTGCTCCCTTGGGCTCAGCAACACAGCCTTGGTTTGCTTAGGGGATCAACCAGAAAGTCCACTTGTAGAAGAGCTTGAAAGGTTACAAGGGATGAAAGGTCTGAGCTGATCCATAGGCCAGCGAAGTCTGTCTTTGTCCCCTGGTGCAGCACCACCTGACATCCATCTGCAGGACACACAGTTGGCGGTATCTCTTTTTCTTTCCTTTGAGAACAGACACATCCTACGTGGTGTGATCATACTCTCTCCTCTGATTCCATCTGCTTACAAAGCATCCTAACCAACTCAGTCTTTTCAATGGTGCTCCTCACCGTCAGAGCAGGCTCCGGCGGCAAAGGGCAGTGTCAAGATAAGGTCTCATATGTAACCGGGTTCAGACTTGAACTAGAAGCAGTTCTCCTGCCTCCACCTCTGGAGTACAGAGATTACAGGTATACAGCAAACACATCTGGATAGGATGGAAACTTTTATTCATTTTGTTTGTTTGTTTTAAGACAGAGAAGGGAGGGGCTGGGCAGTGGTGGCACACGCCTTTAATTTCAGCACTTGGGAGGCAGAGGCAGGTGGATTTCTGAGTTCAAGGCCAGTCTGGTCTACAGAGTGAGTTTCAGGACAGCTGGGGCTACACAGAGAAACTCTACCTCCAAAAACCAAAACAACAAGAAACCAAAAATCAAACAAAACAAACAAACAAATAAGACAGAGAAGGGTCTCTGCCTAGCCTGAAACTCAAAGAGATCAGATGGCCCTGCCTCTCTGCCTCCAAGTGCTGGACTTCAAGGCTGGTCCGCCATACCCAGCAGAAACTTTTTAAAAAGAGCTATTAGAACTGAGCATGGTGACACATTCCTGTAGTCCTATCACTTGGGAGACAGAGGCAGACAGAACTGTGTGAGTTCCACATTAGCCTGCCTGATCTACATGCAGTTCCAGGCCAGCCTGGGCTCCATTGTGAGATTGGAAAGAAAGGAAGTTAGAAGGTCTGGTAGTACACACCTGGTATCCCAGATCTCCAGAGGCCAAGGCAGGAGGATTGCTGAGAGTTAGGGGTCAGCCTGGGCTACATGCACCCTGTTCAAAAAACAATAAACACAAAAACCAACATAGCCATAAAGGTTTACTCCCCACCCCAACTCTCTCCTATCTCCTGATCTCAAAAAAAAAAAAAAAGTTCACTTTCCCCTCTAAGGGCTGTGAGTACAAGAAATCAGCTCAAATCAAGTTCAACCTTTAGTTTTAGTTTTGTTTTTGCTATTTGTCTGTTGTTGTTTGAGAAAAATATGAACATCTTGGGGAGGCCTGGCATTGGATGACCTGGCGTCATCTGATATACCTACTGTAAAAGCAGTACTCACTCTTAACCACTGAGCCATCTGTCTCTCTCTAGCCCCTGGTGTGTGTGTGTGTGTGTGTGTGTGTGTGTGTGTGTGTGTCTGTGTGTGTCTGTGTGTGTCGGTGTGTTGTGTGTGTGTCTGTGTGTGTGTTGTGTGCGGTGTGCGTGTGTTTAAACTCTTGTGTGACCGTGAGGCTTTCTTCTCCGGAGTCCTGGGATTGAAGAAAAGTGTTATTGAGTCTGATGTTTTAAAAAATGTTTTTTGTTTCTGTTGTTGTTACTATTGTTTTTGGTTAGTTGGTTGGTTGCTGTAGACAAGATCCCACTATGTAGCACCAACTGGACTGGAACTTGCTTCAGAGACCAGGCTGGCCTTGAACTCACAGAGATTGGCCTCCTGAGTGCTGGGATTGAAGGCATGGCCATTATGCTTTTTTTTTTTTAACTTTTAATTACATTTTTATTTACTTTTAGTGAGTGTATATATTTATGTGGGCATGTAGTCAGTCATAGCACATGTGTGGCAGTCAGCGTGAGAGACCAAATCTTTGAAGTTCAGACTCCATTTTAGAGAACCTGACCTAAGTTTGAACTCATGGGGCTGGAGATGCAGCTCAGTTAGTGGAGTGCTTCCTAGGAGCAAAGAGCCCTGGTTCAGCTTCAGCATATACTGGGCATGGTGGTGCACACCGTCCATGCCAGCACTTGGGAAGTAGAGATGGAAAGAAGATTGAATCATTCTCATAGAGTGAGTTCAAAGTCAGCCTGAGCTATATGATATTCTGTCACGAAGCCAGTCATTTAGTTGTTCAGGATCTATTTTCTACATGTGTGAAATAAGAATAAAGTTCCAACCGGAGAGAGGCGGGGTCACAGGGATGCCTGAGCACCTTGTGGTATGTGCAATGGTAACAGATTTGGGGCAATTCCTCTTTCTACTCTTTCTTCAGAAACTGGCTGAAGGAAACGGAGAGAAAGAGTTCAAACCCAGCATATCTGCACTGAGAGCTCCACAGTAGGTGTGGCCAGTGGGTAAAGGTTGAATGAGGCACTGACCCTGCCTTGAGCTACCCTATGGCCACCAGGAAGAGTGACCTGGATGTGTAGAGCCTGCACCAAGTTTTTCCTCCTTCAGTGGGTCCTTGGTGTCCTTTTCAACACAAGAAAGGGCTTCAACTGATTTGTTGCCAATACCAGGGTTTCCAAGTGGTTACAGCATGGACTGTCTCAAGCCTGGCATTGTGGCCCAGCACTTGGGAGGCTGAGGCAGGAGGCTCAAGAGTTCAAAGCCATCCTCAGCTACATAAGTAAGGACAAGGGCAGCCTGGGCTACATCTTGCCCCTCCTCTCTGACCTATCCTCCTTTACCTTACTCATTCTTAAAGTCAACAAGTGCTGTCCAGCTGTCTTTCCTTCCACAGAGTTCAACAGGACTCGGGGACTTTGGTAGGCCTGGCTTGCTTTGGACTTAACTACAGAGGCAGGTCTCTGGGCAGCCTTCTGACACCTCTGGAGATACAGGACTATTGGCTCAGCTACTTGGAAGACTGAGGCAGAAACACCAAAAGCTCAAGGCGTGTCTGGGCTATAGAGTAAGCTCAGGGCCAGCCTGGACACTTTAGGAAGACTCTGTCTCCGAGTAAGAAGTGTGCTGGGATACAGTTCAGTGGCAGAGAGCTAGCCTGGCCTGCACAAGACCCTGTGTTTTATTGCTCAGCACTACAAAAAGATACTGCTAGTAACACTGAGTTATCCCCAATCTCTCTGCCTTTCACGCTCGCTCCAGTAGACTTCTTGTCCCCTGGCTTGGCAGCTGCATTAGCAAGTTGTAGGTCTCTCTGTTTCATCTCCCACCCCACCATGACACCGGTAGTTCCCAAGGAAGAAACAGCAACACATACCCCATAGCTCTTTGTACCCCTCATAAAACCCAACTCACAGTAAAGAGCTCAAACAAATACATGTTTGTTAACTTCCCTCTAATTAAAGAGCATAGGACTTCAGAGGGTCTTAAAAGCGACATACATAAGAAAAAGTTAGGAAACCCTTGGAAACTGCCTAAGTGCCTGTGGGTCAACACACAGCACCCCTCAGCAGAGCATTCCAGAGAGGGAGGAACAAACAACCTTGTTTGCTCTTTCCTCTTGGTCAGGTGCAGCATGGGAGGAGGGGCAGAGAAAGAGGAGCAGGTGTGGGCTGGAGCTGAGGCAGCCTGGGCAGGGGAAAATGTGAGGGGCTTCTCCAGGGACCTTCAGGCCCGCTCTCTCTGCAGGCTGTACTCTACTTGAAGTCCATGGTGTGGGCTATGGGCTGTGGACTTAGTTCCATAGCGCTTCATGGTTATCACCAAGCATGTGGCTTCAGGATGGCGACAACTCCCCTTTGGGGTGGGCTGGGGGATGGGACCATTGTAAAAGGGACAGTGAAGAAAGAAAACAGGAGACAGGGATGCTGGGGGGGGGAGCAGCAAGGGGTTCCCTAACTCTCAGCTGCCTGGTGGCTCTAAGGTCTCAGTGAGGGCACCCCTCCATCCAGTGGAGGAAACCTGCCCTTGACTTAAGGAAGAAAAGTCAAGCACACTGATGCTTCATGTGTAGTTGCTGTTGTCACACCAGCTTCCTGCCACATACCTCACTCACTTCTCAGTGCTCAGTGAGTCAGAGAGCAGATCGAGCCCCTCAGTAGAGTGGACAGGGATGAGGAAGGAAATGGGGCGAGAACAGTTGGATAGATCTTAGCCATGTCTCCTTTAGTTACTGTGTTTGGAAACAGAATAGGGTCTCCCTCTGTAGCCCACACACCATTGGCTGGCTTCGACTTCCCATGTGCTCAGGTTAGAGGTGTGTGCTACTGACCATTAAAAATATATAAATTTGGGGGCTGGAGAAATGGTTCAGAGGTCAGGAGCTCTTGTTGCTTTTGCAGAGGACCAATGTTTGGTTCCCAATGCCCTTGAGGCAACTTAACTAACTCCAGTTCCAAAGGATCTAATACCTTCTTCTGGCTTCTTTGAATAACTGCACACATATGGTGTACAAACATACATCTAGGAAAAACACCTATACACCATATACTGATATATTGTGTGTGCTTGTTTCTTTCTTTCTAGACCAGGCTGGACTTGAATTCCCAACGATTCAGAGACCTATCTGTCTCTGCCTCCCAAGTGCTGGGATTAAAGACATTCATCTCTATACCCAGCCTCTTTACTGTTTTTGTTTGTTTGTATTTCCTATATAACCCCAACTGTCCTGGAACTCAATATGTAGACTAAGCTGGCCTCAGACTTACAGATATCCACCTGCTTCTGTCTCCCATGTGCTAGAATTAAAGTTGTACCCCACCATGCCTGGCTATTTTTTTTTTTTTTTTTTAGGTTTTTTGAGACAGAGTTTCTCTGTTAGCCCTGGCTGTCCTGGAACTCACTCTGTAGACCAGGCTGGCCTTGAACTCAGAAATCCGCCTGCCTCTGCCTCCCAAGTGCTGGGATTAAAGGTGTGCGCCACCACCGCCCGCCTGGCCATTTTTTTTTTTTAAGTCAACAACATTTTACACTTATTTGTATTTATTTGTGCACATTATGTGCAGGTGTGCTCCTGTGCAAACATGTTCTGGTCACAGCACATGTGCAGAGGCCAGAAGACAACTTCCAGAAGCCAGTTCTCTCCTCCCATTCTGTAGACCTTGGGACATTAAATTCAGGTTGGCAGTCTTGGTGGTGAGCGCGTTTATTCACGGAACCATCTTGCTAGCCTGTGTTTGTTGCTCATATTGCCCATTTTGGCCTTGAACTTGCTACGCAGTCGATTGAAGATGACCTTGATCTTCTTGACTTCCTGATCTTCTTACTTCCACGTCCCCAAGCTAGGATTAGAGGCCTCTGCCCCCATGCCCAGTTTTATGGTGTACTGGGGGTTAAACTCAGGGCTTTCTGCATGCTAGGCAAGGACTCTACCAGCTGAGCTATAATACCAATCTCCACCCCCCCCCCTCTCTCTCCTGTTCGTCTTCTCTGTTCTCTGTGTGTGTGTGTGTGTGTGTGTGTGTGAGACAGGTTCTAATATAAGCAGAGTTTGTCTCAGACTTGCTGTGTAACTGAGGCTGGCCTTGAATTCCTGATCATCCTGCCCCTACCCCCTGATGCTAGGAATACAGACATACACCGTCACACCATGCTTTAAACATGTATTATTAGCTTGGTCATCTGAGTCCCTAGCGTTGTGTTGGACCCTTGGATACAGCAGGTAGCAAGGGCTGAGTTATTGAAGGCTATGGAGATCAGTGTGGCATAAAGTATAAATCCCTATAAATGTACTGTCCACTCATCCTGTTTTCAGAATTGTATAGAAATAAGATCTCCAGTGGAGCACTAACTATTACAAATGGTGTCTATTACCTGTTCTGTTGGTAGAGGCAGAAGCTGGGAAGCTACTGAACGTTCGTTTAACAAAAGAACAGTTGAGTAATTGTGCTTTCCCCACACCATGGGACCTAATGCAGCCATTACAAAGAACAAGTTTATAGCCATGGCTTGGGTGCAAGCTGCTAAGTACAACTACTTGAGTGACTGAGGCAGGAGGATTGTCAGCTCAAGGCCTGTAAAACTTAGTGAGACCCAGTCTCAAACAATGAAAGAGAGGGCCGGGCATGGTGGTGGTACACTCCTTAAATCCAACACTTGAGGGCAGAGGCAGGCAAAATCTCTGTGAGTTTCAGGCCTGGCCTACATAGTGAGACCCTATCTAAAAAAATATAAAATTAATTAGTAAATTAGTTAATTAGTGCTGGTGATGTAGCTTCATGGTAGTGTGCTGCACCCTCACCAAAATAAAAGTTCTAAACACGATGACTTTGAGGGGAGGGGCGTTCACAGTTGAATGAGAAAAACAAAATTGATTGCTCCAGGGTGAATGGCCAAAATTAATGTCTTCAGAAAATTCTGGGCAGCAGAATCCTTCTAAGCATTATGTACCAGAGAAATTTGTAAGTCGTCTTCAAGTGTTTTTTTTTTTCCTTTTTTCTTTTTCTTTCTTTTCTTTCTTTCTTTCTTTCTTTTCTTTCTTCTTTTTTTTTTTTTTTAGGTTTTTTCGAGACAGGTTTCTCTGTATAGCCCTGGCTGTCCTGGAACTCACTCTGTAGACCAGGCTGGCCTCGAACTCAGAAATCCGCCTACCTCTGCCTCCCAAGTGCTGGGATCAAAGGCGTGTGCCACCACTGCCGGGCCCTTTTTTTCCATTTTCATGATTGTGTCTGTTATGCATGTGTATGCATGTTGCATGAATGTAGGCACACATGCATAGGTGCACATATATGTGGAAGCCTACTTTTAATGTTAGGACTTATTACTATTAGGTTTTTGACTGTGGTTCTGCAGATTGAACCCAGGGCCAGAGTTCCGGCTCCAGTTGCCTTCTGGTTTGGTGTTATAAAATGTGCTACAGTGAACAGCAAAATTCCTTAAGGGGATATTTGAAATATTTTAGTAGCTACCCAAATTATTTTCTAAAAACTTGGAAGTGCCTAGAGATGTAGCTCAGTGGACCACTTGGGGAGTAATCAAGAGTCCCTGGTGTTAGCATCCGGTACCCGAGACAGGAAGTAGCCAGAACAGCATTAGCCAGAACCCACCAGGTCCTAGGTTCAATTTTCCAGCATTAAATAAAACTGGGAGTGGTGGCATACCCTGTTATCTTAGTACTTCAGAGGTAGAAGTAGGAGGGTCAGGAATGCAAGGTCATTCTAGCTAAATAGCAAGTTTGAGGCCAGCTACTTAATTAAGTCTATGTCTCAAAAAAAAAAAGAAAAAAACAAAAAAAAACAAAAAAAAAAGAAAAAGAAAAAGTCCATTTCAAGAAGCAAAGAAAGGCCCTGAAATTGTCAAGGATATCCTGTGGGACAAATTATATTCCCCACCCTTACACCATTTAACTGCTGAGCTATCTGTCCAGATTTGCAATTTTTCTCTTTTGAGAAAGGGTCTCTTGTAGCCCAGGCTGGCCTCAAACTCCTATGTAGCCAGGGATGACCTTGAACTGATGCTCTGCCTGCCTCTCCCTCCCACTATGCTGGGGTTGCAGGCATGCACCACCATGCCCAGTCTCATGAGGTGCTGAGTACTGAGCCCAGGGCTTCATGCATACTAGCCAGACACTCCACCAAGTGAGCCACATCCCCAGACCTCTCCACTTGCCAGGCTTCTTGCAGGGTTCCTCGGGAGTCAGGATAGGTGTATTGGTTAATTTTTATTATCAACTTGATGCAAACTAGAGTTACCTGGGAAGATGGAACCCCAGTTGAAGAATTGCCTCCATCATTTGGCCTTTGGCATGTCTGTGGGAAATTTTCTCAAACCCATGGAAACCCACCTGCCTCTGCCTCCCAAGTGAGGGATTAAAGGTGTGTGTCACCATGCCCAAGCCCTGAGACAGGCTCTTGAGCTCCTTGTCTCAGTCTCTATGCAATGATGATTAAATAGTGATCTTTGCTTACTATGAGTAAGCAAAACAAACAAGCAACGTTCACTGGGGAAACTGAGACCATAAGGGGTGGGAAGAAGAGAGAAACTCCTAAGAGTGGTGGGGGTCCAAGACAGGGGAACCTACAGAGGTGCTCAGTAGGGGCTTTTTATATGGCGCCCAGCAGAAACTGGACAATGGCTGAGGTAACTTCTACTGAGACTTGGTTAATTCTCTAGGCTTATCATAGGCTAAGTCAATGGAAGGGGAGTCACATGCCCTTGGCTTGTTCCTGGACTGACCAGGTAGACAGCCAGGAATTGTTTTTTTTTTTTTGTTTGTTTTTTGTTTTTTTTGTTGTTTTTTTTTTTTTTTTTTGGTTTTTTCGAGACAGGGTTTCTCTGTGTATCCCTGGCTGTCCTGGAACTCACTCTGTAGACCAGGCTGGCCTCGAACTCAGAAATCCACCTGCCTCTGCCTCCCAAGTGCTGGGATTAAAGGCGTGCGCCACCACCGCCCGGCACCAGGAATTTTTATGCACTCCTTGTCACTTCTGGGTGGTCCACGTGTTCAAGCACCTCTGTCCATCTATACTGGCTCCTCTGCTGGCCACTAGAGACTGAGCTGACCTTGAAGGTGTTTGTCTGTCTCTGAGCTGGCTAGGGTCCTCTCTGTGTTAACTGAACTCTGTACATTGTCATTGTTCCCACCGTCTGCCAGGTACCATTTTCTCTTTGCTGCTACAGAGAACTACCCTGCCTACTCCTATTCTTTTCTCTCTCTGCCTCTCATCCTTCCCTTCCTCCTTTTTATATCTCTCTTTTACTAAATGTGTGTGTGTGTGTGTGTGTGTGTGTGTGCATGAATGCCATGGTACATGTATGGAGGTCAGAGGACAAACTTGGCTGCCTGTCTTTCCATTCCACCTTGTCTGAAACAGAGTCTCTGTCTCTGACTGTCTCTGTCTCTGTCTGTCTGTCTCTCTCCCCTAAGCTAGCTAGCCCCAGAGCTCCTGGGGACTTCAACCTCTTTGTTTCCTGTCACCTCTTAGGAGCTCTGAGGATGGCAGATACTTGCTGACACATCTGATTTTAGGAGATTCTGGAAACATGAAGTCGGGCCCTGCTCACTGGCATGGCAGGCACTTTACCCACTGTGCCATCTCCCCAGGCCCTTCTCAATTTTTTTTTTTTTGTTTGTTTGTTTTGTTTTTCGACTACACAGAGTTTCTCTGTGTAGTCCTGGCTGTTCTGGAATCAATTTTTTTTTTTTTAAGACAGAGTTTTACTATATAGACCTGGCTAGCATGGAACCCACAATATAGACCAGGCTGGTCTTAAACTCAGAGATCCACTGCTTCTGCTTCCTGGGGGCTGGGATTAAGTTTGATCCACCTTATGGGTGCTGGGACTCCAACCTAGGTCCTCTGCAAGAGTAGCAGGAACTTTTAACCTCTGAACCATCTCTTTAGGTCTCTGAGTTTTGGGGACAATGTCTATTATAGCCCAGACTGGCCTCAAACTCACTGCATAACTGAGGATGACCTTGCCTTCCTGGTCCTGTTCTCCCCCTCTCCCAAGTGCTAGGATCACTGGAGAGTGCCATCATGGCCCCTTGTTTATTCTTCTTTCTTTCTCTGACAGAGTTTTGCTTTGTAAAGCACTTTGGCCTTGAACTGTAGATCTTCCTCCTTCAGCATCCTAAGTGCCAGCTTCCAGCAGGAAGGACCTTTCTAGCAAGACCCTGAGTTGAAGGCAAGGTATTCCTGAAAAGATCTCAGAGAAATTGGTAATAGCAGCAGTTTCAGGAGTCTAGGAGGTTTAGTTTTCACTACTGATATAATGCTTACATATTTTAAAATTCCAGTCCTTAAGTGGAGCTAGCCAGGGCTTCTGCCTTAAGAGGACTCTCCCAAGAGCTCAGCTGTAGAGAGCTTACGTAGCAGTGTCCCAGTTGCAGTGAGGAAGTACCCAAATTTCTTTGGGAAGAGGGTGAAGATTAGGAAAATCAGGACAGCAGGCACTGCCCCACCTTCCTGAGATCAATGTTCCCCATACCAGTAGGGGAGACCGGTGTCACAGATGTCATGAGCAGGGGCAAAGAATCCACATTCAGGATCATCAGAGAGCCACTTCGAAGCCAAGCACAGTAGCACATGTACTTGGGAGGCTGAGGCAGGATTGCCATGATTCTGCCATGATTTGTGACTTGGAGGACAGCCTGGACTACAGATTAAAGAGGGAACAGAGGAGGAGGGGAGGTTTGGCAGAGCATGCCTTTAATCCCAGCAATCATAAAGCAGAAGCAGGTGGATCTCTGTGAATTCAAGGCCAGCCTGATCTACATGGTCCTGGGTAGCCAGAGTTACACAGTAAGACCTTCTCAAATTAAAGAAGGAAGGGGATGGCACATTTAAGGCACTTCCTCCAAAGCACCAGAATGAAGGAGATCCCTTCTCCGCCTCCCACCTCTGCCCAGGCAGGATGCAACCTACAGCTACTGTGGGGACTTTAGAGGCCTGGCCTCACTCAGAGATGATTAAGTCAGGCCTTCGGCCCCGCCTCCTCCCACCCGCTAAGTTTAAGAGTCCTTGCAAACAGCTGGCCCTAGGGATCCTGATTCACAAGTCTCTTGTTCTTTAGTAAGGTAGTCTCTCTCCTATTGAGCTCCTTGAACAGCCTGGGAGGTCCTTCCACTCCTTTCCCGTGTAGGTCCCCTCAGGGTCGCGCCATGTCCAGCCCAGTGCCCCAGCCTGCTCCCTCAGGCATTCAGGTCCAGCCTGGGCACTTGGGCCCCTGTCCAGCGGCTGTTTCCCCAGTAGCCTCGCACCGCCTAGCTCCGGGACGCCTGGAGTCCTCCTTCTCTGTCGAGGCCATCCTGGCGAAACCCAAGACTCGTGAGCAGGCTGCCACCTCTCTGCCCCTCTCTACCGGCACCAGTCTGAACTTCGGCTCTGTGTACTGGATCCTGCCCTGGGTGTGCTCCACAGGGACTTGGCTGCCCGCCTACCTGAGCGTGGGCCGCTACCCGCTGTGCTCCACGTCCTGTGTGACTGGACTGAATGTGACTCACCTCCTCTGCCAGCAGGACCTCAGCCTCACAGGTACCGGTATGGAAGTGGTGGCAGATGGCATTAAAGGGAACTCCTAGAGTTAGCCAGGGGTGATGGTGTACGGCTGTAATCCCTGCTGTGAGTTCATAGCTGTAATAATCATGTCAAATCCAGAAGACAGCTTTTCACAGTGTTCCTTCCCACCCCCCTGACTTTGTCATACCTCTCTGTGTGTTTAACTTGTATTCCTATGTGTGCAGGTGAGTGCACACAGATATGGATATCAGAGGTCATCATCAGGTGTCTTCAATACTTTTCAGCATCCCCAGAGCTATTTACACTTAAGTACAAGTGGCTGTAAGCCATTGGACATGGGATCTGGGAACCAAAACCAGGTCCTCTGGAAGAAGAGCAATTACTCTTCATTGCCAAGCTATCTCTCTAGCCCTTTTCCATCTTAATTTTGAGATAGGGCCTCTCACCTAACCTGGAGCTCTCCAAATGTCTAGACTGGCTGGCCAAACATCTCCCCAGGGATGCTCCTGTCTCTACCTCCTCAAAGCCTTATTTATTTATTCATTCATTCATTCATTCATTTAATGTATGAGTAAACTGTTGCTTTCTTCAGACACACCAGAAGAGGACATCAGATCCCATTGCAGATGATTGTGAGCCACCATGTGGTTGCTGGGAATTGAACTCAGGGCCTCTGGAAGAGGCCATCTCTCCAGCCCCCTCAAAGCCTTTTTAAAAACAAACAAACAAACAAACAAACAACAACAACAAACTTGGCACTAGGGGTCAGAATTAGGTCCTCAACCTTGTACCATTTACTGGCTGAGTCCTCTCCCTAGCTCCTCTGGGGTCATTTCTACTCAGCCTCTTCCATTCTATCCTATATTATCCTATTGGGCAAGGGGAAGGGCCTGTGAGTTTTCTCTCTCTCCTATCATGTGTGGACAGATGGCTGCTGGCTGACTTCTGCTTTTGGTTGTTCTTTAGGCTCAGAACTACCTTACTGTTTAGGCTCTCTGAGATGGGCACCCACCGTGGACCTTAAGGACCACGGTACCAAGAGACACCAAAAGAGGGTTCGCACAATGTTTAACTTGCAGCAGCTGGAAGAGTTGGAGAAGGTATTTGCAAAGCAGCACAACCTGGTAGGAAAGGAGAGAACCCAGCTGGCTGCCAGGCTGCACTTGACAGAGAACCAGGTGAGAACAGGGACCTGGGGGCGGGTTGTGGGGACACCTGATAGACTTGTAGGAAGGGAAGGGTGAAGACATGACCTTTTCCTCTAGGCTAGGATGATGGGGACAGAGGCCCTATTTTTTTTTTTTAAACACATTCCCAGTGTAATATTCCTATCAGGAGTCACATTATAAACTTAACCAAAGGTTCCTCTACTGCTCCCTCCTTTTTGTTTATTGTGTGTGCGGTTTGTATATGTGTAAGTATGTTTTTGCATGTGTGCAAGCACACATGTGTGAGTATGTGTGTATGTGTGGGGGCCTGAGGTTGATGCCAATAATAATTTTTGGGGAGGCTAAAGAGATAGCGCAGCTGTTAACAACACTGTTCTTCCAAAGGACCCAGGTTCAATCCCAGCACCCACATGGCAGCTCACAACAGTTTGTAATTCCAGTTCCACACAGATATACATGCAGGCAGAACACCAATGCACATGAAATAAAAATAAATGAATTATGTATACACACACATATGTATGCTCTTGCTCTTCTACTTTGTTCACTGAGGCAGAATCTCTCAGTCAAACCCAGAGATAACTAGCCAATATGGCTAGTCTCACTGGGCTAACTTGCTCTGGGGGTCCTGTCTCTGCCTGCTGAGGTTGGAGTTACAAGCAGGCCACTTGGTATTTATGTGAGTTTCTGGGCATCTGAACTCTGGTTGTTAGGCTTTCTTAGCAAGTCTGAGACTTGAGCCATCTGATCATCTCCCCAGCCCTCTCTATCACTTTCTGATTGTTTCCATGCTAAATAAGGGGCTGTCAGCCAAACCAAGCAGATACTGATGAGACTCCATTTGTAAGGAGGGAATGTTCCTAAAGGTGCCATTGCTACTTTCCATGTACAGGAAAACTCCTCAAGACTTTGCTATGCTCACTCTCATCTTGTTGCCCTCCTGCCCCTGCCTGCTTCACTCTTTGTATTACTTATTTGCTTTAAGATAGGTTCTCATGTATCCCAGGCTGGTCTTGAACTTGCTACATAGCTAAAGATAATCTTGAACCTCTAGTTCTCCTGTCCTCTTTTTTTGTTTCTTTGTTTGTTTGTTTGTTTTTGAGACAGGGTTTCTCTGTATAGCCCTGGCTGTCCTGGAACTCACTCTGTAGACCAGGCTGGCCTCGAACTCAGAAATCTGCCTGCCTCTGCCTCCCAAGTTCTGGGATTAAAGGCGTGCGCCACCACCACCCGGCCCTAGTTCTCCTGTCCTCAATTCCCAAGTGCTAAGACGACACACATTCACCATGGTGCTGAGTGCCAAGTCCAGAGCTTTATGTGTGCTGGGCCACTGCTCTGCCAACTGATCTATATCCCAACCCTCTGTTTTCTCTTGAAGTCATCCCAACATGATGATTTCCCTCTGTTTCATCAAGATATCCTTGTCAAGGCCAACAAACGTGTTCCTCCCTCAGCTGACTCCTGAGCTCTCCGGACGATTGACTATTTCCCCACTTTGACACACTCTCCTCTTGACCTTCCGCCTGCTTCTCTGGTCATTACTGTCTTCTTTCTAGGCCACTCGTCCCCTTGGGACTTCATGCCATCTAGTCTCACCTATAGCCATGGTTTAAAATGCCATCTCTAAACTGATGGCTAAGATTTATATACCCAGTCCAACCTTCTCTGCTAGGAATCGAACCTCATCCTAGGCTAGTCCCTACCACTAAACTACATCCTCAGCCACTAATTCTCAAAATCTCAACTTGGACATCTCTAAGAAGGCATTGCAAACTTTATAAAACCTCAGTTCTTAATTGATTTTCTCCATCTGTTCCCCTCCTCTCCCACCAGCATACCACCCACCCAGTTCCTCAGAAATGAAGTCATCTAGATGTGCTTGCTTCAGTTTTCTCACTGCTGCTGCTTTACATTCCTACATCCCTAACGCCCCCCGGGTTACTGCTCCAGCCTCTACACACCAGCCAGCTACTTCAGGATTATGTCACACCCCATTCAAAAGCCTCAAAATGGACTTTCCCTCTCTGTGGCCTTCAAGGTCTTGGGTGTCCTGGGCCTTGCTGACCTCTCCTTTCCTCCCCTTTCTCCCTTGCAGTCATACTCCTCTTTCTGGTCCTCAGCTTGAGTTTGATGTTAACTGAAAGCCATTCCATAGGCTGTCCTCCAGGTCTACCTAGACAGCTTCTCTCTGCCCCTACTAGGATGGACCTCATCAGAGCTCCCCCAACCCAAGCCTCTGTTTGTAACTCCTCTTATATCTATTATATCTCCTTATTTGCATTGGGCCTTCTCCCAATGACTGCATGGTGAGCTGTAGAAGACAGGGGTCATGCCTCTCTGCTCACTGCCATCAGTCACTGTCACTGTCACCTAGTAGAGCACCAGCACACTGTAGCCATAAGTACTCACTGGGGGCTGGAGACATAGCTCAATTGGTAGAGTGCTTGCCTCAAATGCTTGAAGTCCTGGATTTGGTTTCCAGTACCACATAAAATGGGGCAAGGTGGCACACACCTGAAACCCCAGCACTTGAGCAGTGGAGGCAGGTTGATCAGGGGGCCTGGGTGATATGAGACTTGATCGAAAAACAGCAACAAAGGTACAGACAGGGATGAATGTGCGGTGACTGAGAATTCAGGAATGGCATTTAGGAGGAGTGACAGTAAAGGGGCCTGCTGGCCAAATTCTGATGCCTGTTCATTGCCCCCAATTACAGGTGAGGATCTGGTTCCAAAATCGCAGGGTGAAGTATCAGAAGCAGCAAAAACTGAAATCGCCTTTCTCCTTTGCCATAGAAGAGCCCTCCAGCAGCTCAGATGGCAACGTCCAGCCTGAAGATGCTGAGTCAGGAGCTGGCAGTTAAGGACGGCGAGTAAGAGGCCCTGGCCATGTTATATGGGCCAGTTCTTCCTGTGGTACTTGCTGGCCCTCCCAGTCCCACATCTCAGTGAAGAGCTTCCTTAAGGTCAAAGGATACCAAATGTATTTGAACAATCAAGCAGGGGAACTCTGGAAGCAGAATAATGGATTGATCTATGTCCTTGGCCAGGTTTTACTCTTGTGGATATTGATAACCCCGGTGAGTGCCAGCTGTGAGTTTTATGGGAATGGATGCTGTCCCAGCTCTGCTCTGAGGATGGGTTCATCAGCTCTTTCCTGGCCCAGCTATGGAGAAGGGGCCTCCTTGAATCAGCATCATGGTGTGGGAGACTCTCCCCAGAGTCTGGAGGGAAGGAGATTTCTTAGCTCACTTCAAACAAAGTTTCCTGCATTTCAACCCTATTCCTTTTCCTCTTGTCACCCTCCTCTGTATCTGAGGATGACTTTGAATTCCTGACCCTCTACTTCCCACATGCTGGGATGATTGCTTTTTTTTTTTTTTTTTTTTTTTTGACACAGATTCTCATTATGTGGCACAGACTGGCTTCAAATTCATGGAAATTCTCCTGTCTCGGCCTCTCTAGTGCTGAGGTAATGGGTGAGAGCCACCATGCTTTGTCCAAAGTTTTCTTGTCTTCTCTGATACCACTTTCAATAGGAATTCATATCACAGTGACCTCAGGTTTATGGTAATTGATTGATTCCTTGGAGCAACAAGCTACATTTTTCTCTGAAGCCCCTCCCTTTCTCCCCCAGAATTTATGTTGATTTAATTTTGTCATTTTTCACCTAGTTTTGACAATATAGTTCTTCCTCTCTGAATGGCCCTCTGACCCTGCTTAGCTTCTTGCCAGGAAGCCTCCTGAGAGCTTATTCTTGTGAAGTCAGCTTCCAACATTTAAGAGCTGGTTTCTGTACTGAAGACTGCTAATTTGCAGTTCCTGGGCTGAGGTGAGGTGAAGGGGTAAAGGAAGGGCTGATCTTCTTCAGTGAGGTTGTTCTCAGGGCCCAGTTTTCTGGGGAAAGAGGAAGGAGGTGGGTGATGGGAGATGAGCCTGGAAAGTACCCGGCATACAAGACAGTGAACTTTAGCCAGGTATGTGGTACTCACCTTTAATCCCAGCACTTTGGAGGCAGAGACCAGCCTGGTCAATAAAGTGAGTTCCAGGACAGCCAGGGTTATGCAGAGAAGCCATGTCTTGAAAAACTTAAAAAAACAAAACAACAACAACAACAAAAAAAAAACAGTGGACTTGTAGCCATTAAGTGGCAAGTTTGAGGGAATCCAGAGCCTTGCCCCAAGAAGCCATCTTTTGCAGCTGGGCAGTGTGATATACACCTGTAGTCTTAGCACCAGGGAGGCTAAGGCAGAAGGATCCAGTCAGCCAGAGCTACCACAGTGAATGTAGGGCAAGCCTAGAGTGAACAGCTGGATGCTGTGTCAAAAATCAGGGGCTGGGAGAAAGCGCAACAGGTTCAGATCCTCGCTGCCAAACTGAAGATCTGAGCTTGATCCCTGGAACCTCCATGATGGACAGAGAGAATGGTCTCCCCCAGTGCACACACCCACACACATACAGACACACTCACAGAATAACTGTAAGAAAAAAGAAACACGTATGAGAACTGGAGAGATGGCTCAGCAGTTAGGGACACTTGTTGCTCTTGCAGAGGACCTCAGTTTGATTCCTAGCACCTATGTGGTGGCTCACTACCATCTATAACTCCAGTTCAGGGGATCCAAAGCCCTTTTCTGACTTAAAAACGCAGACACCAGGCGCCTGCAGGCAAACCGTCACACAGGTAAAAAAAAAAAAAAAAAAAAAAAAAATTTACAAAGACAATAACACAAAAGGGCGGGGGGGGGGGACCCAGAAAATTTCTTTGTTCATATCCTCAGGGAAATCCTTCAGAATGCTGGGGTCAGAAGTCCTATTCACTAAAGGGATCCAGCCACAGCTGTCTCCTTCAGGAACAACTGGTCCATTTTGTGTGTGTGTGTGCGCGCGCGCGCGCGCGCGCCGCGCGTGCGTGTGCGCACACACCCATTCGTGTTCATCAGAGGCCAGAGGTCAACACTGGGTGTCTTAATTGCTCTCCTATTTTTCTGAGTCAGGTTCTCCTGTTGAACATAGAGCTAGCCCATTTGACTAGGCTGGTTGGCTGGGGAGCCCACAGTGTCACCCTGTCTCTACCACCTCAATCCTAGGATTGGTGGCTTGTTATGTGGGCTCTGGGATCAGATTCAGGTCCTCATGCTTACCTGGCAAACACAGTCCCAATTGACTCAACTTTAAAAAAAAAAAATCACTGGGCAGTGGTGGCACACACCTTTGATCCCAGCACTTGGGAGGCAGTGGCAGGTGGATTTCTGAGTTTGAGGCCAGCCTGGTTTACAGAGTGAGTTCCAGGACAGCCAGGATTACACAGAGAAACCCTGTCTCAAAAAACAACAAAAAAATAAAAATAAACTTTAGGAGTCAGAGGCAGGCAGATTTCTGAGTTTGAGGCCAGTCTGGTCAACATGGCAAGTTCTAAGACAGCCAAGTTACATAGAGCTTGTCTCAGCTGGTGGCACATGCCTTTGATCCCAGCACTAGGGAGGCAGAGGCAGGCAGATCTCTATTGAATCTGAGATCAGCCTGGTCTTCAGAGTGAGTTCCAGGACAGCCAAGGCTACACAGAGAAACCCTGTCTCAAATACCATAGCCCCAAGAAAGACCTTGTCTGAAAAAAAAAAAAAAAAACACAAAACCTCAATCACTTACTAAACAATTGCTAGGTTGTTAACTAATCCCCCCAAATCACTATGAAACCATAACAGAGCAGACACAGGTCCCTTGTCAAGGAATAGTCAGCTACGGCACAAAACAACAAAACGTTGCAGAAACAGGAAGACCTGTCTCCTCTCTCAGCCTTGTGTACCTTCATTTTTGTGTCTACTTAAGGGGTCCTCACACGTGAGGTTCACTTATTACTGCTCCATAACCGAAACCTGCAAAGTCAAGAAAGCCCCCAACTACTCTACCTGAGGCACTGGTCCAACCTGGTTAATATTTATAGAAAAAGGAAATTTTTCTTCTGCATATGATTATTTTGCCTTCATGTCTATATGTGCCTGCCTGGACCCTGAGGAGGTTGAAAGGGGGGCCATTAGAGGCTCTGGAACCGGAGTTACATACAAATAGTTGTAAACCAGTGTTGGGAACCAAACCTGGGTCCTCAGCTAGAGTGACAAGTGCATTTCTTGTTCAGACAGGTTTCATGTATTCCAGGCTAGCCTTTGTGCACTCAAGCGTTCAAAGCAAACCTCTCCTAAACTTAGAACAGAAATGCCGCCACCAGAGGGAGGGGAAAATTTTAAACCAAATGAGCCCAGCAACCAAACTGCTTTTCAGGATGAGGGTCAGAGCAAAAATAATTAAGTCAGCCTTCTCTGGGTCTAAAAACGGCTTTGTTTGGTGTTGGGATATGTTGAAGGGCTTCTTAAGCAGGAAGATGGCTGCAAACTCTTGGCCAGACTGGGATACATAGTGAGACCCTGTCTCAAACACCAGACAGTGTGGGAAAAGCAACTATGGACACTTAAGAACATAGCTGGGATAGGTTAGGGGTCTCTCCTGAGCTACTCCATCAGCCGTCATTCATGGACTCAGACTACCAGAAGTCCAAGCACATAGTCAGGCCAGGTTCCACCCAATCAAGCAAAACCAAGACACCAAAAGCCTTGAATCACTGCAGAGCAAGTAGTCGCCAATGCTAGCCACGTTCAGGGGCGGGGCGGGGCAAGGTGGGGAAGTGAGCGCTCAGAGGCTCGGTGGGCGGGGCCTCCTGGGGCGGGGTCAAGGGTCAGAAAGCGGAGGCGTGCCCAAGATGGCGGCCTCCATGTGCGACGTGTTCTCCTTCTGCGTGGGCGTGGCGGGCGGTGCCCGGGGCTCCGTGGAAGTCCGTTTTGTGAGCAGCGCCAAGGTGAGGCCGGGTCGGACCCTTCCCGAAGAGCCACGCCGGGGACCCATGCTCACATCCTGGAGTCCGGGCCCCTCGGCGCCGGTCTGGTTTCTGCTTGGGCCCGGGGTGCAGGGTCTGTCCTCGTGCCCAGGCTCGTGGCGATCGCGCGGGGGAAGCCCAGCCTGGGACCCTGCGTGCGCACCCTTCGCAGAGGAACACAGTCCACTGGCGGGTGGCCGTGCTACCGCTGTCCTGGGTGGGTTGAGGCTCTAGGAGGTCCTAGTGTTGAGAGATATCCTGGGCCAGATTAAAGCCAAGGATATCTCGGCTAGGCTGGGGCTTAGCTGCTGTTCTGGAGGCAGTGCGTAGGAAGTACTTAGCCGAGGGAACTGAGGTATAAAGCAGCCTGGGCCCCCAGCGACCCTTCTGACTAAGGTATGGGTGGAGACTTGGAGAGCTAGGGAACTTGGACCAGAACCTATACAGCGAGCACTCATCCTGAAGGGTTTTAAGCAAGAGAATGACATGATCTCGTGATTTTGTATCATGGTTCTTTTTGTTGCTGCTGTTATGCCTTTTGTTTTTGTTTTTTTTGAAACAGGGTCTCATTATGTAGCTCTGGCTGTCCTGGAACTCACTATGTAAAACAGGCTGCCTCTGCTTCACTAGTGCTGAGATTAAAGACTTGTGCCAGTATGCTTGGCCCTATTAATCGTATTTTATTCCCTGTAAAATAGAAAATGCACATAAGTAAAGGTAAAAAAAAAATCACTCCAAATTGTACTTGAGGCTGGACTTGAACTCATCTCTCTATCAACTCCCAAGGGCTGGGTTACAGGCCTTGTGGCTGAAACACCCCACCCCTGCTCCCACAGTTTCTTATTACATGTTTTCAGTACATCTTTAGTATCAGTGAGCCCATTTCTACCTGGTTAAAGAGTTGACTGCTAGAATTTCTTTTTTATTTTTTTTTTTTTGTTTCGAGCGGTTCTATGTAAGCGGTGTCGAATCACCGTAACAGCTGCTCACTCAAATCCGCTTCCTCAAGTGCGGTAAAGCTCCCACCACGCGCTGACTCTAGAATTTCAAGTGTAAGGACTACTCACCAACTCCTATTTAGCTCCTTGCTGTTTCTTATCAGTCCTGAGAGCATGTCTTGCTGCTGGGTTTCAGTGCAGACAGACTTGTTCTCTCCAGCACTGTTTTGTCACTCTATGCCTTTGCAAGTTGATATATGCAAAATGGTATGGTTTGTCTTCATTTGCGTTCCTCTAGGTAAAAGTCAGGTTGAATAATAAAAATAATAATGATGATGATGATGTGCATAGCCTTGGTCCTTGGCCCAAGATGTCAGCTCTGTGGTCATTTGCTGTCAGCATCTCCTTATCTGTCCAGGTTCCCATCTTAAGTTCTTTTGTCTTTCTGTTCCATAGGCATTGGGAGTGAGTGCTCCTGTCCAACCATGAGTGAGAAGTTAGCTTCCCTGTAGTCCTTGTGTCCTTAGCTGCTTACATCCCCATTACCACCCAGAGCTGGTCCTCCTGGACGCCCACATTTGAGGTGTTTCGGATCAGTAATCCCTTTCATTTACATCACCCTTTTGTCACATACTCCTCCCCTACCTTGGCCCCTCCTTTCTTCACTTCCTTCTCATTTTTTACTCCAACAGTCTCCTTGTCTGGTTCTGTCCTAGCTTTCTTTCAAGCCCCCAGCTAGTGACTAGGCCTAGTAGCCCTGGCCTGTATTCTAGCAACTCAGGAGACTGAGGCAAGAGGACTCTTGTGAGTTCCAGGCCAGCCTAGAGTACAAAGTAAAATCCTGTCTCAAAAACAAACAAACTCTAGCTGCTCACATTCGTCTGCCTATTTCTGATCTTCTGCTGGGGAGAATCCCCTTCCCATGTGGACTCACAGCCAGGGAGCTTATCTAGGGCTCTGGCAGCTGCAGTCATCTGTTATGATGGATTGTAATCTTTCCTTTGGGCTGTCTTCCTCAGGTTACCATAGAACACTCCTGCCTGGCTTAGAGTGAAGTTAGAATTACTTATTCTTTGACTGTTTCAGAGAACTCCTGAAGCATGAGCAGAGGGGTATGAGTGAGGGTGACTTCTGGCTCTCTGTTCTGCCTCTGTGGATGTTAGTGGGAATGATTTTTAGATACCTGTGAACTGCCAGGACCAGGGGCCAATTAATGGAGAATGAAACCTAACGAGGCCTAGTCGGTGCCAGTTGGAATGTCATACTACTGTACACCAGCTAAAGTCCAGCATGGCTCACTCATTTGGGCTTGCTTCCTTTTAAATTATTTTGATAATTGTATTTGTCTAAACAGTCAGCTATTAAATGGGACCTCATGTACTTTAAAGTATTATTACTTGTGTATATGATATATGTGTGTGCCACATCATACATGTACATACATGTACAGCTCAGAAGACAACTTCCAGTAGCTAGTTCTCTTGTTTTCAGTGTGAGATTTGGAGATGGAACTCAGATCATCAGGCTTGATGCAGAAGGCATTTCTCCATTGAGCCGTCGGGCTGGCCTAATAAAAGACTGTTAACTAACTCTCTGGTCTAAGAGTTTTGTATAATTCTCTCCTAAAGTTTGTCTTCCTTCTCTCCCTTTCTCCCTTCTCTGTCCTTTTCTTCCTTTTGATGTGGAACCCATTATATCAGCCTTTTGGTAGTCAAATGACCTTTTCACAGGTCATCTAAGAGCATCAGAAAACTCATATACTTACTTTACAATATAACAGTAGCAAAATTACAGTTAAGAAGTAGCAACAAAAATAATTTTATGGCTGGGGGTCCCCACAACATAAGAAATTGTATTAAAGGCTCATACCATTAGGAAGATTGAGAACCACTGCATTATATAGCTCAGGTTAGCTTTGAACTTAAGGTAGTTCTCTTGCATTAGCCTCCTGGACTCTGAGACAGCAGGTGTGGGCCATAGTGCCTAACCTTGCATGCTTCCTGATCTTATGCACTGGAGAAATTCTCTTGATTTTTCATACTTTTGTATGTTTGAGGAATGAGTAGAATGTTGTATATACGTGGCCTTGAACTCCTGACTTTCTTTCCTTTGCCCTAAATGCTGGAGTTAACAGACACCAACCACCATTCCTCTGACTCTCCTTTGCTTTAGTGACTAAATATTTTCTGCATTTGGTCTTCCAGGACCTGAGGGAGGGAGAGCTCTATAGTTATCCTCCCTGTTGACACCCCACCTCTGCTCCCAGGGTTTCTCTGTGTAGCCCTGGCTGTCCTGGAACTTACTCTGGAACTCTGCAGCCCAGGCTGGCCTTGGCCTCAGCCTCAACCACAGAGATCTGCTTGCTTCTGTATTCTAGAGGAGAAAACAAGTTTGAAGTCAGTCTGGCACATGAATGCACGAGGCGGGGCATTCGAGGGTTGTTTCCCCACTCTTCATCCTGATAGTCAGCATGTGCTGGGCTAGCATCTTAGGCTTTAGTGCTGGGATCACAGCATGCACCGTTACACTTGCTAGTTACCCAGTTTCAGGATTTGAGATTGTCAGATGGTCACATGGGTCTCACTTCTTGCTGCTTTGTCCCATCCAGGAAGGCCAAGTTTTCATATTGCTTGATTGATCCCAGGGGCAATAAAATACAGAGATGGGGTTTCCAGGAAGGCAGCCAAGGGTGTGTTCTGGGCTTTGCCTCTCATTTCACTTGTCCTGTTCTATAGCTTCTAGAGCTGGGTAGTGATACATACCTGTTATCCCTGCCTAGGAAGAACTATTGTAAGTTCAGGGGCAGTCTGGGCTATGTAGGGAGACACTGTCTTCAAAAGAAAGAAGCTTTCTGGGTTATGTATAGGCTGAGATTTGCTCTGAGTGTGGCAAAGGCCCATCTGCAGTGCCAGTGCTGAAGGAAACAGGAAGCTGCTGTGGCAGCAACAGTGATGGGACATTTTCTCTGCCACTCTGAGATGGCAGCTCCTCTTTGGAAGCGGTACCATCATTTGCTAAAGCAATGTCAGCAGAACCATTAACTGCCTAGGCTCTTGATGGGCAAAGTGTGCCAGGCTAGGTTTGTTTTGGCTTTTGTTTATATTGTTATTGTTTCATTTTATTGATTAATTAATTAATTTTTGAAACAGGGTTTCTCTGTATAGCCCTGGTTGTCCCGTATTATGCTCTGTAGACCCTAGGCAGGCCTTGAACTCAGAGATCTGCCTGCCTCCACCTCCCTAGTGCTAGGGCTAAAGGTGTGCGCCACCACCATTGCCTAGCTCAGGTTAGGCTTCTTAACCTTTAGCACTTACAGGGATCACCAGCATCCTGTTAAAATGCAAATTTTTGGCCTGTGACATGGCTCATGAGGGAAAAGTGCTTGCCACGCAAGCCTGTCAGCTTGAGCTCATTCCCCAGATCCCATAGTGGAAAGAGAGAGCTGACTGTTGAAGGTTGTCATCTGTGCTGCACAGCACCGCACTCATGCATGCACCCCCCCCCCCACATACACATGAAGATGCACATTCAGATTTAGCAGGTCTGTGCAGGACCTGAGAGTTTGCTTTTTAAACACTGGGTGGTGAGGAGGTAGAGTTCACAAGGGTGCTCACTTGTACTATATCACTATGCCTTGGAAACTGCCTGGTAGAATTACTGAACACCCACTTCTCCAATGGGAAGCAGTTGGCTAGGAGGTTCCCAGGAGGTGTTGGGAGCTGGTTCTATGACTAGTTCAGTGCTTTGTGCATCTTTTGAGCACTGACCAAGGAAGAGGTCAGTTCTCCCCCAAACTAGGCTGCTTTCTGCTGGGATATAGGATGTCTCTGAAACCCTGAGCAGCAGCACAAGGTCTCATGGGGAACTGAGGATAGTGCCATCCTAGTAGCCACTGTTGGTATAGGAGGCCCCAGCCCACTAGGAACCGTGGCCTTGCCTTGGCCATTCTAGAATATCCAGGTGTCCAGATGGCTGCTGAGGTGGCTCCCTCCTTGGCCAGGTATTGTGGGCTGAGAGGAGCAGTGGTCAGCCTCCTGTGAGCTCTTGGAGCTTTGTCTTTGTTTAAAGATTTATCTTTATTTGTATATTTGTGTGTGTGTCCCACATGGGTTTAGTGCCAGTGGAGGCCTTGGATCACCTAGAACTATAGTTACAGGTATAAGCTGCCGGATGTCAATGCTGGGAACCAAAAGTGGGTCTTGTGGAAGAGCAGTAAACATTCTAAATTTTCTTTAGCCCTGTGTGTGTGTGTGTGTGTTGTGTGTGGTGTCCACGCACCATCTGCGTATGTAAATGTGCATGCCTGTGTATGTGAAGAGGCTAAAGTGGGCATTGGGTTTTTTCTTCCATTATATTCTACCTGTTCCCTGATGTAGGGTCTCTTCCTGAATCTGGGGCCCATGACTTGGATTGGCTGAAAGGCAGCAGGCCCCAGTGATCTTCCAGCTCTGCTCTCTTTAGAGCTGGGGTTTTTGGCGTTTGTAGAGGCACTTGGATTATATGGGAATTGGGATCCAAATTCTGGTCCTCATGATTTTAGAACAAGCACACTTAACTACTGACCCATCTTTCTTTCTTTCTTTTTTTGTTTTGTTTTGTTATTGGCTACTTTTTTAAAAAAATTATTTAATTATTTAAATCAAATCATAATTTACTTATTCACACAGGGGTTATAAACACAAAAAGGCAGCCGGGCGGTGGTGGCACACGCCTTTAATCCTAGCACTTGGGAGGCAGAGGCAGGTGGATTTCTGAGTTCGAGGCCAGCCTGGTCTACAGAGTGAGTTCCAGGACAGCCAGGGCTACACAGAGAAACCCTGTCTCGAAAAACCAAAAAAAAAAAAAAAACACAAAAAGGCAGGATGTGGGGAAGGGGATGACACGGGAACATAGGTGTTCAGGGCTGACCCATCTTTTTTTTTTGTTTTGTTTTTTTGTTTTTTTTTTTTGTTTTTTTTCAAGACAGGGTTTCTCTGTGTTGTCCTGGCTGTCCTGGAACTCACTCTGTAGACCAGGCTGGCCTCGAACTCAGAAATTCGCCTGCCTCTGCCTCCCAAGTGCTGGGATTAAAGGTGTGCGCCACCACTGCCCGCTGACCCATCTTTCAAGCACGTTTTTATGTTTTTGTTTTTTTTTTAAACAAGGCCTTATGTAGCCCAGGCTAGCCTTGAATTACTTATCCCCTATTTCCATGTGCTAGAATAATAGTCATGTGTCACTTGGCAGGTTTGGATCAATGTCTTACCTGTCTGTTCTTTGCCCTGTTAGGGAAAGGGACTGTTTGCCACACAGCTGATCCCGAAGGGAGAGACCATCTTCATTGAAAGGCCTTTGGTAGCTTCACAGTTTCTCTGGAATGCACTTTACCGGTACCGGGGTGAGCACATCTTGCCTGCTTCAGGTGGCTGCTGAAATGTCCATTTTGTGCATGGAACTGAACCTTACACATCTCTTGGCTGACCTTCTGGGTGTTGGAAGGAAATGCTGTCTTTCCTTGGAGAATAGGACTGAGAACCACGGCTCTGGCTACCTTTTTATTTAGGGCTGTATACCTGCGATGGGAGATGCTTTCAAAATGCTCCTTGGGAACCACTCTCTCTTAGACAGAACTTAGAGTCTACTCCCATGGGCATCATGCTGCAGGGCTCTGTACCTCAGACATCCCGACTAAAACACTCTGTATAACCATGCTCAGTGAAGGCTGAGTTAGGTGCCAGAGCAAGATGCCCTTAACTCGCCCAGCCTTTTCATATTTTCCTTAAGCTAGAGAGAAACAGAAAGGAGCACCAGTCGGAGGCAGGGATCCCCACAGACTGAGACTGAAGGAGAAGCAGTGGGATCAGGAACTAGAGGGTTCTTGAAAGAGGGACTTACTGTGTCTTGCTTCCTGCAGCCTGTGACCACTGTCTTCGGGCACTGGAGAAGGCAGAGGAGAATGCCCAGAGGCTGACTGGGAAACCAGGCCAGGTTCTACCCACACCCAGAGCTATGCAGTGTGCGCAAAGACCTCCACCAGAACTGCCCCCACTGCCAGGTGAGCACCCCTGGGGAGTGCACAGGAAAGGAGGCAGGCCAAGGAGGTGCTAGTTGTCTTCACTGGTGAGACAAAGTCTGGAAGAACTTGTCTGTTCCTCAAGGCTCATGGTGTAGTGTGTGACAGTGAAAGGGCCCAGTAATTGTTTAGCTTCTCTTTGCTGCCAGTGTCCATTGTTCAGAAAATGGATATGGAGCCGGGCGGTGGTGGCGCACACCTTTAATCCCAGCACTTGGGAGGCAGAGGCAGGTGGATTTCTGAATTCGAGGCCAGTCTGGTCTACAGAGTGAGTTCCAGGACAGCCAGGCTACACAGAGAAACCCTGTCTTGAAAACAAAACAAAACAAACAAACAAAAAACAAAAAAACAACCCCCCCAAACAAAAACAAAAAAGAGAAACTCTGCCTCGAAAAACAAAACAGAACAAAAAAACCCCAAACAAACAAAAAAGAAAATGGGTATGGTGGGTCTTAGGGTTTCCATTGCTGTGAGAAGACACCATGACCACACAACTCTTATAAAGAAAACATTTAATTGGGGCTGGCTTACAGTTTGAGAGATTTAGTCCATTATCATCATGGTGGGAAGCATGGCAGTGTGCAGGCAGACATGGTGTTGGAAGAGCTGAGAGGTCTACATCTTGATCTTCAAGCAGCAGGAGAGTGTCCCACACTGGGCATTGCTTAAGCATATATGACCTCAAAGCCTACCCCCACAGTGACACACTTCCTCCAACAAGACCAAACCTCCTAATAGTGCCACTGTCTTGGCCAAGCATTCAAACACGGGAGTCGGTGAGGGCCGTTCTTATCAAACCATCACAATGGGACATGCCTTTTTCTTGGGAGTCTGCAAGAAGCTGAAAAGCTCTTTTCCTTCTTGTAGTATAAAAAGCATAGGTTAGGTACATGCCCCTAGAACACCCTATTTCATCCTCACTGAGCTCTTGCTCCAGGCCTGTTATGGAAGGAATGCAGTTAGATGAGGTGAGAGCCCCAGGTCCTGTGTGCTAACCTCTGCTCCACCCAACAGGTGATGTACTGTAGTGCAGAATGTCGGCTGGCAGCTGCAGAGCAGTACCACCAGATCCTGTGCCCAGGCCCGTCCCAGGATGACCCCAGGCACCCCCTCAATAAGCTGCAGGAGGCATGGAGGTAAGTCTCTTCCTCTCCTTACCCTTCCCTCCATTCCTGCTTCAGCTCAGCAGCTGTGGGGAGCTTTGGTGAATTATATCCCTAAGTCGTGTTCTGTATTGTTAGGCTTAAATAGAAGTCACAGTTGCAGCAGCTTGCCTTTAATCTGAACAGCCAGCCCTACCATCTTCAGTACTTTACACACTGCCAGAGTTCACCAAACCCTAAGGGATACAAAGTTGCCTAAGTCCAGCCTTTGATAACTGATGGACTAGGCAGGAAGTGTCTCTGTAGCCTTCATACTGGGCTTGCCTGGCTCTGCTCCTAGGGAGGGGACTTCTAAGTTACACGTTTTTTTCTCTTTCCCTAGGAGTGTCCACTATCCTCCTGAGACTGCAAGTATAATGCTGATGGCCCGGATGGTAGCCACAGTGAAACAGGTGAGCCAGAGACGCTGATCCCAGTCAGCCCTGGGTCTCAGCCACGTGACCTTGCTTGGATGCTCTTGCGCCTGAGTTTCCTGAAGGACTGCTGCTTACTATGTAGAACCTCCAGAGCATGTTAACCAGAAATCAGATGTAGGCTGTAGGCCCTGGTTTTACCTGTCTTTATTTTTCTGTGAGATGTCTTATATAGCAGCAGTTCCTTAATTTGATCAATAGGCGTCTTACACAGCGTGAGAGGTCTTGTGGACCCTTTCTGTCTTCACTATTCTTCCTCCATGGCCTTCTGTTTTCAAGGTGTTTTGAGTTGGCAAGCCCTGCCCCAGCTGGGAAATGGCTGAGTGTGGACAAAGTGGGAAGGGAGACCTGGGCCCAAACTCTTGGGTGGTGATCATTTCCTGATAGAAGGACTTGAGAAATATAATCCCTCTCTTCCACATGGACATGTATATTTGCTGTGCAGGCCAAGGACAAGGATCACTGGGTCAGGCTCTTCTCCCATTTCTGCAGCAAGACAGCCAACGAGGAGGAGGAAATTGTCCACAAACTCCTGGGGGACAAATTCAAGGTTGGTTTTCTCCCATGTCCCCTTTCCCCAACCCCTCAAGTAGCCTGAGGTATCTGTGGCTACCTTTAACTCCACATTTGGTCTCTTCTCAGCTATAGTGGGGTTAAAACCTCATCCTAAAGAGAATGCATTCCTCGTACCGTTTACCTTTGGGACCTAATATAGACCTAAAATTGGAGTTAGGGACAAGGGACTGCATGTTCTACCCAAGAGTGCTCATTACTCCATGTGGGAAGGCAAGACTCTGAGGAAGGCAGAAGCAGGCACATCAGGTTTCTGGAGAGTGGAGGGCTGGGATCCACAGGTCAGAGAATTATGTAAAATTCATTTGGTGAGAGTAAGACACTAAGGACCTCAGCCTTCCTTTGGAGCTGCCCAAGTGGGGAAGCTGCCAGAGATAGAGGCTGTTGGAAGAAGGGATGAAGAGGGAGGGAATGCAGCTGTGGAAAGATGTGTCTCTGAGGGTGAGTGTTGCTGTACTGGATCTAGAAGAAAGAAGGGGAAAGCCAAGCTGGTCAGAGGCCAAGCAAGGATGCTCCAGGGAGGGTGAGGAGAGGTGTTCTAAGCCATGCTGCCTCAGCCTTGCTGGAACGAGTACTGGAAACAGGAAAAAGGTTTTGAACTTACACCCTCACTTGGAGCCTTCAGACTTGGAGATAAGCTTCTGTCCCTTGGGAAAGCCCAGGCCACAGAGTTGGCTCCTCTTCCTTCTATTATCTGATTTTCCCACTTACCTAGTGCTAAGGGGGAAAGCTGCAGTGTCCCTCTGTTTCCCCTAAACCAGGGCCAGCTGGAACTTCTGCGTAGACTCTTCACAGAGGCTCTTTATGAGGAGACCCTCAGTCAGGTGAGTGTGGGAAGGTGGGCCCAGGAAGCCTTTCTTCTTGGTGCTCCAGGCCTGGAGTTGAGGTGAGGACAACTTACCAAAGCCTCCCAGTGCAGTCAAATTAGGAAAAGCAGCACTAGACTCACCTTTCTCTCCTACAGTGGTTTACACCAGATGGATTCCGGTCTCTCTTTGCCCTCGTTGGGACCAATGGTCAAGGGATTGGAACCAGGTTAGGAGAGAATGTTCTAGACCTATTAGGTAATCTCCTGGGTTCAGATAGAAGGTTATTGGAGAAAGGTAGCCACAGATTCTTTCAAGATGGTGGGATTGGGTGTTGCAATGTCCTGGATGGGAGGAATGAGGCAGGGGAATCTGCTGCTGGGAATCTTGCTCTTTTGGAGGGTGGGGTCCTTACTCTAAAAAAAAAAAAAAAAAAAAACAGATCTAGATCTGTAGGGTGGGAAACTCTCTGCCTGGGCTTAACATGCCTAGACATGGAGACCTGTGACCTGGGTTGCTTCCATCCGTGGACTGCTTAGTTCCCTCAGCCAGTGGGTACATGCCTGTGATGCCCTGGAGCTGAAGCCTCAGGACCGGGAACAGCTAGACACCTTCATTGACCAGTTGTACAAGGACATCGAGGCAGGTTGGTGAGATGGGACTGTGGCTTCCCCTACCCTTGGAGCTTCCCTAGTCAGATAGCGGACATGTTCTTACCAGGGAGCTCTAAGCTTATGAAGGGAAGGGAATCCCTATGTGCCTATGGGAAGCCTCAGATCTATCGCAGGACTTGGAAGTGAAAAGTGGTTCTGAGATCCATCCTGAGGCTCCATGATGGGGGGAGTCAGAGTGCTAGATAAGTAGGTAGTGGTACAGACAGAAGAGCAAGGCTTCTTGGAGAAGCAAATTTAGGTAAAATGGTAGAACCTGGGTGTCTAATTTGGAGAGGTAGCAGGAGAGCAGAGCTGATGTTTGTTCTTTTGAGTTTAAATTCCTTTTCCCACCGTATCTGCATATTACTTTCTTACAGCAACCGGAGAGTTCCTTAACTGTGAAGGATCTGGCCTCTTCGTGCTTCAAAGCTGCTGTGAGTCTGGGACTGGGGAGGAATGGGCTACATGCTTCTTTCCTACCAGGCCAGCTTTCCCAGTTTGCTCCTTCTAGGCTGACTAGGGCAAGTCTGGAAGTAGGGTTACATCTGCGTTTCTTTGGAGATTTTCTTGGAAATTATCGCTCTATCAGTTTCCTTGTTTCTTTCTCATTCGCTCATTGGTGGTGTTACTGGGAGTCAAACCCAAAGCTTCATCCTCAGCCTCCTTCTTGTTTTAATCGATATTTGCAATGGGCCACATCCACCTACAGGGGAATGCACAGAGTCCTGCTTCTTGCAAAGGGAAGCTTGGGCATTGCACCACCATGGCCTGTGGAGCATGGTCAGGAATCACTGAGGGCCTGAGGCATGTAGGATCTTGGGGGTGGGGGTTGGCCGGAAGTCACTTTAGCACCTTCTGAGAAGGCCAAGGCTACCTCCAATCAAGACTTTTCCAGATCCCAGCCTTCCACCTCCCACTTTTCCTACTACTAACTAACTTCTCCCAGGTTGTGTGGTCAGGTATCCAAGTCAGTAGAGAGAAATAAATGGTCTGTTGTAGGCACCCTCAGAGCCCAAGCCTCCCTCAGTGAGACAATGGGACACAACTGACAACAATGGTCAGTTTGGGGTGGGGGTGAAATCTGCAGTGAAACAAAGTACTTTGTATTTTCACTGTGGTCTTCAGGAAAGAAGACTGGGTAGGGAGACAGGGAATGGGGTCTCAGACCTGCCTTCCCTGCAGTGTTTAACCACAAAGAAAGAGACCCAGAGCTCTGTTGATTATGGTCTTTCTTTCTTTTTCTTTTTGAAGAGTTTTGACATAGCAGCTGGAGCGATGGCTCAGTAGCTGAGAGCAGCGCTGATTCTCTTCTGGAGGACCTGGGTTTGGTTCCCACATGGCAGTTCACAACTGGCTAAATTTCTAAGATCTGACACCTTTACAGAAACATATGCAGGCAAACACCAATGCACATCAAAATAAACAAACAAATAAATAGTTTTGAAACAGGATCTCCTGTAGTTCAGGTTGACCTTGAACTTGCTGTGTGAACTTGCCAAGGATGACTTTTGGACTCCTGATCTCTGGCTCTACCTCCTGAGTGCTGACTCTATAGGTATACTGTGCCCAGCATGTTTTGTTTTGAAGCAAGGTCTCTTGACTCCTGACTAGACTGGAACTCGTGTAATCATGGATCTCAAACTCATAGCAAATCTTATCTGGCTTGTGTGAGATTACTTGTGTGAATCACTATGCTTGACTTGAGAATATTAGTTTGGTTTCATTCAGGTTTTTTATATTATTTGTTATATTTTTTTGAGATAAGGTCTCACTGTGTAGTCCTGGATGCTATGAAGACCCCTTGCACCACCTCCTGAGTACTATGATTAAAGGCCAGTGTCACCGTGCGTGGCTGCTGTTTTTACCATTTATTTATTTACACACATAGGCTATGGTGTGCATGTGTGAGTCAGAGTCAGTTCTAGGGATGACACTCAGGTTGTCAGGCTTGAAGTAAGCACCTTTACCTGCTGAGTCATCTACTAGCCTAGAACTACCATTTTTTAAAGCTGATTCTCATTGTGGCCATAGTGATGCACTTAGGAGTCAGAGGCAAATGTCACAAGTTCAAGGGTAGCCTGAGGTACATAGCAAGACCCTGATTCAAAACTAGGGGCTGGGAGTATAGACCAGTTATGGAATGCTTGCCTAGCATGTACAAGTCCTTGGGTTATAAACACACACATATTCTCTTGTTATCTGTCTTTTGTAACTTAGGCAACCACAGCTGTGTCCCCAATGCGGAGACTTCCTTCCCAGAAAACAACTTCCTTTTACATGTTACCGCCCTGGAGGATATTAAGCCAGGCGAGGTGAGAGGGCCGGGCAGTAGGGGTGGGCATAAGGGCCTTGCAGCTTCTCTTTATGAAGCAGCAGTAACTAGCTGGAAAGCCCTTTGTTGGGATGGTGGTGAATCACCACAGGCCCCAGGGCCTGAGTCTTTTTGGCAGTGAGTATCCTCTAATCTCTGCCAGTTCTTTAAATATCTTCAGAAAGTCTCAGACTGAGGTAGAGCTATGTGCCCAGTCCTAACCCCAGCTACCTTTTTGATTTCTTTGTGGCTTGGGCCACAGGAGCTAGTGTGGATTGGAAGTTCTGGTTGATGACCATAGCCTGACAGTTTCTCCTACACAAGTTATCATACCAAGATTAACCTCTGATCCCATCTACAGACCTTGGCTAGTAGCTGGTTTTCCCCAGGGCTTAAGGCCAACTTCCATCCCTTGTCTGTCTTAGACCCAGATGGGAATCTTGCCAGCTGGAGGCATGGGGATGGATCAGTGCTGAAAGACATTGGAGGCCTAGCTCTCGGGCAGGGAACAGTGGTGGACAACAGATAGTTGAGCTCTTTTCCTTTCTGGTGGAGGGCATAGGCAATCAGACCCTCCTCTTACTCTACAGGAAATCTGTATCAGCTACTTAGACTGCTGTCAGCGGGAGCGCAGCCGCCACAGCCGCCACAAGATCCTCAGGTGCCAACTGGGGACAGGGTTGGGCTCTGGGCTTTTCTGTTCCAGCAACTGCCTGACTTGTCACCCCTCTACTTTGAAGGGAGAACTACTTGTTCATCTGCTCCTGTCCCAAATGCCTGGCAGAGGCTGACGACCCCAATGTGACCTCAGAAGAGGAGGAAGAAGAAGATGAGGAGGAAGGCGAGCCAGAAGATGCAGAGCTCGGGGATGAGATGACTGACGTGTGATGTTACCTTGCCTGGAAGGCCCTGCTCAGACCCTGCTGGAAAAGGGGGCCTGTCCTCCACAAATGTGGTTGGAAGGAGCATCCCTACCCCTTGCACCCACTGCCTGCTTTCTCCCTTCTAGCATTCTGCTGGAGGGTAGGATAGAGGCTGGACCCAAGCCCACCCCTCACCAGACCTCATGCCCTGAGCACTGCTGCTGAGCTGCATCCGACCTGTGCCATCACCAAGCCTTCCAGAACTGGCCTTCCCCTGCCATGCTCCAGTGAAGCTGTGAGACTGAAATCAAGTTTCAGGCCTCATAGTGTTCTTCCTCTGGGCCCCTTAGCCCATACTTAACTCATGCATCCACCAGAGACTTGGCTCCTATTGACTGGGTATTAATTTGAGGGTGGCAACAAAATGACCAATCAGAGAGCAGACTGGTTTCCTTGACAGAAAGAGGTGATGTTGAAGCCTTACTTCTTCCTTACTGCTCACCTACCACAGCTGCAGCTGAAGTAATAGCCCACCACTTGCCAACAACAGGCAGGAACAAGGGACAAGGCCTTTAGAACAACACTGCAAAAAGACTCTGCTGGGGTGCTGGGCTGTTCCCACTGGACACTGGGGAGATGGAGATTAGCCTGTTTGACAGACACCAGAATTGCTGTGCCTGTGTCTTGCCTCTGAGGCTCAGGCAAGGAGGCTGGCTGGATAAGGTGTGGAAGAGGCCTATCTTTATCAGGATGAAGACTACCACCCTTTCTCCGACCAACAGTATGGCAGATGACAGATTGTGCTCCATAATTTAGGATGCCCAATCTTCCCCGAGACCAGCTGCAGTGGTCCAGCAAAGGGTCTCTGGATCTCCTTTAGGATCTCTATAGAGGAACACCAAAGTCTTTCAGAAACCTGAAGGATCTGGGCAGGATGTGTGAAGATGAGCCGGGACTGTTCCCTCATTGCCATAGATGACCATCTCACTCTTGGGGTGGGCACTGTGGGAATTATAGCTACCACTCCCCATTTGTTCTCTGAGAGGCCTGCACATGGCTCTGCTAGCTCCCAGGGAGGACCAGTGCCTATGCTACAGGCCCTTTTCCAGGTGGAGCCAGATGAAACATGCCTGACTGGCCCCCTTACCTATTGGGCACACTCCTTCACAACAGCCAGCACCCCTCTTCCTTTGGTATGCCCACTGGTCTCAATAAAATGTGAGTGGTGATAGGCCTCTGCAACAGTGCCTTGTGGGGCGTGGGCTGGGTGGACCACTCTGGGCCTGCAGTAGTCAAGGAGGTGGACGCAAAGGGCACAAGTTAGACCAGTGGGTGGCAGCACAATGCTCCAGGTTCCTCAGCAGTGTTCATAGTGTCCCCACACTGGTGTGTAAATGTCCTTAAAGCTAGAACAAAAGTCTCAGAGGTTTGATTTCAATTGCTGACTCTAGGCCGTAAAAGTCTTCTTTCCAGAGGGCTGGACCACAACTGGCAGTCTGATGGACTTATCCTAAAGGGCCTTGAGAAGCCATGGTCGTCTTTGAGCCTCCCCTAAACTCAGCAGAATGATATGGGACTAAGTAAACGAGCTTCCCCACACCCATGCATTCTTAGTTTAGGACACAGGCACAAACCTGATGAGCTTTATTTGGCTTTATTGCTAAAAGTAGGGGTTTATTAGTCCCCAAATACCACTTCTTTAAACACTTCAACAGCTACACGGCTCATTGTGAGGAGGTCCTGGCTGCTGGAAGCTGAAACAGGTGCTATCTATCAGGGCTGCCTGCCTTCAACACCTTTTGTTCCAAATTCTAGCCAGAAGTCTCTTCCTGAAGCATGAGATGTCCTTGCAGGCCCTAGGGGAGGGAAAGCCAGGAGTATGGCTTCCCTGTCCTCTCAGTGGCTCCACTTGTCCTCAGAATCTATCTCCAAACTTTAAATAGCAGAATCTTGGGTTTCCTCTTCCCACGAGTCAATTGTCACTGGAACTTGGGAGTCAGCTTTTCTACCAGAAAGTCCACGGAGGTTGCAGCAGCTCAAAGGTAGGGATACTGGTGACATTGACTGGGATAGAGATGATGGCCCATGGTAGCCCATGCTGTTCCAGAGAACGTCGGATCATGTAGCTGGGAGGGCATGAAGAGCAGTAGCGATGGTCACTTTCTTAGCACCCAACACTGCCCTCTGCCCCAGTTACTCTGGGAGTTCCAGAAACTCAGAACTTTTTTGCCCTCTGACTGGGATATTCAAGACAGGGCCTGTGAGAGGGTACTGGTGATTGTTTTTGACCCCTACCAAGTCACGATACCCGGTGTAGTATGGCCTGCCAGAAGCAGTGAGTCCTCACCCATCTCGGCCAAGCAGGAAGAGGGCAGGAATGTCAGCTGTGCGTTGAGTACTATCCTGGATCATCTCCACGTAGAAACTGTCATTGTCAACTGCATTGTCCGAAATGATCACAGCCCGCCCACCATGCTCCTGCACCACCCTGGTCTTAGAGAGGAAGGAGCAGCCCCTGGAAAAGGTGGTGATGAGATCAAAAGAAAGGCATGTGCTAGCTGCCCCTCCCTTATATCCTCTCTGGGAGGATGAAAGGACCACAGAGAACTTGTATTGAGGTTCATCAGTACACAGCTGAAAGACATTTCTTAAAGACTTGTAAAAGATGAATTTTAAAATCGATATTTCAAAGTACCATAAGCTGTGGTCAGAATCTGCCCTTCCCATGTGTCATGCCTGCCGACTCCTTACCCCCTTTCCACCAGAGCGATCTGGTCCTGGATAAAGAAGCCGTTGCTGAGTTCCCCGCAGGCCTCTGGAGGTTCGCAGGGACGAGGTGAATCTGATCATACCGTGTGTGCTGAAAAATGTTTAGACATTTGGACAAATAAAGCAGGTGGTAAGCAGAAAGGACACTTTTTGGAATAGGTTAACAATTCATCTTACTGGTGCCTCATAACTGTTAAGGGCAGGAAATGGAGTGGTCTCTCTGTGGCTGAGCACCTGTACATTTTAATCTAATTCTCACAGAGTCCCACTGACTACTCAACCTCAACCTGCCTTTCTGTGGAAGGGGAGCTGGTTATAACCCAAGGACAAGGAGAAGTAGGTGGAACTGACAAGACGGCTGGCACTCTTGGTTTTCCAGGTAGTTTCCACCAATAAAGATAGTCCCTCCCTGGTTTTTATAGTATGCAGCAGCTCCTGGAGGGCATAGCTAGATTCTACTTCTTGCCCTGTCCCAGCATAAAAGTCAGATGAGGGTCACCATGGCTAAATGACAGCAAGGTGACTCAAGGTCAGAGATATGGGCATCTTTGAACTTACAAATATACCACCAAAGTCCTTGGCAGGTGTGGCTGTGAAGATGTAGCGAATATCCCCGGGACTCAGCACTTGGAAGTATAAGTAGTCATGGATGCGTAAGCCTAAAGGAAAGAGTGGAAATGAAGGCCTCTCCAGAGCAGTCTGATTCAGGTTTGGATTATGGGCTTCTTATGTCTTTAACTGGTCTGGGTCCAGAGACCCTGGCATCTGCCGACTGGATCCTCAGCTTGATTTTTTTTTAACTTATTTTTTAAAACAGAGTCTCACTGTGTAGCCCTGACTGGCCTCAAACTCAGAGCTCCACTTGCCTTTGATATCTCCCACCCACACCCTTAGTGCTGGAATTAAAGGTGTGTGCTATCATACCCAGCAATCTTTTTTTTTTTTTTTAGTGGCCTCATACTGCCCAGGCTGGCTTTGTACTAGTTTTGTTTCCCTGGTGGGCCTTGAATCCTTTCTCCTAACTGCCTCTTAAACATCATGGATACAGGCATGCATCACCATGCCCCGCTGGAGAGCTGGTCTCTATACTGGAGAGGGCAACTGGATGCAGATTTTTATTTGCTGCTGCTGCTGCCACAGTAGGTGAGCCACAAAGACCCAGAGCTCTTAGGTCAACATCTACCCCTTCTTTGAAAAAGTCCTAAGAGTTTGAGAGTGGAAAGGGAAGCCCCAAGTTTCTAACTGAAACTAACAAGTTAGCTCTGGTCTTACTAACATCTCCTAGATCAATCACTGTCATCTCTTGTCCTGACTGTTCCAACTTAATTCATCTTGTTTCCATGTCTTCTTTTTCAGATGGGGTTTTACTATGTGGCCCAGGCTAGTTTTCAACATTTTAGGCTCAAGCAATTCTCCTGCCCCAGCTTCCCCATCTGCCTTCATTCTTTTTGTATTTTTAATTTAAACAAATGTGTACTTTGGCTGCATGTATCTTCATGCACCATGTGTGTGCCTGGTGCTGGCAGAGTCTAGAAGAGAGCATCAGTTCCCCAGAACTGGAGGGACAGACAGTTGTGAGTTGGGCTCTCTGCCTCTGTTCTTGCTCCTTAAAGTCCACTTGCCACCCACCCCACTGCAAGAGCCTCAGTGTCCCCTTCACTGACTAAAGTGTATTCTGCCATTGGCTGTGGTGTAGAGCCCTGCCTGATTTGACTCCTATATCCACTCAATCTTGTCTGCTCTTTCCCATGTTCAAGTTGTACTAGCTTTTCAGTTATTCATCTTTTTGGATCTTCCTAAAAGTTTACTTGTCATTTCTCAGAAAGATACTGCCGACAAGGGACAACCTTCCTATACCCATTCAAAAATAAACTTTCTTCCAGCTAATACTTCCTCTGTAATTATGGTAGATTCATAATATTCTGCTTTTTTCATTAGAGCAATGATTCTAAGTATGTGGCTTTACATAGCAATGAATCCCCAGTTCCTAGGACACAGTGGCTGCTCAGTAAAGGTTACTTAACAACTCTCCCAGCTCTGCTGCCCCGAACAAGAGAACAGCCATAACAACCAGAGCTTTGCTATGATATAGAAACTTTTCAGCATCAAAATTTAATGTTTTCCTGGGATTTGAGTCCCTGGATTCCGTAAACTCAGAAAGGCAAATGAATGTTGATGGATGGAATCTCAGGTCTGTTAGTCAATCCACTTATAAAGCTGTGTATGCTGTGTATGCTGTATATGCTGTGGCCAGGACTGTCTGTGGCTATAGGTGTTCCTGTCTATGGTCCGAATCACAGCTCAGAGCTAAGGGGGCTTACAGCTTTTTGTCCTGAGTGTAGGTACACCTCATCAGATGGATACACCCCGCAGGAAGCCTTCTGGATTAATATGAAGCAACCCTTTCCACAAGCACACTCTTGTCTGGAGTTTGATGCGCTTATCTAACAAGATTCCGGCATATGCTTGTGTTCCTTATCGCGTAGGTGTGTACATTTATGTTCGACTTGTGTAAGTGGGTGCCTGTGTGTGTGAGCCCATGTGTGTTCCTGCTTATGTGAACGCTCACGTTCTCTGTTCTGGATCTCTAGCTGTCACCAGGGTCGCCCTCGGTGGGAGGAAAGCTGAAGGATCTTGCTTCGACGGGGAGGGGGGTTGTCGGGTTATGCCTACTCACAGACCCAGGAACCAGCATCCACCCGATGCAGCCGCCTGGCTCCTGGATCTGGCCGGCCCAAACTCTCGGGGTCCCCAAGGTGACCCGTGGCCCCCGGCCCAAGTAGCGCGCACGCTGGATGTCCGCCCCGCCCGCCTGTCCGTCGCCGCTCACCGTGGGCCGCGACGCACGTGGGTAGCCAGAGCACGAGACAGCACCAGCCCGCGGCGCCACGGCTCATCTCCAGGGTCCGTCCCGCCGCCGCCGTCCCGCCGCGATCGCTCGCCGGACTTTAGCCTGACAGCTGCCACGGCCTCCCTCAGGCCGCTCTCCGCGCCCGTTGGAGCGCGGAACGGAGGCCGGCGGCTGATTGGCCGCCACGCCTGTTCGTGTGGCCGCACTTTCCGCCTCTGCGCCCTAGGCCACTTCCTATTGGCCAGGAGAAGTGGAACCGGGAGCTGATTTGCCAAAACTCTTAATAGCAACTGCAGTTCGCAGCCCCGCCCCCGCACTCCTCATTATAGACGCACCTCCCCGATCCTGGGGTGGGCGACTCGCGGGGACGCGCGGGTTCCACGGGTCTCCTTCCAGTCAGACGCTGGCCTCGCGCCGAGGCAGCGCGCGACCTCACCCTCTGCTGGCGGCAAGGCGGCGCTTCAGTCGACATGGGAGCTGCAGAGCTAGAAGCCGCCCGGTGCAAGTTTCCCGCGCCCGAGCGGGCTGCGCACCTGTGACCCGGACACTGTTCTCAATTTCCCAGGCACCTATGAAACGCACAGAGCTCCAACGCCACGGAGCTGTGTGGGTGCAATGAGATCACTCACCTAAGGTGCTTCTCACAGTTGGTGTTCAATGTTGACATTTCATGGCAGTCTACCATGGTGTCTGGGTACACAGGCTGAAGCGGAACCGTACTGCACCCTCACAGACCAAAAGCATGTGACAACTCTATGACACCTCCAAAGCTAACGCGAGTTCCTAGAGCGTCCCTGGGCCTCCGACTCCTCTAGCCGGCCATCTCGGTAACTAACCATAGAGTGGCGGAAGTGGTCCGTCCCCTTCCTCTCCCGGGCTAACGTCTCGACAGAAGCTTCTGGGGATTTCTCCGGCGCGGAGCATTGTGGGCTTGGGTGGGCGGCCCCTAGGCGGAGAACAGACAATTTGCGGGTACCAGAAGCAGCTTCCAAGATGATGGTGAGTGGCTCCGGCACATCCGCTGCCATCCACGACCCTGCGACCGTGGTCTGCCTTGCGGACGGTCTACAGCGGCTCGTCCCGACCCCTGCCTGGGGGCGGCCTCAACCCAGAGCTGCAGCGGTTGGCCAGAGCCGAATGGGGCTCGCGATGCCACTGGGCCTGGAAACCATGGATCTCATGGTGCTTTGGGGCCACGAGCCCCTAATTCAATCAGTTCCCTGTAATGAATGCTTTGGTTTTCGGAACCGAGTGTGTGTTGAGCTACTGTACCTCTGCCGTAGGGTCGGGTTACATCGCCCTGGGCGGTGCGGAAGTGAAGGCGCGTGCACAGAGGCAGCGTGGGGATCTTTAGGTTGGGCCGAGTGACGCCCCGCCTGGCACTGTGGTCGCTTACATTCCTGCATGTGGAAAGACAGAATCCTTCATTCCTGTTGGAACCTGTTCGTTCGCTCAGTCATTAAGCAAGGGCATTTTTAATTCTCCTGAATGTACAGGCCCCTCTTGGTGCTGGAAAAGGGCGATTGTTGTACACAGCATCAGAGATGGGAAGACCTGAGCACCTTACTTAGGCAGGAGAGTCTCTTAAAGGTCTGCCTGTAGTCCTCCTTCATCACCACTTTATCCTTGACATCGTCAGATACCTCCCCTGTTCCCTGTGAAAAACCTGAGTTGTTGATGAGCAATGTCAGCTTCCAAGACAAGAGTCCTGTGTGCTTGGCATCAGCGCACTCATTAATTTTTGCGTTTTACTGTCAATCCTATGTCTGCCTTTTGCAGCTTTTCCTATCCCCATAGATTCCAGACTGACTTGATAACCTAAAATGTGCTCCCTCTGCTACCAAATTACAGCTTTGTGATTCCAGCTCCTACTCAGAAGGAACCCCTACAGAAACTTCCTGACCCCTAGCACTGCCCTTTTCAGAGTTACTTATTCTTGAAATTGATTTGGTTGGCAAAGACCAGAGCTGAGGAGTAAATTCAAGACTCGTATGTGCTGCAGTAGATATTCATCATTGCTGCAGATGTGACCAGTGTGGCCCAGCATTTCCCAAACAAGTAGCAAACCTTTTACCAAAGGGCCCCAGACTACCACATTTGGGTTTTACCTGAATTGATGATTCTTGTTCTGTGCAGTTGGTTTGTTGGTCTTCCGGGTATTCTTTCTTAAAATGTAAAATCTTCACCATGCTATCAACAGGCTGGTTGGTATCAGGTAGTCTAGAAGCCTTTAGTAATGGAGAATTGAAAGGGTCCCCTGAAATTCTGATTTTCTGGTTTTGGTACCTCTATAGCAGAGAGTGTCTTTTCCTTTTTGGCTTTACATTGTGTGCTTTCATTCATAGATATAGTGCTGGTCTTGTTCTATAGAACATCAAGTCTAATGTTAATGGTAGTGGCTTTGTTTTTAGTTTTTCAGGTACTAGGTATTGAATCTAAGGCCTCATTTGATCTTCTACTTAGCTATGGCATGAATGTCTTTTTTCCTTTTTTTTTTTTTTTTTTTTTTTTTTAATATAAGAGCAGGTTTCCTCTTTGTAGTCCAAGGCTTGTTTAGAAGGCACTGTGTAGCCCACTGTGGTGATTGGTTTTGTTAACCTGACAGACCTAGAATGACCTAGGAAGAAAGTCCTAATGAGGGATTGTCTAGATTAGGTTGGTCTGTGGGGGAATTAATTGGGTTGCTTTAATTGATATGGGAAGACCCAGCCATTATGGGCGACACTATTTCCTGAGCCTGGACTGTATAAGAGGAGAAAGCTAGCTGAGCACTAGCTAGTGAGTAGCATGCATACATTAATTTTTCTCTGATCTTGGCTGTAGATGATGTGACCAGCTCCCTCAGGTTACTTGACACCCTTCCCCCCTCCAGCCAAGTAGCAGACAGTATCCTGGACTTGTAAGTGAAAATAGATCCTTTTGCTTTTTGTTTTGTTTTTCCTGGTCAGGGTGCTGTCACAGGAGAAAGGAAACTAAGATGTCTGGAATGGTGTTGAATTTACAGTTCCGCCCCAGCCTTCTGGGTACCTGGAATTACAGGTATACACTCCTGTGCCCCATTCAGGCTTGCTTTTGCTTTGCCTGCCTTCCGTCCTTGCTTGTTATTATTTACTTACTTAGTGAGCGTGCGGGCCCTGTGTATGCCACCAGACCAGTGGAGAGGTCAGAGAACAGTTATGCAGAGATGTTTCTCACCTTCAGCCTTGTTGAAGAGCAGGAGCTCTTGTTTCTGCTGCTGTGCTGCATGCGCGAAGCTAGCTAGCCTATGAGTTTCTTAATGATGCTTGTTTCCTCCCATCTCACTGTAGGAGTGCTGGGATTACAGTTTTATACCACAGCGACTGACTTTTTATGAGTTCTGGTGGTTAGGCTTGTGCATCTAGCACCTTTACTCCTGAGCCATTTCCAGGGTCTCCTCTGACTAATTGTTTAATAAATGGTTTTGACTTTTATTTAGTCTATGTGGGTGTTAGGACTACATGTGTGCCTGGTTACTATGTACATGTAATGCCCCTGGAGGTCACAAGGTGTCAGATCTCTGGAACTAGAGTTACAGATATGGTGAGCCACCATGTGGATGCTAGGAGTGGAAGGAACCCCAGTCCTGGAAGAGCAGCCAATGTTCTTTCTTGTAAGATAGTCTTCCAGTCCTTTAATAAAAACCTTAAGGAAAATGGAGAGGGAGACTGGGATGAAACACTGAAGCCTTGTATGGTTCCCTTGTAGTGAAGGGACAAGAGTGAGATGGAAAATAAGGAATGGTGCTAGGCAGTACTATTGCAGAGAATGGCAGAATGGACCTGCCTTGTTTACCATTGGCTTACTGTACGGCTGCCAGCCTTTTCCTCCTTTGGCTAGCCTTGATATCACAGCAGTCCTCCTGCCTCCACCTTCCAAGTAAGCACTGGGATCATAGCTGTGCACATCTTTGCCTGACTTGGTATCAGAAGACTTTAGTCCAGTGGTTCTCAACCTTCCTAATGTTGCAGCCCTTTATTATAGTTCGTTGTGTTGTGGTAACCCCCAACCATAAAATCATTGCATTATTACTTTGTAACTAATTTTCTGTTGTTATGAGTTGTATTGTAAATGACATCTGTGAAAGGGTCATTTGACCCTAAAAGTGTCACAACACACAGGTTGAGAATCACTGCTCTTGACTGTCCTAAGAATGATTCAGAAGGACCATGAGACTGTAGGACCTTTGGGGAAGCATTTTCCTTCTAGAGGAGACCAAGGAGCAGACCCTCTATAGTGCCCCCAAGAATGCTGCGACTATGGCAAACCCATTTCTTGTCACAAGACTCTGGATACTCTGGGAAAAGGAAGGTATTTACTCTTCAGTTCATGCCTGACCCAGATATCGGGGAGTTTCCTGAGCAGCCTTCTTTTCTCGTATGCTAGTTTCATTGTTTTCATTATTTTGTGGTAAGTTTGCCTGTAACAAGTAATGTATAGAATTGGGATTGTTCAGTGTTCCTGACTGGACCCAGGAAGTATATATACCCCTCCCTTTCTCTTTCTCTCTGCTAATATTCTCCAAGACTTTACAGCCTAATCTTTTTTCAGTTCTCCTCTTACTTCTTTTATACATAACCAGTCTTAGTAGACTGATGCATGCTCTTCAACATATTCAAACCTTTTGATTCTTTATTTTTTAGGGTGTTTTTTAATTCTTTATTTTTTTAGTGTGTGTGTATGTGTGTATGTATTCATGTGGACATGTGTGGAGGCCAGAAAAGGGCAGTGAGTTCGGTCTTGGAGATGGAGTTACAGATAGTTGTGGTATTCCGATCCAAACTTTGTCCTCGGGGAGAGGAGGAAGCCCTCTTAACTGCTGAGCTGTTTCTCCAGTTTCAAATCTATTTTTACATTTCATTCTTGATATCTTTTCTTAGAGCAATACAACTTCATTTATTATTACTTTTAATATTTCTTTGATTTGAAAGCCTGTTTGCCTACAACTGGTCATTTTTCTTTGAAAAAACAAATAGGTTTTTATTGGTTTATACCTTGTAGATACTATGACTTCTGCATACAATTTGAGGCCAGCACCCTGGAAGTTTTTCATTCAGTAAAGGACAGTGGCCCTCTAACCAAGTTAGGATATGGTGTGTGGTGCTAAGTGTGCTTTAATTTTTATCTCATTGGACTGCTAATGTCTTGTTTAGGTCAATTTTCTTTTTAAATTTAATTTCAATTGTATAAATGTTTGACTGCCTGTGGGTCTGTGTATCAGTTGTGTATTTGGATGTCTAATGGAGTCTAGAGGAGGTACAGGTGGTTGTGAGCTAGGTACTGGCGTTCAAACCGTCGTCCTCTAGAAGAGCAGCCAGTGCTTTTAATTGCTAAGCCATCTCTCCAACTAACTCCAAGTAATGTCTTTTTGCCCACAACTGTGCCTTATTGGATCCCTTATTCCTGTCAGTTATGTTGAGCTGAAACCATGCTTATAACTTGTCTGAGATCTGGTAAATGTACATTATTTATCAGCCTAAATTCAGTTGTGGGCCTTTTGGTTTTGCACATATGACCTATAGTGTTTTCAAGCTTTAGGGTATGTGTAAATCCACTTGGGCTATTTCTGAAGGTGATTTCCAGCTCTTAACATCCACTGGAGTTGAGAGGCAGGGAGGAAACATACAGCCTCCACCATGGTGTCTGCATAGAATGGGTGGGACTCCTTGGGAGAACAGAGCCACAGAAGAATTCAATAACAGGAGAAAGAAAAATGGGCAAGAGAGAGGAAAGTAAAGGAGGTCTGCACTTAGCAAGGTACTTTAAGATCCATGATTCCATATAGAAAATGGGGTGCCATGAAAAGTGAATTCTCAAAACAAAAAAAAAAAAAAAGAAGAAGAAAGCCAGGCAGTGGTGGTGCACGCCTTTAATCCCAGCACTTGGGAGGCAGAGGCAGGTGGATTTCTGAGTTCGAGGCTAGCCTGGTCTACAGAGTGAGTTCCAGGACAGCCAGGGCTACACAGAGAAACCCTGTCTCGAAAAACCAAAAAAGAAAAGTGAATTCTCGCAGTAGAAGCTCCAGGTTTCTTCCCGTCCTTCCCACTTCAAAAGCCTTAGCACTGTGCCCAGCCTACATACTGCTCACACAAAGACACATCCAGCAGGCAATCTACATGATTACAGAAACTTGAGCAGCTCTCTCTGAAGCCCCTAACTGTAGTACTCTCTGATAGTGGGGTCTCAGACTACAGTGTGCAACAAATTATTATAGATATCAAGGGAGATAGAGTAAGTTGGCTGGCCATGGGTGTGTTGGGGACTTGCAGCTGGAGCAGGGTCTGTTCTGGGTAATTTTAAGCAAAGGCAGCTACCACTGCCTCATGACAGTGATTGTAGTGGACTTGGAGCATATTTTAATACAGTGACTTTCCATGGCCCATGATAGAAAGTGTGTGCACTTCTCAATATTGCTCACTGTGTTGCTTGCTCGAGTCCACCGTGCTGCTCAGACATCTTCTGTGGGATATTTTCAGACCAGTGCCCCTCTTTTGCTTCAGTTTCCCATCTTAGGCACCACCAGTTGGTAGACATGTAATTTTTTGCCTGGAAACTGTTATCTAGGCCCCTTGGGGTGTCTGCTGCCTATGTCCAAAGGTATCTTTTGTGATGCTTTCACACTTGGCTTGGCTTTCCTTATTGGTGCTGGGGAACATGCTGCCCACTTGCAGCTCTGCTGAGTGAGAGGTTTTGCCCTTGCTAGCTTAGAGTGCTGTAATATGCAGCTAGCATCTGCAGTTGTCCTGGCTAGTTTTATATCAGCTTGACACAAGCTAGAGGTATTTGAGAGGAGTGAGCAAGGTAACAGTGGCTTTCAACATTTTTACTGCACTGCATAATAAGAAGTAAATGGCAGTTGTAGCTACTAACAAAAGGAGTGGCCATAAATATGCTGAGATGATGTCCCCTAACTACTTCTGTTTGACATGCAGAGTCAGTCCAGTACTGAGAAGATGACCATTTATTCCTGAAGGCTCAGGTTTAGATGTATAGGGAGCTCTGGTTTGCCAACTGCTGCCTGCTAGTTCTTGAACACTGGAAGAAAGATACCTATCCTGGTTAAGTTTCTGGTGCTATGATTAAACACTGGTATTATCTTAGTTACTGTCTGTTGCTGTGGAAAGACACAATGACAAAGGTAACTTATAGAAGAAAGCATTTATTTGGGGGCTTGCTTACGGTAGAGTGAAGAGTGGCAGCAGCGGCAGGCAGGCAGGCACTGGAGAGGTAGCTGAGAGCTACCCACACCAGCACCCATAGGCAGCAGGCAGAGACAGAGACCTGCAGACACTGGGCCTGGTGTGGGCTTTTGAAACCTTAAAGCCAGTGACACACACCTTCCCAAACAGCTCCACTAACTTGAGGACAAAGCATTCAAACATACGAGTGCATGGGGCCATTCTCATTCAAACCACCACAATGACCAAAGCAACTTGGGAAGAGCAGGGTTTACTCTTCAGCTTACAGTCCACCACGAAGGGGAGTGTACATTACAGGAACCGAAACTGAGGGCATGGAAGAACACTCCAGGCTGTCTTTACCTAACTAACTTCCTTCCTTCCTTCCTTCCTTCCTTCCTTCCTTCCTTCCTTCCTTCCTTCCTTCCTTCTTTGTTTTTGGAGGGTTTCTTTGTCCTGGAACTCACTCTGTAGACCACATGCCTCTGCCTCACACCACAACCTGGCTCAGCCTCTTTTTTTTTTTTTTTTTTTTTTAAGATTTATTTATATTGTATATGTGGGTGTTTTGTTTGCATGTCTGTCTTCATACCAGAAGAGAGAATTGGATCCCATACAGGTATAGATAGTTGTGAGCCCCCATGTGGGTGCTGTGAATTGAACCTTTGACTCAGAAAAGCAGCCAGTGGTCTTAACCACTGAGCCATTGCTCCAGCTCCCTCAGTCTCCTTCCGTAAACAATGCAGGATCACCTAGTACTATCCCCAGTGGGCTGGCCTCCAATATCACTCATTAATCAAGAAGATACTCATTCATGTCCATAGGCTGATTTGATGGTGGCATTTTCTCAGTTGCTGTTCCTCTTCCCAGGTGATCCTTGCTTGCATTAGGTTGTCAAAGAACTAAGCAGTGCAGTCTCCAAGCAGGACTTTACACAAGCAGCATTTCTACTGTCTCATAGTTTCTAGAGTGGTAGTGCAAAGAAAACCCCTGCAAGCATGGGGACTCTTCTGAGTCAATGCCAAAAGAAAAAGACAAAAATTTTTCTGAGGTGTGATTAGGATTGAGTCACATGAATGCATTTTGGAGTGAGTGTGAGAACATTGCTGTGTGGAGTCAGTCTGGCAGTTTGGAAGGTAAGACAAACATGCTTTCTTGTGTGTTGCTACATTCCATCTGAGGTCTCTGGTGAAGCTGCCTTCCTGGGCATCTCTAGGACAGTGTTTCAGTTTCCAGACCAGTTCCCCTCTGCTTCTCTAACACAAACCAGTAGATATTTTATTTCGGTGGAGATGCAAAGCAGGGCCTGGAGTTTTTGTGCTGTGTGCTGTAACACACGTGGCTTGGTTGTGAAGCACAAGACAAAATGTCAAAAGTTGAAAGGGCCATATGGGAGCAATCATAGTTTATTGTTTAGACTTCATTATCAGCAGTGTCTCAGAATTTGGCGTGGTTGGGGTAGCAGGGGAATGTGCTTTAAGAGTGTGGATAACTCGTCCATGGTGGTATTGGGAGCATCTTCCCCACCCGTGTCCTGAGTCTCAAGTAGCAGATGATTAAAAGCAGTCAATTGCTCTCTCTCTTCAGCCCACACCAGTTATCCTGTTGAAGAGGGTACTGATAGCTCCCAGGGCATCCCTCAGCTCGTGAGCAACATCAGTGCCTGCCAAGTGATCGCTGAGGCTGTAAGAACCACACTGGGTCCCCGTGGCATGGACAAACTTATTGTGGATGGCAGAGGTGAGTCTTCATGGTTCCTCAGGGCTTTGTATATGTGGGGCTTGAGGTTGCCATCAGAAATCTCATTGCTTGCAGGATATATATCTCCTAAGGGATGAATCACTCCGAAGCTGTATACAAGGTCTTGAATGCAGAACCCTGTTGGGATCTGGGGGAGAACCTGGGTTCAGGAGTCTGTTGCCTTCTAGTTAAGTGGCCCAGAGACATAAATAGAACTAACGGGCTAGAGCGATAGATGACTCAGTGGTTAGGAAAGCTGGCTGCTCTTTTATGTGACCAAGATCAGTTCCTAGTACCTTTGTCAGACAGAGATACTAGTTGTATTCAAAGTATCCTAACAGGTTACTCTTATTTTGAGTAGTGTAGCGCCCCCACCCCCCACCCCCACTGCCTTAAACTAGAAATGTTGTTGTTTACCCTCCTGGGATTACTGTTGTATAACACCATACTTGACTTTTTTTTTTAATTTTTTGTTTTTTTATTTGTTTTTCAGAAGACAGGGTTTCTCTGTGTACCGGGCTTCCTGGAAATCCTTTGTAGACCTAGGTGCCTCAGAAACTCAGAAATCGCCTGCCTCAGCCTCCAAGTGCTGGAATAAGGGCGTGCGCCTACGCCCGGCCAACTTGACTATTAAAACATTCTTGTGTCAGTTACCGTATTCAATGAAGGTCAAACCCTATGCCAAAATTGGTAGACCTAACCATGAATAGTATATGATCCAGGTCAGTAAACAGAAGTAAGGGGGTGGGGGCTAGAGAGATTGCTCCAGGTTAAGAGCACTGGCTGCTCTTCCAGAAGTTCTGAGTTCCATTCCCAGCAACCACATGGTGGCTCATAACCATCTGAATTGGGATCTGATGCTGTCTTCAGGTGTGTCTGAAGACAGCAACAGAGTACTTCTATATAAATCTTTAAGAAAGAGAGAAGGGCTTTAATGTTACTGTCTTTCTCTCTAAGGCAGAGCAACAATTTCTAATGATGGGGCCACAATTCTGAAACTCCTCGATGTTGTCCATCCTGCAGCAAAGACTTTAGTGGACATTGCCAAATCCCAAGATGCTGAGGTAAGAAAGTCAGACACAACAACTTGAGGCCGGAACATGAGCTTACTTTGCTGCCTCTCTCTTCTCACTGCATTTTTTTTTTTAATTTAGGTCTAAAATTATAATCATAAGTATTTCATACTTATAAAAATAGTTAACAAATTTTTTGGAGGATGGGGGCAGGATCCCTCTAGTTCAGCTATCCTAAAGTTGGCTATATAGACCAGGCTGGCTTTGTATTTACAGAAATCTGTCTGCCCCTGCCTCCCAAGTGCTGGGATCAAAGCTTTTTAAAGTTAAAAACTTCTGTTTGTCTTTCTTCATGGTACTGTGTAGTTATTTGTCATATGAGCGTGAAACTTTCTTACTAATTTTGTATATAGTAAAATACATTAACTAGTTTTATGTCACTTGACAAAAGCTAGAATCATTGAGGGAAGCTTTAATTGAGAAAATGCCTCAAGATCAGGTTTAAGCAGGCCTATAGGGCATTTTCTTAGTGATGGATGTGGGAGGGCCAGCCCATGTGGATGGTGCCACCTCTGGGTATATGGTCCTGGGTTCTATGAGAAAGCAGGCTGAGCAAACCAGTAAGCAGCATGCCTCTGGCTTCTGCATCAGTTCCTGCTTCCAGGTCCCTGCCATGCTTGGCTTCTTGTCCTGACTTCCTTTGATGATGCACTGTGATGTGGAAGTGTAAGCCAGCTAAAGTCTTTCCTCCCAAGTTTCTTTGGTCATGGTGTTTCATGAAACCCTAAGTTTGTATCCTGAGACTGATTGTCCCTAGGCCCTCTGGAGAATGGTGCTGTCTGGAGAATTAACCTTGTGCCTCAAGGCCATCTGAGAAAGGTTGATTCCCTGGGTGCTTTCACCTTTCCGTTTGTTGCAAAATTTGTGGGTGTCTGGAAAAAGAGCTTGATACCCATTTAAACAATGTCCACTTTAAATTGGTAGGTTGCCTAAAAATGATTTTTAGTGCTTCATTCCCTGACTACCAGAAAACATGTATGTATTCTTGTGTCCTCTTCCAGGTGGGTGATGGTACCACCTCAGTGACCCTGCTGGCTGCGGAGTTTCTGAAGCAGGTGAAGCCCTATGTGGAGGAAGGTCTACACCCCCAGATCATCATCCGAGCTTTCCGCACAGCCACCCAGCTGGTATGGCTAACATCATCTGATTTGATCTACACTTAGGGACTTTAGCATTTCTGTCAGAGGATAATGTCTTTCCTGGGGTATGGAGGAGACACAAGAGTATGTGGGCATTTCCAACCATCTCCCTGTTCTACCCTTCAGTAGCTGTTAAATAAGTGTCCTTATTTGGCAGTCCAGAGCCAAGTCCTGGAAGTGCCTGATGATTCTTCAGAACACAGAGTTTCCTAAATAGCAGACCTTTACATTTTCTTAAGCAGCTACAGGCCCAGGAGATGTGCTTAAGATCTTAGCAGTAGTTGGATCAACTTCACTGTTCCATGTTTATAGCATGAGACTCATTCGACTTGTGTTTTTTGGCAGGCTGTTAACAAAATCAAAGAGATAGCTGTGACTGTGAAGAAGCAAGATAAAGTGTAAGTTTCCAGTGGGCTGTGTCAGGGCCTTGAGACTTGAGGCCAAATGGTGTTGTGGCCAAATAAGCATGTTGCAGACTCTGTATAAGCAGGAGTTTTGTGGTTCTTGACAGACCCTTGGCTGTAAAACATGAAGGCTATAGATGGACTGGGGTGGGGGTGGGGGATGACTGTATCTGCTGTCTGTCACTGATGATGGAGCCGAATGATGGAGAAGGTAAAAGGTGAACAGGAATGGGTGGTGAATTTTGGTTAAGGGAGAGTAATGGGGTGATGTGTATAGCTGCTAAGGTAGACGTTTATTTAAATGACGGGTTAATACTGCTTGAGTCAGATGTGGATTTTCTGCCACACAGTGTGATGGTTACTGTGTAAAGAGTATTGGATGGCATGCACCACTCCCACGCTGTAGTAGAATCAGGTAAGAAGCTCAATGCCAGTTCTTCCCTGTGCTGCAGAGAACAGAGGAAGATGCTAGAGAAGTGTGCAATGACAGCCCTGAGCTCCAAGCTGATCGCCCAGCAGAAGGTCTTCTTCGCAAAGATGGTAGTTGATGCTGTGATGATGCTTGACGAGTTGCTGCAGCTTAAAATGATTGGCATCAAGAAGGTGCAGGGCGGAGCCCTAGAGGTGAGCTGATGATGGCCTCCCTAGATGACAGACAGCTGCGTGAGGGAGCAGGGTTCACAGTATAGGTGGAGGGAGGATTCAGCTAGGCAGGAAAGTAGATGTGACCACTCTGCCCTTAGATCTGTTTGCTTCTCATCAGAATGGGAAAGTCAACCTGTGCCAATTCAGAATCTTGTTTCTTTATTTCGGGGTCTATAGAAGGATTAGTTGAAATAAATTACTTGTGAATTCTCCAAAGATATATTGTAGAGATATTTGGCAGTTCACTCTCCAAGGGGTACTGTCAAACTATTAATTTCTTTTGGATAGATTATATATAGTTCACACTATAAAGAAAGCTTAGAGTTAATTGTTGCATAGCCACTTCTGTCCCTTATGCAGCCACTGTAAATAGTTTATGAAGTGTAACCTAGTGTGCGTGTGTGCATGCTGTTTTAATGCCCGTGGTTGCTTCTGATGCATGCTGGTGTTCTGTACCATGGTTTTGTGCATATAGCAGCAGTTAGTCTGTATGAGTATTTGTATTCCCTTACTTGATACTGTCCAGTACATCCTGTGCTGTCCGGAACAATAGCCCTTCCCATGTGTAAGCACTGAAAATAACAGCTAACAAGCTACAAGCTAAATTTTAAATTGAATTTGTTTTTATTTAAATATCAACATGTAGTTGGTCCCTGCTGTATTGGACGGTGGCATAGCTGTGATTAATTTTTAAAAACAATCTAAAAACAGTCTTAAGAGCTGTAGGCTTACACTGAGAAGACTTTTAGACTTCTTACAGCGGGAGCCATTTGTATAGGAAAACTCATATCTTCTGGGTGGAGGAGAGTGAACGAGATTGTACATGTGCCACACAGGTATTCTAACGCTGCAGGGTGCCCAGGTCTTAGAACTAACAGTTTTAACTGGCACACTTGAATTTTCCCCAGAGTGTTCAACATTTCATTAAATTCACAAAAAACTCTGGTTTTGTCTCACTTCTATTTCAGGCTGGCCTCAGACTTACGATTTTCCGGTCTCTGCCCTCCTGAGTGCTGAGATTACAGGCGTTTATCTCTGTGCTTGGCCTTTTGTAAAATTCTTAAATGGGCTGATAAGACGACTTGGTGGGTGCAAGCATTAGGAACCTTAGTATCTCAGCACCCATACAAAAGACACCCAGCATTCCTGGTGGTGGGTTGGAGGCAGTTGAAGCTACCCAGAACCTCCTGGCCAACCATCTAGCCAAACTGCTGAGCTTTAGGTTCTCAAAGAATTAAGTATAGAAAACGGGTGGCTCGGGTAGACAGAGGACTGCACAAGCTTGAGCACTGGAGTTTGGGTTTCCAAAGCCGTGTAAGAGCCTGGTGGGCATGGTGGTCAGACCAGTGCCACCTCCTGTCTTATTTGATTCCTTTAGCAGTGCCCATAAGATCCTTCTACACTGGTCACTGCTACCTTTCCCCCTTTTTCTCTTCTGTACTCTCACTCTGATCCCTGCCCCCTGTTTTGTATTCCAGCATTTCAAAAAGTTTTTCATTCCAAGTCTACAAGACAACAGTGTGTGCATGCATGTACCTACTATTTTATTTCCACTTCTTTGGTTTGACAGATTTCTGCTCACCATTAGGAATCAATGCCACTTGAGTTTACGGATTTGAGTATACAGGTTTGGGAACACACACTGTTCGTTGATAGGCTGTGGCAATTAGTAAACTGGCAGGCTTTCTCATGGAATGGGAAATGATTTGCTAAGAAAGGTTGCTGAGAGAACTTAAGTCACATGATAGTAAAGTCAGTCCCACAGGAAACATATTGTCTGTTGTGCTTTGTATTTAAATCTAGCTGCTGGAAGTTATGTAGGGTTTGAACAAGTGGAGGGGTTGATGGGTGAAGAGCCACAGGGACAGCTACCAATGAAACATCCAGGCTCCAGTGGCTGTGCTTTATGTGTGCAAGCAATAAAGAGACTTGAGGGCGAGACGGGAGTGTTGGACAGTGTGTCTGCCTTTCCCCTACCCACCTGTTCCTTTGTTGGCTCTGCTGTCCTCTGGCAGCTACATCAGAGGTCAACTATAGGGGACAGCGCAGATACCCTGTACCATGTTCACCTCTACAAATTGAATGATACCTTACCTTAAAGGAGGAAGTAAGATGTATTCTATATCACTTTAAAAAAAAAAAAAAAAAAAGGGATGAATTTGTCCCAGATTTTGTGATGGTGATGATAAGGCTGTCACAGTAGTGGCAAGTGAGGTTCACTCTTGGGTTCCTGGACTGATTGGATTTCTGGCTGTAACCAAATCATTGGTCTCTCTGCTTTAACCAGGAGTCTCAGTTGGTGGCTGGTGTTGCATTCAAGAAGACTTTCTCTTATGCTGGGTTTGAAATGCAGCCCAAAAAGTATAAGAACCCCAAGATTGCCCTCTTAAATGTTGAACTTGAGCTGAAAGCAGAGAAAGATAATGCTGAAATCAGAGTCCACACAGTGGAGGTAGGTCCCCCAGCAAGGATGGGGGGGTGGGTTGCTTTCTGGGTGAGGGCTCTTGTCTCTAGGCTGCTGTTTCCGAGGTTCCTGTGGACACTTTCATGCCTGCTCTCTTGGCCCACTAATTTTCTCTCTGTTCTCCTTAAATGACTTCCACCTGGGGTGATTTGAATGTGAAAAGTTACTGAGTGACTGTGCTCTCTGCCTCTTGGGGATGGGCCCTACAACACCTGAAGTTTTTATTTTGTTTTCTTTTCTCCAAGGTAATGGTAATTGAACCTAAAATTCACGTACATCAAGTAGGGCTCTGCCACTGAGCTATATACCCCCCAGTCCCTAGCTCCTTTTTAACTTGATTTTTGAGACAAGGTTTCTCTGTAACCCTGGCTGTTGTGGATTCTTTTACGGAGATCTGCCTGCCTCTCCTGAATGCTGGGATTAAAGGCATGTGCTACTATGCCTGGCTTGCCAGGCCTTTTAAAAATGTTTATTTTGAGATGAAGTTTGTTAAGTTTCTCAGGCTGGCCTTGAATCTTCTGCCTCAGTCCTGAGTATCTGGGATACTCAGAACTGGGATGAGGCTTACGCTGGCTTTGGTCAGACAGGTTAGTCTCGGACTCTCTTCCTACTGTTGTGGTTCCCAAGGCTGCCTCTAGGTAGCAGTGTCTCCCAGCACAGAATGGCTTTTGTGATAGGAGAGGTCTTATTGGGAAATCCTAGGCACAGCTTTCAGAAGAGGCTAAACTATTCTCCATACCTCAGCAGTGCCACAAATTCTGGCAAAGCTCCTTCCTTGAGGTTACTTTGTATGTTTGTGTTTGAAAGTGTTGAGGTCCTTGTGTATTGGACTGTTGGCCCATTCCCAGATGGGGCGGGGGTTGGGTTAGCCTGTCATACATACCCACCTCCATTCCAACCACCCTCATCTTTTTGCGGGTCTCTAGGATTACCAGGCAATTGTTGATGCCGAGTGGAACATTCTTTATGACAAGTTAGAGAAGATCCATCAGTCTGGAGCCAAAGTCATCTTGTCTAAACTCCCTATTGGGGATGTGGCCACCCAGTACTTTGCTGATAGGGACATGTTCTGTGCTGGCCGAGTGCCTGAGGAGGATCTGAAGAGGACAATGATGGTAAGAAACCTTCATGGACTGCTGCTTATCCTTCATGGCCCTGAACTTTTTCCTCTGTCCCTGATGTAATGGAATAGACTACCAAGTTGTCCCTATGTTAACTGTCAAGAAATGCTCCAACCCAGTGTCTGTATGCCCAGTAACAGAAACTCCTTTGAATTCACTGTCCAAGACAGGTCAGGGAGTGGGTAGTGCACAGCCTCCAGCACTGTGGTCAGCAGGTTAGGCTCAGTGTGTATTGCTTCCAGCCTGGGCTTTCCTTCTTGGTTTGAGCCTGTAGTCTAAAGAACTGCTCCTGAGTAGAGTGATGGACCCAGAGCACTAGACATTAGGTCCCTATCTCTTTTGGCCTTGGTGTGTTCATTCTGTTTTGTCATCTGTTTGAGGGTTAGTAGGGATTATCTAGAGGTCAAGGTAAAGGTGGGCTATCCTATGCAGAGGGCTCTAAGATTCTGTGGCAGATTCAGCTTGGAAACTGGGTGGCGGGAGGCCGACTGGTCTTGTTGATGTTTTCCTTGCTCCTCAGGCTTGTGGAGGCTCAATCCAGACCAGTGTGAATGCTCTGAGTCAGGATGTGCTTGGCCGCTGCCAGGTGTTTGAAGAGACTCAAATCGGAGGGGAGAGGTGAGCCTGTGGTTTCAGTTCCCAAGACCTGCTTGGGTCCTCTGAGCCCTCTTTCGGTCATGTTTTGGGTGTGGTACGTAGCTTGTACTGTTCCTTTTTCAAGGTAGTATTGTGGTGTGGGGAGTAAAGAGCTCAGGAACAGTGTTACAGAAGGGGAGTTCTGGTTGGATCTTGGCTCTGATCCCACAAGCTTTGATGCTCCAGTGATACCATAGCAGTCCTGCCTGTAAAACTACCTTTTAAAGTTAGAATTGACAGCCTGAGTGAGCAAGAACTTCTCCCTCTTGAGAAGGCTTGGCAGGGAGCTCAAATGGCAAGGTGGCGGCAATTGATGTGTGTACCATTGTGTCCTGGACATAGGTACAATTTCTTCACTGGCTGCCCGAAGGCCAAGACATGTACCATCATCCTCCGTGGTGGCGCTGAGCAGTTTATGGAGGAGACAGAGAGGTCCCTACATGATGCCATCATGATTGTGAGGCGGGCCATCAAGGTACTGGGATGACAGACTTTTGCCTTGACAGTCCCCATATCAGCTCTACTCGTGGAGCTGATAAGACTGGGTTTTGTTCGCCGGGCGATGGTGGCGCACGCCTTTAATCCCAGCACTTGGGAGGCAGAGGCAGGCATATTTCTGAGTTCGAGGCCAGCCTGGTCTACCAAGTGAGTTCCAGGACAGCCCAGGCTACACAGAGAAACCCTGTCTCGAAAAAAACAAAAAAAAAAAAAAAAAGACTGGGTTTCATGTGACCTGTCCTTCCCTTGGCATGCTGGGCTTTGACTTCCTCCTGTTCTATATGCCAGAAATTAGGTCTTCATTTGCCCCCAAATCACTTTAGCCTCACATAGGTAATAAACTGAGCTGCTCTATTTAGCTGTCCTCCTGAAGTCACCACCCCCAAGCTATGGCTGACCCTGACAGTGACCTTAAAATACCCAGGGTTGAAGCTGGGATGTGCTTCATGCTCGCTGTGTCTAGGTTCCTGAAGGGAGACATAACAAGTGAATATTACTTTTCTGGGTTGGAAGACTTACTTTGTGGCCCAACTTGAAGCCTTGAGCTGGGCCACTGCATTGAGATGAGCTTGGTTTCTGTAGAATGACTCTGTGGTGGCTGGTGGTGGAGCCATTGAGATGGAGCTTTCCAAATACCTGCGGGATTACTCAAGGACCATTCCAGGGAAACAGCAGCTGCTGATCGGGGCGTATGCCAAGGCCCTGGAGATCATTCCACGACAGCTATGTGACAACGCTGGCTTTGATGCTACAAACATCCTCAATAAGCTGCGGGCTCGACATGCACAGGTAGTCACACTCTCTGGGGCTTAGGAATTGGGTGGGTGAGGTAGGTATGTGCTGTGCCTAACTCCCGGGCACAGTGGGCAACTGCCTCCTGCCATAGTGCCAGGCCTGGGAACAGCAGCTTCCTAGGAGGGCTTGGGTACTTATGGTCAGCATGCCCAGAGTTGGAAGCAGGTGTTGGCTGGGGTCAAGTAGAGAAAGGTATACTGTGTGTCTTAGGCCATTTCTCTTGAGAAAATGGTGTTGAGTCAGGTTCCTGGAATCCTTTGGAAGGTGCAGGAATAAATGTGCTATGGTGCCTCTCCTCTCTTTCAGGGGGGCATGTGGTATGGGGTGGACATCAACAATGAGGACATCGCTGACAACTTCCAGGCATTTGTGTGGGAGCCAGCCATGGTGCGCATCAACGCTCTGACAGCAGCTTCTGAGGCGCGTGCCTTATCGTGTCGGTGGATGAGACTATCAAGAACCCCCGCTCCACGGTGGATGCTCCAGCTCCAGCAGCTGGCCGAGGCAGAGGCCAGGGCCGCTTCCATTAGAGGCAGTCTCATACCTCCTTGTGAGGTGAATGGGGGTGAGAAAATGGTTCATTAGTGGCTGTGTTCTCACTGGAGGTTATTTAAATAAAACGTAAGGTTATTTGGTCAAGAGTTTTTTTTCATACATTTCCCTGCCTAAGAGTTTGAGTTATGAATACTTGGAAACAGAAGTAAAGAACTGTGTTGGCCTGCTGCCTGCTCTGCTGTGGTGGCCTTGTCTGGAAGCCTCAGTGGCTAGGAGGTAGCAGTATCCCCATCACACAGCACTGTTGTGATCATGGTTGGAGTGCATTCCGTCTGCTCTGCCCACACTTCATGTTCTCTGAGCTCAGGTATGTTTCCTCTTGTAGTATTTTAAGTGAAAGCAATGGGAAGTGTCAGGGACTTACATCGTGTTTAAACTGATACTGTGGAGAGCTTCATGAGGTTTGCTAGGCAACCACTTGCCACATAGCTACATTCCAGCCCTATTTTACCTTGGATTGATCAGTCTTTCTGCTCTTAGAGTTTCACTAAATTGCCCAAGCTGGCTTGACCTACTTTGTCTCCTAAGTAAGCTGGGACAATGGCTTGTGCCTGCCACCATCCCAGCCCCTGCTTTCTTCAGACCAGGGGCAGTTAGTTGTCAGCACAGAAGACTGGCAGGATTTACTAGTGCCTCAGTTCTGCTAGCTGCCCCAAGCAGAGCTGTAGCTTGAGTTGTTGGAGGTGAAGAGGTCATTTTGAAGAATGGGAATTCTTGCTCCCAAAACGTGAGCCCTGCAGTCATGACTGGATGGCTTTAAGACAATATCTGTAACCAGCTTGAAGCACCTGGCTCTTCAGGATTACTTGTCCAACAGTTGAAGCCAGACACCTGGGATGTGAGTGTTTAAACAGGCTAGGAGCTATTAACCCAATCAACACACAAAGCCTGGCTTCCTCCCACCTCAGTGTCTTAGTGCAGAAAAGCTGTAAGGAGGCCTGAGGAGGTCTGTTGGGGTACTTTCCTAGCATGTGCAAAATCCTGGGCTCAGTTCCCATGATCACACAGACTATGTATGATACACACATGTACTCTCTGGCACCAGAGACCTGGATCAGAAGCTGAAGGCTATCTTCAGTGTTGAGTTTGATGCCAGTCTGAGCTACATTAGACCCAGAAACAAAGGGTAGGGTTTGGTGTCTGAGATTTGGCTACATGCCACAGATTTCCTTGGGCCACGCACCATCTTTTCAGTTTCACCATCTTTTATTGGATACAGAACCATAAATTCTGATGCCCATGAGTCCTTTTAAATACATATGCTCAGATACATTCGGCAAAGGGCATCTGGGTGACATGGAGCAAAGTGCTGGGATGGCAATGCCTGGGTGGGGCAGAAAAGTGGGGCCAGGGAAGGCCCCCCTGGGGGCTGGAGGTACAGGCACCACTTCAGAAACAAAACTAAAACCAAAATTCCTGTCTACCCCTCTGCCTAGTGTGCATGGGGGCAGGTTGCAGCCTGGCTGTGCAGGGAGTCAGGGCCTAGGGGCCAGCTGTGCCCTCTTGAACCATCTCAGGCCTGAGATCCCTGCCAGGGCTGAGGAAAGCCTTAAGGATTCCAGGCCAAGCCTCCCCAGGGCTGTAGTAATGGCAGAGGCCCAGAGCTGGCCTCTTGGTGGGGTGCCTGCTTGATTGTCTGGCAGTCTTAGGACTAAGGTCCCAAAGAGTTGAGGAAAGCCTAACAGTCTGCTCTTGACCCATCCTCAAGCCTTGTCCTTGGGCAAGGACTACAGCTGAGCTCACTTGTCCAGGAGTAAATATACACACTACACAGTAATATATACAGAGAGATGCTGGCCTGAGCCAAGGCTGGGTGAGAAAGCATGGCCACCGAGGGCAGAAAGACTGCCAGGTTATCAGGCTGGTGGCTAGGGTAGACCCCATCAGTGCTTAACTCCACAGGGCACTGGGTCATGTCCCACTGAAGTCTCACCTCTCCAAGTTCACCAGGAACTATCTATGTCTTTGGCACTAGCTGTCAACTCTGGGAAGTTTTCCTTAAACATCGTGCCTTACAGAGACGAGTTGACAGCTTATTGCCTGTGTTCTGCATTCAAGATCAGAGCTGGTGACAGAGCTAGTGGCCTTGGGAAGGAGGCCTGTTAGGTTTCTGATGCAATTCCTGAGGCTGACTTAGCCTCTGTTGTCAATGGGGTTTAACAAAAGAAAAGCCTAATTTTAGGGTACTCTCTCTCAATGGGTGGAAAGCTGGGGTTCTGGGCAGGGTGCATACATTTTTGCCATAACTGGGGAAAAGCAGCCTGCATAAGCATGAAGTATTCAAGCCAAACCATGCCACAACTTACAAGTGCTAGAGCCAGGCTGTTTGGCAGGGGATGGGAGTGGAAGAGATAGCAAGTGGCTGCCACCTGTGAGCCTTCTCCATTGGCCCAGTGCTTCTGGAGCAGGGCATGCCCACGCGAGTTTTCTGTACCTTAGTATGAGATGCAGCGGGCTTCCCTTTGAGTGGCTGAAGAAAGGCACCCACCCCATCCCCCACTGGCTCTGTGACTGCTAAAGATGGAAATGAGCACAGCACCCAGAAGCAGGGATGGTCCCCTTCAGAGAAAGCAAAGGAACCACAACTTGGCAACAGAGCTGCTGGCTCTCAGCATGCCTGAAGACTAAGATGCCCGAGACTCAGCCAGGACACAGTGACCTGTCACTTAGGTTGGTGAAGGCTTAGGTTTACAATTTTTCTTTACTCACCTTTACTCAGAGCAAGAACACTTACAGGTAGTTTCCCTCCGTGGATCGGAATGCCTGGTACTAGCATCTTGACTTTGCTTCCTGCCCTGATGGCTGTGCACCCTGATCTATTTCCCCCAACACCAGGCATTCTAGTGCCTCCCCTGCCCAGGGAGATGTCCAAATCCTGGAGTTGTGAAACGGAAGACCCTAGGGGGCAGGTTTGGCCAACTACATTACTTTGTGCTTTATCCAAGAGACAGGAAGGGCAGCACCTCTGGTCTTAAAGAGTCACAGGGAGCAGGAGCTACATGGGTGCAGCTGGCAAAACAACTGACCTACTAAAGGCAGCTGGGGCCCAAGTACACCGCCACCTCCCTTCTGGGCCACTGAAGAAGAGGAAAGTTGTGCTGTTGCCTGTGACTCCTGGGGACAAGACTGGGGAGGTGGGAGCAGCCGGAGGCAGCTGTGAGAGGTAGGGGCATAGATACCACACAGCCAAGGTTTCATGCAGGACTAGGCATGGAGTATCCAACATGACAGCCTTGGCTTTCAGTCTGTAAAGAGCAGGTAGAGAACAAGCCACACGACTCAGCGATGATGATAAACTGGGACAGAGCTATAGGATTGGGGAGCATCAAGCTGGAGGCTGTGAAACAATGGAAGGGGCTTGTTTGGCAGCAACCTACAGATGAGTTTGTGCCCAGTCCAGGGTGTGGCACAGCTGGAGAAAACTGGCAAGAGGATCCCACCTTATAAAGGAGTAAAGGAAACCCTAAGATGTAAGTGACAAACCAGGCATTTGAAAGATCTGCCCAAATGAGGGTTGCCAAGACTCAGGGCCTCAGCTACTGCAAGTCTGAGGAATTCAGGGATGCTCAGTCCGTGGGGCTTTGATGACCAGACTTCTTGGGTGCGATGCTAGGGCTAACGACACCCTATCACAAGTATTCTCCTACTACAGTTTCAGCCCAGGACTATAAAGATTCGGGAAGATGGACTGTGGAAATTATTCCTATGCCTTGGCACCAGGATCTGGCTCCTTGCCAAAGCCTCCTCAAGCAAGCTGTTAGGTAAAAGCAAGCCCCCTCTCCCCCAAACTCCAGCAAGCAGGCAGCCCAGGGTCCCCCCTCCCAATGGTCTTGGGGCCTGAAAGGCTTTGGGAATCCTGCTAAAATGCCTGGGTTCAGAGGTCCCTTCTCACTGTAGGGCTTTGCTGGGACCCCTGCTCTCTGTGATCCCTCAGCAAGGAGTGGTATAGAGAGACTGGTTTGAGCTTAGCTCTGGAGTGTGGTAACGGGAACTCTTTGTCTTACAAGTAGCCTCCTCCAACTGGCCAGTCCTTTACCTGCTTGGGAGGTGTAGGCCTCGTCCTGGTGTATTCTAGACATTTTATTTTACCTTTTGAAATTCATCCCTATAGCCCTGCCCCAACTTTCAGCTAAGCTTGTACCTGGGTTCCTAGGCTTGCCTAGATTAACACTGGAGAATGTGGACCTGGAAGAAAGACCCTCTGTCTAAAGGGAGTGCCTTACAGAGGCCTTGGTCAGGGAAAGAGAAGAGTCTTCCTTGCAATGTCTGAGCTGCCTTAAGCCTCTCTGGCCTGTAGCTTGACAGGCTCCTGACCAGGAGATGGCCTCAGGAAGGAGAGACCTGCCTGAGCAGCTGAGGAGCCCCTGGGTGGCTACTGCAGATCCTCAGAACAGTGACAACCAGCGGCTGGTGTGCCAGCTCCTTGCTGGCTGTGCCAGAAGGCACATCCTTCTGGGGATGTGAGGGAGAGAGGTGTCTCAGTGCAGCTTCTTTCCAAGCCCCTGTCCTGGGGAGGCAGTGCTCTGGGTCACCTGTCACTCTGCTGTCCCAACTGGACAGGATATTCAACCACTGTCTGGAACCTGGAGTAACACTAGGCTTCCAAAGGTCTAGTCCAAGCCAGAGCCCCTCCAGAGGTCCAAAGAGCACTTGGTGTGGGGCTGGCAGGTGCCCTGCCGCCCCTCCACCCGGGTTAGCAGCCACCTTCTACCTTGATGTGCAGAATCTTCGAGAAGCCAGGCCTCCGTCGCAGGGCCTGTAGATAAGGTTAGCTCTCCTTAGGTTGGGCAGGTAAACGACTGCCACCCTCACCAGCCCCAGCCAAGGGGTCTTGTGTGGCCTTAAAAGCCACCTCTCACCTGGAGTTTTGTCACCATATCCTCAAACAGCTTCTGGGCCTCGGGACTGCTGGGCTCTTTGAAGTAATCTGCAATCCCAATCTGCACCACAATGGATTTGAGGTTCCGGCAGATGCCTGGGAAGCAAGGAAAGGAGACAGTGGGCTACGTCTTTTCCTCTCATGAATGAAACCAGAGCCCCACTGAGAAACACATCTGAGCCAGCCACAAGAACAAGAGGAACAGGTCCGTGCTGGCTGCAGCTCATAATGAAACATCTTAAGACAGGTAAACGTATCCTGGGAGAACAAGTGTGTGACAGTAAGCTGCTCACTGCCCTAGCAACTCCCTGGTAGAGGGGACAGCTGTGTCATGGCCTTGGCATTTGGAAATAACTTAAGAGGGGCAGAGCTGTTGACCTGAGGCTGAGTGTTGAGTGGGGTGAGTGGGAGGCAATCAGACAATGAAGCAAAGGTTTCAATAACTAGCAGCCATGATGTCAGGGAGAGGCAGAGTGAGGTCGGGAGCTGGGAGGGGCCTGGAAACATGATTTGGGGAACTGAGTAGTGAGTTCTGGATGGCCATTTAGGTAGGCATGAGGTTGAAGGTAACAGGAAGGTCCAGGAGGTGATAAGGTCAAGGAAACCAGTGATGGCCCAGGGCTGTCACCCTAGCTACTCAAGAGGTCAAGGCAGGAGGATCATCAAGCTGAAGGCCTCCCAGGACAACTTAGTGAGACTATCTCAAAGTAAAAATGCAAAAAAGCCAGGCATGGTGGTGTATACCTTTACTGCCTGGACAGGGAGTAGAGGCAGAGGCAGATGAGTCTCTGTGAGTTTGAGGCCAGCCTGATCTAAGTTCCAGCACAGTCAGGGCTACACAGACAAACCCTGTCTCATAAAGGTGGGAGTGGGGTGGGGGTGGAGACTGGAAGCATAGCACTTAAAGCAGGTGGCTTAAACCCCAATCAGTACTGGGGGAAAAATCGTGGTGATCTCCCGGTGGCCACGTGGTCCTGAGTGGTGGTCCACAGTGAAGGCAGAGACATGACTGCGCAGATGGGACGATGTGAAATGACATGAGTGGCAGAAAGAGTCAGAGTGAAGTCCTATCTCCAAGAAATGTCCCTGAGGACTCACATATATTTTAATCTACCATCTAAAAAGTCAGAAGAGAGACTGCAGAATTCAGGAAGCAAAGCTGTGTGTACAAGAGTGGTAGCGCAACCCTGTCTACTCTCTGCCTCTACCCCAGTGGGAGGCTCACACTCAAACTAGTGGCGCCACACACACACAGCTCGTGGTGACATTGTGGGCCAGCACAGAACAAAGCCATTCTGTGCAGCTAAGCAGTTGCCTGGAGTACTTCAGATCCACTAAATAAGCCAAAGCAAAACTCTGTCTGTCCCTGCCCTGGCACATGCTGGTTAGAGCAACAGGAAATAGTTACATTGCCTGCTTGTACAAGAGAATAACAACCAACACCATCTTATCAGAGACGCTACGACTATCCCAAGAGACCCCCCACCTGGGCTATCAGCCAGGCCCTGTCCCCTGTCTCTCCCAGGTGTGTGCCATTCTGCCCCAGCTGCATGTGCTCTTTGGAGGCAGCAGAGTTAAGAACACTCCACCCATGCAGCTATGAGGAAGCTGTCATCCGTGCTGAGACTTTTTGGTGGAATGGCTTGTTTGGAGTGACCCACACTCTGTAAGTAATCCTCACCCATGTTCTGTAAGTAAGCTCAAAACCCACCATGGTTCAGCAAGCTGGATTCTGGTAGCGCTACTTGGTACATCACAGATGACCCTTCCGGGAGGAGTAGGCATCTGTCTGCATCAGCCCAGGAAGAGTTCACTCAGTGCTGCCAACTGTCAGGGGATAGTCTGTAGCCATACCCTGCAACCTTAATCCCCATTGCTCACTGTTAAAATGTAGCAGGGCCTTAGGGGTCACAGGGGTGGCTGTGAGCACCAGCATCTCCAGTCCCTTCAGGCCTTCCCGACAGACCTCAGCCGCCACCTCCTGGGTAATCTCTGACACATGGTCCAGTTCCAGGACCTGCAGCCGCATACAGTTTCTTGCTAGGAGAGGAAGAAGACAGGCCTGGTGACAAACTCCCTCCACCTCCTGGTCCCCACCCCCACCCCGCCCAGCACTCAGTTTTGCCATCACCAAGGCAGGCTGCATCCCCTAACGCTCATGAGATTTCACAGGCAGCATCTCACTCTTGCCTGCTTCTTACCTACACACTCAGACCCCAAGGAAAGACTCACCAAGTGATGCCAGGCCCTGTACCCCACAGCCTGCACCACCTACGCCCAGGGCCCGGAGGTGGGGCCAACATCGTCCAATCATCTGCAGGCAGCGGTTGCTGAACCGAGTAGGCTGCTGGCTGAAGGATGGAGAGTGGAAGTGGTCAGGGAGGCACTGCACTCCCGAGTGTGTGGTAGTCCACGGAGGACTCTTTCCATGCCCCAGGCAAGCACCTTGCCAACAACCCAGCTGGCTTTTCAAGTTAGAAAGTAACTCATCTCTGACTCTGTCCTTTCCCCTGTTGCTATATCTGGTAGCTTCAGATTCTGGAGCCACCCAGAGCTGTAGACCAGAGCCCCACCCTGGTCTCCATTCACCCCACACCTGGTGACCTGATCAAGTGTTACAGTCCAGAGGAGCCACACTGCAGAATCCAGGGTGACAATGAAGACACAGCTCCACCTTCAAGAACATGGAAGATTCATACCCTGGCTTCTCCTGCAGCATTAACATCTGACCTTTATCTGCCGCTGCCACCTATCCTTGAATTAGTAGCAATCCTCCTGCCTCATCCTCAAGTGCTAAGATTACAGACCACACCTAGCTTTTGATAACTTTATTACTTTTTTTATTGTTTAGATTTTTTAAAGAAGTCTCTCGGGGCTGGTGAGATGGCTCAGCGGTTAAGAGCACTGACTGCTCTTCCAGAGGTCCTGAGTTCAATTCCCAGCAACCACATGGTGGCTCATAACCATCTGTAATGAGAGTACCCACATACATGAAATAAATAAATAAATCTTTAAAAAAAAAGAAGTCTCTCATGCAGCTCAGGCTGAGTGACTTCAAATTTATGAAGCTGAGGTATCCACTTGCTTCAGCTCCCCAAGAGCAGCTGTGATGACAGGTATGTACCACCATGTCTGACTCAATACATTTCTTAAAACTGACAATCTCCCCAGTAGCTACCTAGTACTTTCTAGATGAGATACACAGGTCTGCATCCCCCCTCCAACAACCCCAAGACAGCGTTTCTCTGTATAACTCTGGTTGACATGGTACTCACTCTGTAGACTATGCAGGCCTTGAACTCAGAGACCCGCCTCCCCCTCTGCTTCCCAAGTATGGGGAGTAAAGCTGTATGCCACACAATCCAGCAGGTCTGCATCTTTTACCAAGGTCTTCATGACATTTCCCAACTTGCCTTCCCTATCATTGTCGGCTCACCTGCCCTACCCACTCCAGACATCATCCCTCAACACCCGCTCAGGCATCAGTATCTCTGTCATCTGATGCCCATGGCAGCAAGGACGCAGAACCGAACATTCACAGAGTCTGCCTTGAGAACCAAGTCTAGCAGAGGAGCTTGAAATAGATATTACTACAGAGTAGATACTATCAAGGGTCAGGATGGGGGGCATTGGGAGCCAAGCAGGGACCACGATGACAGACTCCAACAGTGATAGTGTGGGAGGAGCTAGCACACTGGGGAGATCCCTGGGAGGGTAAGGGGCAGCACACAGAGAAGCCTGGTAATGTGAGGAAGTCCCAAGTAGAGCAAGGGACAATTCACCACACCCTGGGTTCTCCAACAATAGATTTATTCTTGTTTCGAGATCCAATCTTGCTAAGTTGCTTACAGAGGTCTTGAACTCACTATCTGAGCTCTGGAGTGGCTGAGACGACAGGTGTATCCTCCCCAGCTTCTTCTGTGTTGTTACTGACTTCCCTGGCCTGCCTATATATGTCAGGACAGTGTTGACTGAACGCATATTTAAAGTCTCTGTGGACAGGATGCTACTGAGCCAGTAGTAAAAGCTCTCATAATCACGCTGTGAATCCCAGCAGTGAGTGGCAATGCCAGGCTGTTCGGATGGCTAAGTGGGTAAAGGCATTTACCACCAAGCCTGATGACATAAATTTGATCTCAAGAATGCACACGGTGGAATGACTCATATAAGTTGTTCCCTGACCTCCACACACATACCCAATTCTCGCGCCAAAATTTGTAATAAAATTTTAAGTGGCACTGCCAGCAAGCCAGAGTGAGACTCCAGGTTCCCTATTACAGCCCCATGCCTACACTGATCAGTAATGGCTAGTCCGCAGCCCCAGACCAGGCCCACTGCTGTCTCTCTCCTTAGCCAACCCCTTGCCTAGGCTTACCAGGGGTGAAGTGGCGCCACCTGGAGGGAGACAATGTCTCTGCAGCCTGCACCCAGGGCCCAGATCACCTCATGGCCGACAGGGTCCGTGGCACTCCTGTGGAAAAGGCAAAGCTCAAGTAGCCTCTGTTCCCACTAAGAGGCGAGGCCACGTGGTACACACGTGGTACCTAAGGAGTTTGGAGCCCAAGGCACACAAGGGTGACTGTGCTTCCGAAGAGAGGACCCACCTGTAGGTGACAGCCTGCAGGGCACGGCAGTAGCAGCTGGCCAGCCAGAGTGACCGGTCAGTGAGGATGTTGGGGCAGTGGGAGATACGCAGGATGAGCAGGTTCCCGCCAGCCGCCTTCAGCAGGGACTCCAGTCCTGCTTCAAGGCAGCCCCTGGGGAGGACCAATACGGTCAGGGAATTGCTGGTAGTCATTCCTCATCTGGGAAGCATCCCCACTGAACTCATGGGCTTCTGACCACCGACCACCGACCCACCGACCCACTGACCCACCGACCCTGACCCACCGACCGAGCGCAGGCCTCACCGGGTGCTGCGGGCATACTCCTCCTTGCTTTCCTTCTTTCCCCGCTGCCGGGGCTTCAAGTTCTGTAATGTTAATGAGTGAGCCTGGGTGCACCATTGAGCCAACATCGCCAGGAACTGGGAAAGATCAAGTGATATGAACAGAGGTCTGAACTTGACTGGCTGGTGATGGGTTAGCCCTGAGGAGAAGGCACCATGAGAGCATCTTGGGGGAACCAGGGTTGTAGGGATTACAAAGACTAGTCTTGGGCCAGTTCTGCTGCTCAAAGTTGGGCTCCTAGGGAAGGGCAGGGGCAGGCACCTTGGAACAGACTCGGGCATTCTCAAGCAGCACTCTAGTCCAGACGGCGGGATGGCGGGCCACAAAGCGCCAGTCCCGGCAGACCTCTGCAGCATGTAGCAGTGTCCGGGTGTCCAGGTAGGTGAAGATACAGAAGAGAGCAGCACGCATCTTGAGGATTTCTGGGCTGATGACCTCGTTGGAGCGTGAGGGGCTACCTCTCTCCACCCGACGGCCTCGACTGCTGCCTCCTTCAGGGCGGCTGGAGAACAGCAGGGCCAAAGGAGACAGTAAAAGGCCAGTCGGGTCATGGGTGAGGAGCTGGGGAAGGGCAGGGCCTGCAGGGGTGAGTATGAGCCCTCCCACCCCACTGGAGACTATCTCCCTGGGAAGACAACAGGGCCTCTGCTTTCCCTTTCTTTACAGTACCCCAAATTTTACTAATTGGAAAAGGGAGTTGTCTGTTGCCTTCTCACATGCCCCAAACTTTGCAGACAGGGTCTCATGCATTCCAGCCGAACCTTGAACTCAAGCCCAGGATGGCCCTGAATTTCTGATCCTCCTGCATTTGCTGCCCAAGAACTAGGATTACAGGTGTGTACCACTGTGTCCAGTTTTAGGTGCTGGGGCCTGAAGCTAAGGCACATGACCTAAATAGGCTTCATTAACTGAACCACACCTCCAGCCCAAAGCCCCAAACTTTCTTTTTAAGGGTCACCCTGACTCTAACCCTCTAAGCCTTCCACATAAGTACAGAGCTAGTGCCTCAAACCTCTGCTCTGTGCCAGGAGCTTCAGAGCCAAGAGTCAATCCTCAGCAACTCTCCCTACCTGTGATGGAGCCCAGCATGTACACAGATACCTTAAATGAGGCAGCCTTAGGTCACTGCAGGCCTGCCCTGTCACAAAAACCCTTGCTCCAGGCTTGAAGGGCACTTGATAGTTAAGCAAGAGGAAGAGAGGTATAGGAGCGGAGGGTCACACCTCCACCCTATGTCCCCTATGAGAGGACTTACCTGAGAGCCGGCAGCTATTCAAGGGGCCAGCCACAGCAGGTCCAGGGTGGGACATCAGAGGGTCCTTCAGCCTCTGACTCAGTAGTTCGGGAGCCCACATCTGAGACGTCACCCTCCTCCCCCTCGGTGCTGTGTCGGCGCGGTCGGCGCTGCCAGTTCTGGATGGCCTGTCGTCGTAGGCCTGAACTACGAGGGGGCTGGGACCGCTCTGAACCACCGTTGGTAGCCTGGGCCCGTGAACCCAAGCCCCAGGGCCACTGTCCTCCGAGGGCCCTTCCTCTGGCCGGGGCAGCTCCAGACTGTCACTGTCATAGCAGCCTGAGCTCTGGGATGCAGCTGGCACACGGCTGGAGGCCCTGGGGTAGGTGGGGGAGTGCATACTGAAGGCTGAGGGATACCAGGCTGTCCCAACTCCCCACACCATCCTTACCACCAGCCAAGGATAGCCCACTGTCTTGCTTTCCAAAAGTTCCCTAAGCATGGAAAACCAGACTGGTGACAACAGGGGGGTGGGCACAGAAGGAGACAAGCCCCTGATGGGCCAGCAGACTTTCCAGGGTGAGGGTAGGCTGTTAGGGGTGGGCCAAGCCCAAGGCTTACCCTGTGCTGGGAGAGGAGCCATGCCGAGATACAGCGTATGTGCTTGGCACAGCTGGGCCTGCATGGTGTTCTCGCTGCAGCCCCCAGAGTGGAAGGGAAAGAAAGGATGGGCAGAGGAGGCCAGAGAAGAAGGCAATTGTAGGACAGAGAGGAAGATGGAGAGAAGAAAGAAAGGAGAGAGAAGAAAACAGTTGGGAAAGATGGACGAATGGACAGACAAGACAGTCCAGACAGGCAGGCTCCCAAATTCCCTCCCAAGTCACCCACCCAACATCCCAAGGCCCAGCCTGTACTCCTAGGCTCTCATCTGAAACTCAGAGAAGGGCTTCTGAAGGCTGAGGCTGCTGAAGCTGCCTTGCCACAGCCTCAGAGCCAGCACTGGTGCCCTGTCAAGAGTGTGCCTCCCTCCCACTTTAGACCTGGGGTTGCTTCTAGGGGTATAGGCAAAGGAAGCAAGTTGGGGCGGTGTGCAGGAAGGCTGTGGGGGTCACATGAGCAAGTGAGAAGCCAGGGCAGGTACACACTCACCATTCTGCCGGGCCTCTCACCCCAGGCCCGGAGGCACTGCCCCCACCTCCTCTGCCCAGGCTGGCACTGGGTGTGCTGCCACAGCTGCTGCTGATGACCTGCAACTGGCGCTCCGCCCTGTCTGCACGCTCCAGGAGCTCCTCGATGAACTGCTGCAGCCGCAGCTTGGCACTGGCCTCCCGAGCTGCCGTCTCCTTCAGGAACTGGTCGATCTGCACCACCTCCCTGGGCCGGGAGCAGTCTCTTACCCCAGGTCCCTGGCCTGACTGCCCTCAAGCCTCCCATTGGAGGAAAGTGGCCAGTGGAGAAGATAGCTAACACGGTGGCCTAAGGTGTTTGCTCATAATCCCATGGACAAGGCCCACTCCCCCCAAACACAAACAGACACACAAGCCACGCAGTACGGGACACCTCTGCTAATACTGTCAACTTGACAGAACCTAGAATCATGTAAGAGACAAACCTCTGGACAAATCTTTGAGGAAGTTTCTGGATTGTGCTAACTGAGGTGGGAAGATCCACCCTAAATTTGGTGGCTCCATTCCATTGGCTGGGGTCCCAGCCTAAACAAAAAGTTGAAAGCAAGCTGAGCAGCAGCCTCCATCTCTCTGTTTCCTGGCTGACATGATGCGAACAGAGGCCTCACATGCCTAAGACCACACCATTCCAACAACGATAGAGTGTTTCCCCAAACCACACCATTCCAACAACGACAGAGCGTTTCCCCAAACCACAAGTCAAAATATACCGTTTCCCCTTCAAGTTGCTTTCAAAATACAAAATTTTATTACCCATGGCTGGAGAGATCACTCGGCCACTTGTTACTCTTGCAGAAGACCAGAGTTTGGTTCCCAGCACCCACATACTGGCTCACAACCGTCTCTAACTCCAATTTCAGGGGATCTGACACTCTCTTCCTACCTCCATGGGCACTAGAAGTCACATCTACACGCATAATACTCATTTGTACAAAACCCAGCAAAGATAAATCTAAAACAAAAACGTAAGCAAATCTGTGCTCCCACACCGTCAGAGGCTGGAGGGCAACATGAAGGAGCTGGATTTTTCCTTCCACCACAAGATCCAGGGAACAAACTGCCAGTACTTTAAACTATGTCAGCTAATTTGTCAGGGTAAAAAGCAAAGTCACTAAATACACCCAGTCTTCCCTGACACAGTCACCTCCAGACACAAGAGCCCCATAAACAAAAAGATTTTTCTCAGTTCTCTGTGGCCTCAATACACTGTCTCCTTACAAAGGAGCATGTGCAGCGTAGTGAAAGCCTCATAGCAATGAATACATATCCTAACTTGACTCAATACACAACCCCCAACATGTTCCTATGTGTGCAATCATATTCATTCTCAGACACACTCATTTCTGAAATACACCAAGAGCCATGGGGGCTCAGGGCACCAACCTGCTCAAACACACACATGCACTCTAGAAGCACCATAATGGAGTCCCATCAACACACGCATAAAGAACTCCTATAGGCCCACGGGGTACCACCTTCTAGCAACCAAGGGTACATACAATCACAGCACACTAAGTTACCCAAGTGTGTGCATTCCCACCTGCATTCAGCTGTTCATGCGTCCATTCAACACTTAATCCAGGGGCTAGGCACCATTTGAGATACAGGAAAGCATTACTAAACAACAAAGAAATCCCGTGGATGCTGCTGTCCCTAGGCACATGGTGCTGGGCTGTATACAAAAAAGCAAACTGAGCATGGAGAACAAGCCAGTATGTAAATGCTCCTCTATGGTCTCTGTTCTAGTTCCTGCCTTGAGATCCTCCTCTGACTTCCCTTTATGATGGAGTATAAACTATAAACAAAAATAAACCCTTTCTTCTTAAGGAAAAAAAAAAATAAAAAGGAAATCGGTGACTGGCCTGAACTTATGTGACAATGGGGACAAGCACAATGTCTGACCCTATGCAGTCCCTAAGACTCCCTTTGAGACTAGAGAAACAAAGGGGAAGCCAGAAAAGATGACTGAAAAGGGACAAAGACAGAGGAAAGCTAAGTGTGGTGGCGCCTGGCAGTAATACTCGTGAGGCAGAGGCAGGAGGATCACGAGTTCAAAGGCAGCGTGGGCTACAGAGGGAGGAGTCTTGTCAGGTGCTGGAGATGGATCCAGGAGGACGAGGAACACGAAGCTTGCTGATGATACAGTGGCTGATGGTGGAAGTGGCAATCTGGCCCCAGTGGGTAGGCTCAAGAAAGAACTAGAAACACAGGAAAGGCCTTCAAAAAAGCAAGAGCACGGAGGTAGAAGGCCAAGAGGAAGCAGGTTTATGGTCCCTCTTCTGTTTTTATGGAAGGGATGCAGTTGTGACTGCATGCTTTTATGAAGTACAAGACACAGAGAACTGGGCCAGTAGGCTAATGGGAAAGATCTGGTACCAAAAGGCAAGTGCTGCCTGGCCTGGGTATCAAAGGTGAAGAAACACTTTTCAAGGGTGAGCACAAGGTCCCAATACCACATACTCAGAGATCCCAAATCACCACCACGACACTCTTGATCCCACTGACATTACCATCACGGACTCATCTTAGAACTTATGTTCCAAGCTGGCCACATGAAGACATCCCAGGCATGTGTGGGGATTAAGTGTGTGACATCACGGACACCCGCCCGCTGGACCTCCAGGGCCTACTCACTGCTGCTTGCGGCTCAGCTCCTGTTCCTTATGCACCAGATCCTGCTTGAGTGAAGCCAGCAGTTCCACGCTCACGTCCACTTGGCGCGAGAGCTCAGATGCACGCTCCTCCAGCTCCTCCTTCTCGCGTCCCAGGCGCGCGCTCTCCTGTCGTGCAGTCTCCAACTCTGCGCCTTGCGCTCCAGCTCCGCCTGTAGCCGACCCACCTGGCCAGCGATCTTCTGCTCCACCTCCTCGCTCAGCCGCTCTAGTCTCCGGTCCACCTCCAGCTTCTCCAGGGCGCGGATCTTGAGGCGTGCCAAGCCCTCTTCGTAGGCGACGTCCGCAGGTGATGGCGACGCTGGCGACGCAGAAGCGGGCCCGGAACAAGGACCAGGGCCAGGTCCGGGTGGCGGCGTCGAGCAGGCCGAGGATGCCACGGACTTGCGCGCAAACAGCTCGCCGAGTGGGATTTCGATTTCGCGTAGTGCATAACGCGCAGCGGGCACGAGCCCTGGATCGGCCAGTTCCTCGCAGGGCAGGCTGGCGGGCACCAGGTCACCGGGGAAGTGCGCCAGTGGCGCGTGGTGGTGATGATGGTGCAGCAGGTGTGACCCCGCGGGCGCTGGCCCCGCCGCCTGCTCCTTGCCCTGGAAGGACGTGCTCTCGAAGACCTCGCGCCGGGCCCCGGGGACAGCCAGCAGGGCGGCGGGCTCAGGTGTCAGCGGGAAGCCAGAGGCTGCGGCTGCAGCAGCGGCAGCAGCGGCCGCACCGTCGCAGATGCTATTGGTCTTGGAAAGGATGTAGAGCGTCTCATAGGTGTGGCTGTACTCCAGGTGCGCGCGCAGCGACGACAGGCTCCGGAAGCGCTTATGTTCCCCGCAGCGCGGGCAGCGGTACGGTAGGTCCAGCGAGGCCATGGCCCCGCCGCCCTCGGGGCGCGCCGGCTCCACCGCGGCCGCCTCCAGGATCAGCCAGGCGCGCTCATGGGAGGCCGCGGGTGGGCCCGGCCTGCGAGATCGAGGAGGCTCAGTTCACAACAGCCAGGGCCCCGGAAGCTAGAAGAGAGAAAATGAGGCTCAGCAGCTTGCTAGCCCTGCTCCCACTCGCTACTCCCAGGTCCAACAACCCTGTACCCCATTCAGCGGGGAAACCGACGTGCCCAGGATGGAGGAGTCAGAGAAGGCCAATAGCCACTGGCCTCCTGCCTTCCAAGTGCTAAGATTACTAGGCCTAAGTAGTTGGGTTTAATTAATATTTGTTTTCAGAGACTGGAGAAGACTGCTCAGCAGTTAAAAGCACTTGTTGCTCTTGTATGTACCTGGGTTTGGTTCCCAGATGCACACATATGATTCCCAACCATTCTAATTCGACTTCCAGGGATCTGTTTCCCTTTTCAGACGTCCCTGGCACCAGGCAAGCACAAGACACATACATAGACGCAGGCACTCATACACAAAAAAATAAAATAAATTTTTAGAAATTTAGGGAATGTTTGATTAAAAATAAATGGTTTGCCAATGGGGCAGGAGCTTGTAATCCCAGCACTTGGGAGGGGAATCCAGGAGGATGAGACATTCATGATTATCCTCAACTACATGCAGAGGTACAGCTAGCCTGATCTACATCAGATGCTGCCTCATAGAAACAAGAATAAATTATCACTGTTGTTACCAAGTGTTTTGTTTGTTTAAGACAGGGTCTTAATCCCTAGGCTTGCTGGCCTGGAACTCACAATGTAGCTAGGCTGGCCTCAAACTTTCAGGGATTTACTTTTCTTAGCCTCTCAAGTGCTAAGATTATAGGCATGAGCCACCATGCCTGGCTTAAAGAAACAATTATAATTGTAAGGATTCCCGTCCTAGGGGGAAAAAAAAAGCCCAAGCACTCTTTAACAGCCGAGTGGAACCCAGACGTATGTCTTTAATCTTAGCACTTAGTAGGCCAAGGCAGGTGAACTGCCAAATGTTACAGAATTAAGATCCCAAGCAAGAAAACAGAATGGATTGACTTTGGTCTATTCATAATGTACTGCTACTCTGTAGTGACAAAGGAACCAGTATCCATGACAACAGATGAATGTTTAGTATTACAGGAAAGGAGCCAAACTGAATAACTACACTCTAGGATTCTAGAGCTGGAAGGCAGGACCAAGCACAAGTCAGAGCAAGAGGTTCTTCCAGAGGGCTTCATGAATTAGGAAGGGGCAGGAAGGAACCTTGTGTGCTATCGAGAATGTTCTATAGCTTGATCAGGGCTGTATTTATGTATACCTATGTAGATAAAATCATCAAGACCTGTGCATGAACCCCGGGGTATTCCATGTGCCCTAGCTCATGTATGTGGCATCTAAGATCTTCAAACAGATAATTTTCATCTTATGAAGACCACTAAACCACTAGAACTAAGTTGTAGAGACCAAGATGCTTGCCCAGATATGATGCTGTAGGTGGCACTGTTCCATGCCACCGTGATTCCAGGCACTCATGTCCTTTCCTCAAACTTGGATACACTGGCTTTCCCGAGAGCGCTCCTGCCCTTCCCTCCAAGGGCCCCATTATCTTTCCCATCATTCCTGGCAGTGAGCCACCCATCCTCCCACCTGCGGCTTCTCACCCTTCCCCATCTTGTGACTTCCAGACTCACTGACTTCCTTTTTTAACTGCCTGAATTCAGGCTTCATGCTTCGTTGGAGGACAATGCAGTTGTTGTCAAGATCTTTGTCCACTTTATCTGTCTGTTGACATATTGGCTGCCATGATATTGCACAGGGCAGATGTGGTGGTTTGAATAGGAACAGTCCCCTTAGACTCATGGCCATAGAGAATGGCTCTCTTAGGACCTTGTTGGAGTAGGTGTGGCCTTGGAGAAAGTATGTCACTGTGGAGGTGGGATTTGAGGTCTTACATGCTCAAGCTCTACCCAAAAGCTTGTATAGACCAAGAGGTAGAACTCTTAGCTCCATCTCCAGTATGTCTGCCAACAAGATTCCATGTTCCCCACCAGGGATGACAAAGCACTAAACCTCTGGAACTGTAAGCCAGCCCTTTCAAAGAGTCGCATTGGTCATGGTGTCTCTTAACAGCAATCAAACCCCACTAAGACGGTGATTTTCCTCTGGGTTTTGTGACTTTCTTTGCTTAATCAATTCCAGCCTCTGTGTGGTAGCCTCATGGCCTCTCTCTGCCTCCAATGACTCACACCTTGAAGCTGCTCTCAGCTCCCACCCCTCCCTCCTGATGGGTTCCAGACTTCTGCCTGAATTCTGCCATTTCCTCACCGATAGAGAGACATCCCATGGCCACCCAGCACCTAGCCTCCTCAGATCAGCACTCTGCCTGGATCTTGGGGAGTCTGCCTTTCCCACTTTTTCAGTCCATCCATGTGGACTGGGGCAAATGATCAGTTCTCCTTTTTCCTTACACTAGGTCTGTGTTCCTTGTACTAGAGGAAAACATCTTAACTGAGAAATTAGAGACAGATAGGCTCCTTTCTCAGATAATAGGCTAGGCCCTGTGGTAGTTAAGTGGCTTTTTCTCCCTTTACATTTAGTTCATTTATTTTTTGTGGGTGGGATGGATCATCATGCCATGGCACATGTGTGGAGGTCAGAGGTCAAGCTGTGAGTCAGTTCTTTCCTCCCACCCATGGGATCCAGGTTGGAGGTTGGGTTGTCAGGCTTGTGGTAATGTTCTCTACCTACTATGCACCTTTACCCCACTGAGCCATCTCCCTCGCCCTGTGATGGTTAGTGTCAATCGTCTTCTTCACAGAATCTAGAATCATCTGGGAAATGGGCCACTGGGGAATTTTCATTTCAGTTGTTGAGGGACCCTGGACTTGGACTGCATGCATGGATTAAGAACTGAGCAGCAGCTCACCTTCAATGCTGTGTTTTCTGATCCCGCAGTGCAACCAGCTGCTGCAAGTTCCTGCTGCCTTGACCTTCCTGCCATGATGGGATGGAACTGTGAACTCTGAGATAACGTAACCCCCTTCTCACTGAGTTGTTTTGCTATGAAGACTGCTTTTGACCCAAGCTGTTAAAAAACGGCTTTCAAGTCAGAAGAGCCAGGAGGTGGTGGTGCACGACTTTGATCCCAGCACTAGGAGGCAGAGGCAGGTGGATTCCTCTAAGTTCAGGGCCAGCCTGGTCTACAGGGTGAGTTTCAGGACAGCCAGGACTACACAGAAAAACCCTGTTTTGCATGCCTTCTTGTCCTCCTCCTCCATGAGCAAGGAGAAAAAGAGAAGAAAAGGGATGAAGATAGGGGAGTGTAAAACAGTCCCACTCCCCGCTCTCCCTAGTGAGGAGTTGGTGGTTGCCTTTCATCCCAGCACTCAGGAAGCAGAGGCAGGCAGATCTTTGTGAGTTGGAGGCCAGCCTGGTCTACCTAATGAGAGCTCCAGGCCAAATGAGGCTACACAGAAAGACCTTGCTTCAAAATAAAAAAATAAAATAAAAAACATAAAATTGGTGAACCCTGTCACAACAGCAGATCAGCCCCTGGAGCTGAGGCCATGTCCCCACAAAGGCTGCCACATCATCAGAAAATTGTTAGGATGCTGTTAGCTGTCATGGTCTTTGCTATGGCTGCTTCATTAAAGTCCAACAAGATTGACTTCAGCCAACCTGAGGGCAAAAGGAGAAGATCGCTTGCCTGGAGAGGGCCCTTCTGCCCTGGGCCAGTAATCTAATATGACTGAGAGATAATGAAGAGTCAGTTCTTAGCTTTAAACTAAAGTGAACTCAAGCAAAGAGAGGAGGCAGGAAACTCAGAGGGAGGGCAGTCTGGGGCCTGCCTGTTCTTGACTCCTCTGGCCCTCCTGTGTCCTCTCCATGGAAACGTCCATTATAAGCAGTCTGGGTGAGGGGAGTTCAGCTTAAGTAGGAAGGGACCAAGGAGCTAGGGGCCTGCATTGCCCCATGGCAGGGGGCCCTGGCTAAAGCCCTCCTCCCAAGCCTGGGCTCTGGCAATGGGCGGCACAGGGGACTGTTGCTAAGAGATGACTCCGATTCCCTGTCCCCACCACCATCGCGGAATTGATTCTAGAATTATAACTTTCAATGAAGTCTCTGGCTTTGGATAAACACTCTGGGGATAAAGAAGGCAAGGTGATAGAAAGCCCTCCTGAAGATTAAGACCATTTCTAGAAAAGCCAGAAAATATAAGTTACCCCTAAGTTTGTGTCTTTTCTATCCCTAAACAGAGGCTCCCTTCCGTCCTCTCACAGGAGGCCTCAGAGCACCAAGGATGGGGGCTGTAACACTGGCAGGTTGGCTGGAGGTGGTCAGAGAGTCCTTGCTACTGGTCAAAGCTGTGGACTAGGTGTTTTTCCTCCCTTCCCCTCTTTGGCTGGGTACTATCCCCCATCTCTAACCCCCTCAGCTATACAGTTTTCTCTCCATCATTCAATCCTGATCCCAGATTGCAACACCCTGAAGACTATATTATTACTCAATCAAACATAGCACAGTGTTCTACTCGGACTGGCTAGGTTGCAGGGATGAGAATGTGGGCTTGCTTCTTCTGGACACAGGACAGCCATAGCTTAAGTTTGTGATGGCTGGCTGCATTGGCTGAACACGGAAAACATCCTACATTACTGAACAGCTAAGTGGGAACCCATGTGTGTATTAAAGTGCCCTACAGTCCTGCTACCCAGCTTTACTTCTTCCTTACACTCCTAGTTTTCTTTTAGAGAACTGTTTCCCAGGACAACTCTGAGTGGGCGGAGCTGACCGTAGCCCCTGGCTCCAGGGAAGCACTCCTGGTTTGGCTGGCTGGAGAGAAATGAACAAGTCTCCCACTCCTGGTTAACACAGGCACCTCAGGACCTGTGTGCAGCTAGCAGGACAGGAGCCTGGAGCTTCTGGTGGCCTGTCTTCTCTGTGGGACAGAAGAAAAGGGCTCTTTTCTGTTTTCTGACATCAAGTGTGATGTCACTTGAACAGTGACACCCAAATGTGCCTAAAACTTTTTGCTTAATACAGATTTTGTTGCCAACATGATGTATAAGACTTTTGCAGGCTCTCATGTGCTGAAGTGAGTTTGACTGCAGGCACCCATGTGCCACAGCATGTGTGTGGAGGTCAGAGGACAACTTTCAGGAATTGGTCCCCACCTTTCCAATTCCTAAGCTAATATTGAGTCTATCCTTGATCATCCTCCTACCTTAATCACTGAGGCATGGTTTCTTAATCAAACCCAGAGCTCACTGATTACACCTAGTTAGTCCTGCCAGCCATCCTGCTTTGGGGAATCCCCTATCTCTGCCTTCTGGGGCTAGTTAGAATCACAGGCAGGCCACCATGGCCACTTGGCATTTATATGGTGGATCCAAACTTCTGTGGGGCAAGCACTTTAAGCACTAAGCCATCTCTCACTTTCCACCTCATTTTTAAGGCAGGAATGGTCCATGTTTTGGTGGCTGTAGAAGTCAGGCTAGCTGGTCTGACAGCTTCTGGTCAGCTCTCCTGTGTCTGCCCCCCACTTCATGGTCAGAATGCTAGGATCACAGATGCATACATTGGCATCCAGCTTTGATACAGGTTCTGGGATGAAACCCGGGTTTCTCAGCCTTGCATGGAAAGGAAAGGGCTTTAACCCACTAAGCCATCTCTCCAGCCTATGTATTTTGTCTTTTTTTTTTTTTTTTAATTTTCCAAACGACTCATTTGATCATGTTGCTAGTCTCTAGTGTCAGGAGACTAGATGAACTCTGTGACCCACAGTGTCAAAACAGATTCCAAACTCCCACTCACTCCCAGCAGCCTGGTTTCCTTCCATGTTGCCACCTGCCTCCAAGGTAACCTCTGGCCATCTTGGTTTTTTTTTTTTTTCCCCCTCTTTCAGATGCTTTCAGCCCAAACACCTTTTCATGCTTTGTGTTTTTCACACTCAGGCTAGCCTTCCATCTCACAACTCCTTCATCCTACAAAAGGATATGCCCCCCCTTTAAATAAATTACCATTTTTTTGTTGTTATTTTAAAGACATGTCTCACTCTGCAGCCCAGGCTGAGCTGGTCTGCTACTTGTGCCTTTCCTGCACCACTGTCTGCAGTGTGGGCATTTGCCTCCACACCCCGCTCCAGACCTGTCTTTCAGTAGAGGATTTCTGTTCAACGATTCCTTTCATGGCCCCCCACTGCCGACCTACCACTGCCAGATTCCTGTTTCCTGTCTGGTCTCTGTATGCTCTTACAAACTTGAAAGTGAAAAACTGACCTGGTTTCTTCACCTGAGTTTCTTTGATTGCCTTGTTTAGACACTTCCCTGCCATTTGTCAGCCATCCATGTCTCTTAGTGATTTGACTATACACTATGCTGTGTGTGTGTGTGTGTGTGTGTGTGTGTGTGTGTGTGTGTGCACGTGCACACGCACGCACGTGCATGTGCTGGGAGGGATGCACAACTGTCATACTACTTACACATGGAGGTCAGAGGATAGTTTGTGGGAGGCAGTTCTCACCTTCTACCATGTGGGCCTTGGGACTGAACTCAGATTGTTAGGGCTAGCAGGGGCAAAAGCTATAACCTGCTGATCTGTCTCACCAGATCTAGTTTTGTGAAACAGGATCTCACCATATAGCATATAGCTGGTCTCAGACTACCCACAGTCCTCCTGCGTCAGCCTTACATATGCTGGGGTTACAGGCACAAGCTGCCATGCTCACCCCAATTTTGCTCGTTTTAACTTTCAACATTCCTGTTTCCTTACTGATCTGCAAAGGCTTTTTATAATATTGATCTCTTGTCCTTTATGTACTGAAATATATTCTCAAGTATGTTGATTGGCTTTTACTTTATGGTTTTTATTGATATGTTGAAAGTACACCTCAGTAAAACTTCAATGATTTCTGAGTTCGTTGTTCCGCTGAGGAAGTCTGTTCCCACCCAGAGGCTGTTACCAATTACACACGTGTGCTCTTTAGTGCTTAAGACTTTATTTTTTTTCCAGAGTATTTTTAAATTTTTAAAATTGACTTTATGCGTATGGGTGTTTTGTCTGCATTTATGTCTTTTCACACCTGTGTGCCTGATGACTACAGAGGCCAGAAGAGGGCATTATATCTAGAGCTGGAACCAGATGTGGGTTACCATGTAGATGCTGGAAATAAAACCCAGGTCCTCTGGAAGAACAGCTAGTGATTTTTATTTCTGAACCATCTTGCTAGCCCCCAGGATATTTTTAAAATAAGCATTTTAAACAACCCTGCTACCACAGCTGCTGACAACTGAGAACTGTGCAAGCATGTCGGGTGGGGCAGCCCTCTTCACATTTGGATACACAGTTAGATTTTTTCCCCCACATTTAGAACCATCAAAGGATATTTTTTTTGTCTCCTTTCTTTAAAAAAAAATAAAATAAACAAAAGATTTACTTCATTTTAACTCATGTTTTTGTGTCTCCGGAAGTCTGAGAGTGCAGGTGCCTGAGGAGAGCAGGAGAGAGCCCCTGGAACTGGTTATGAGCTGCCAGCAAGCACTGCCAACTGATGTGCCATCTCTGCAGCCCCCTTTTCTCTTTAAATAGGGTCTCATATAGCCAAGGCTGGCCTTCAGTTCCTAACTTCCCTGTCTCCATTTCTGAAGTGCTACGATTACAGGACTTTGTGCCACACCCAACTTAACCTCCTTTCTTCCTTCATTTTAAACAAATATCTGGTAATTAATTTTGAAGAACAGCTCAGTTGGTAAAGCACATCTCTTGCATACACAAGTCCTAGATTCAATTCCCAGGACCACACAAAAAAGACTAAAGTTACCAAATACTTAGTAAGTGTGCCAAGATCACTGTCCTGTAAGTATACTCAATTCTAAAAAGTAGCCAGTGGAAATGAATTTTTAAAATGACTTTCTAGACAACACTAATTTTATTTATAGAGAGAGAGAGAGAGAGAGAAAGAGAGGGGGAAGAGGGCGAGAGAGGGAGGGGGAGGGAAAGAGAGAGCAAGCATGCACACATATGCAACCCTATAATGAGACGAGGTACGTCACTGGCATGCAGATAGATTTTTTTTTTTTTTTTTCAATTACGAAAATACTACTAGGTACAACTCTTGGCCCAAAATCTTGAAAATCTGAATGAGCTAAATGCTTTTCTAGGAAAACATAAAACATCCAACTGACTCAAGAAGAATCCGAAGAGCTTGAGCAGGGCACAGTGCCATGTGCCTACATCCCAGCACTCAGGAGGCAGAGGTAGGTGGATCTCTATCACCTTGGTCTACGGAATAAGTTCCAGGACACCCAGAACTGTTCCACAGACAAACCCTGTCTCAATAAACCAAAAAGAAAAGAAAAAAAAAAAGAAAAAAGAAAAGAAAAGAAAGAAAGAAAGATACAGAACACCCAAATAGATTCATTACAACAGACAAGACTGAGGAGGCCAGACTGGTGGAGCAGTTTCTTCTGAGATTGAAACATTCTATCCTAGGGGAGGCCTTAAACTAGAAGGTAAACAACTCAAAATAGTGCCAAGTGCCTGAAACTGACCAGACCCAGTAGACCCCTCCCTCCCAAGAGTAAACAATAAAGGCAGCTGACTCATCCTCAGACAAGCTATGCGGACAGCTGCATGGAAGAAGCGAAAACAAGCCGAGGCTAGACCACCTGGGTCTCTAGGGAAGGCCACCCTCCAACCTGCTGAGCTTACTACAGGCTGTACAGTGAGCTCCTGTTTCCCAGGCTTTGTGAGCTGTCACCCAGGCTGGGGTGGGCCTTCGTAATGCAGCTGACTCTGAGTCATTTCTGCTCCTGTAAGTCACCTCTCATCCACACTCTTCTAAGTTACCCCAATAAAACTCACTGGTTCACCAAGTTGACCTTTGGTGATATCCATACATTGATCTGTTGTTGGCTCCGGATCTGGGGTGAGCTGACAAGTGTGTAGTGTTTTGTCACACAACAGTGGGCCTGGAGATCCCCAGTTCATGTACACAGCTGGTGGGAAGCAGGGCTGTTCTGACCCGTGTACCTGTCCCAGCTAAGCGCAGCAGTGTCCTATGTTTGCTTCCAACTCTCTCCCTGTCCCTTCCCACTTTTGAAGAACACTTTTTTAGCTATCATGGCATCCTACTAGGCAGGCTCCAGGAAGTCAAGGAGAAAGAGAAACAGGCCTGTGGCAGCCTATGGGTAAGCACCAAAGCGGATGGGAAGAGTGGCTACTGATTTCTCAGAAGCTCTTTACCCCAGCACATCCCGTAGCTGCCCTCCGCCTACTGCACCCAAGAAATGACTATGAATTTTCATGGGAGTATTCTTGTCTAGGCTTGCACACGTCCACGTGAACATGACGCTTTCCCTGAGTACAACCCAGAAGGTGATGGGGGTTGGGAAGATGGCTCAACTTAAGTGCTAGCTAGCTAGGTAAGTATGAAGACCAGAGTTCAGATCCCCAGAAACCCACATAAATGGCTGGCAGGCATGGCTGCCTGCCTGTAATTCCAGCATCAGAAAGCAGATACAGGAGATCCCCAGAACCTGTCAGAGAGCCCCAGGTTTGTCTGATAGACTCTTCCTCAATGACTGAGGTGGAAGATCAAGACGGGATGACTCTTACCATCAACCTTGGACCATCACATGCTGGCATACTTACACAGATATGAGTGCTACACATGCGCACACATGTGGACTCTCTCACACACAAAAAAGAGGGAATGATGGAACGTAGACAGCGGGATGAGAAAAGATAAAAAAGACAAGCACAGTTTCATCACATATTTAGATTCCCGGCTGTGTTCTGAGCATGGGGGGGAGAACAGTCAGAAATGCTCATGTATCTTCTGCTTCTCCCATCTTAACAACTTCTGCAGCACCGAGACCCACCCCAATTTGTGCCTAGCCCCACCCTCTGGCTGTGCCCAGACTGCTTCTCCAATCCAGGATACCCATCTCAGAGCTCCTTTCTTTCCAAGCCCAGTTTTCAGATTTCTCTGGCTAGGATTCTACAGGCAGAACTCACTGGAGTAATTTTTACCCACTCATTCATTCATTCATTCATTCATTCTTTATTCATTTATTTATTCCTTTCAGGCCCATCTCACCACTCCAAACAAGACATAAATCATCCCGAGCTGAGTGTCTCCTGTCACAATCATCTTACCAGCAGCACAGGTGATCTTACTCTATGACTTCCACTACCACGTGGCCCCTGCTGAGTCCTGCAGGGGACATTGTTTTCAACTCCACCTTTTGGATACGCAGCATCCAGCCTTTCTTTGACGTGCCCCCCCTTTCTACTGCATGTGCTTCTGGAAGGCCAACCTTATTCCTAGTAAGTGGACACAGGATCTAACTCCACTTCCCTGGTCATGACTGACCCAGGTGGGAACATTCCTCAAACTGGGAGATTTGGGGAGAGGGGGCTTCCTCTTTTCCTTTGGGAATCATATGCTAGGATGAAGCTTTCTGAGACCTTGTGCAGTCTCCACTGAACTATGGAGGAGAAAAGGGCTGTCAGTGCACAGACTGACCCACCACACAGAGTCCATGCATGGAGGGAAAACATGCGAATAACCAAGGAAGCAGAGCCAGGAGCTGAGGAGTTGCCCCACTTTTCTGAAAACTTGCATTTGGTTATCCCCAAGACCCCTTCATCTCCCCTTTTCATAGTTACAGGAAGTGTTAAGATCTTTTATTGGTTAAAATAAAATCGGGGGCTGGTGAGAGGGCACAGCAGACAAAGGTTCTTGTCACCAAGCCTGAACCTGAGTTCAAACTCCAGGACCCATACATTGAAGGAAGGAACTGACTTTTACATTGTTCTTTTATCTCCCTATTCTAGGCCATAGCAAAAGTACACACACACACACACACACACACACACACAAATAAATGATGTAATTAAAAGTAAGATTGGGGCTGGAGAGATGGCTCAGTGGTTAAGAGCATTGACTGTTCTTCCAGAGGCCCTGAGTTCAATTCCCAGCAACCACATGGTGGCTCACAACCATCTACAGTGGTGTCTGATGCCCTCTTCTGGTGTGTCTGAAGACAGCTACAGTGTACCAATTTAAATATAAAAGTAAATAAATCTTTTTTAAAGTAAATAAGATTGGATTTCTGTCACTTTAAATAAAACCCTCTTCTCACCTTATCAACCAAAGCCTATACTTCTCACCTAAGCTGTAGTTAAACATGAATTCACTCTCTGTACTCTTACTGAGGACTGCTCAGTGCCACACACTATACGGGCACAGTGCTCAGCATATACGGGTCACACAGAGAAATGTGGGTAGGAGATGACACGGTCAGAAAGAGTATGGGCGAGGACTAGAGCCTCTGTGGTTAAGAACACGTACCGCTCTTGCAGAGGACCCTACGCTCTATCCCCAGTACACACTCCAGCCGGCTCCTAACCACGCTTAACTGTGGCTTCAGGGACTCTGATGATCTCTAGGACATGAAGGCAGATGCAACCCTGACATCCACAGAATTAAAAGAGTTGAGTGTGGTGGCACATGCCATTACTTCCAGCATGATAAGAGGCAGGTGGAACTCCGTGGGTTCAAAGCCAGCCTGATTTACAAGGTCTAGGCCAGGTAGGGCTACAGAGTGAGGCCCAGTCTTGGAGCAGGGGGGAAGCAAAACCAAACAAACAAATGGGGCTGAAGGGATGGCTCAGTAGTTAAGATCACTTGTTACTCTCCCAGAGGAGATGCGTTTGATTCTCAGCACCCACATGGATACTTAGAACCACCTGTAACTTTGATTCCAGAGTATCTGCGTTTAGCCTCCCCAGGAACCAGAAACATATGTAATGCATACATACACAGAGACATGCAAGAAAACATGCATATATTTAAGATGGTGGTGGTGGTTGTGGTGGTGGTTACGGTGGTGGTAATGACAATAGCAATACAAACCAGGAATAAAGCTACTTGTACCTACTTCGCAGGATGCAGCCAAAAATACATGATTGGGGACAGTAAGGTGCCTCAGTGGGTAAAGATACTTGGCACATTCCTGATAACTGGAGTCCACATAGTGGAAAGAGAAAATGGAATCGCACAAGCTGTCCATGTGTACATCCAACTCCTTACACCCCCCACACAAAGCAACTGAGTGTAATTTCAAAAATTTAACTACATTATTTGCCAGATAATGCTTATAACCCCAGAAGTCGGGAGGATCAGAAGTTTAAAGTCGCTCACAACTATACGGCAAGTTTGAAGCCAGCTGAAGCTACATCTTTTTTTTTTTTTTAATTAAACATAAAAAAATAGGCTTACTTATTTCTATTTTGTGTGTATGAGCATTTTGCCTGAATATACATCAGTACACCATGTGTATGCAGTATCCTTGGAGGCCAGAAGAGAATCAGATCCCTTGGAACTAGAGTTACAGATGGCTGTGAGTGGCCATGTGGGTAAGTGCTGGGAACCCTACCCGGGTCCTCTGCAAGAGCAACAAGCACTCTTAACCACTTAGTGATCTCTCCAGCTCCAAACTTATACTTTAAAATAAAATGATACTGGACAATCAAGCCTGGGGTGGGAACAGAGAAAGAACAGGAGGAGGTAGAGAGGAAGATGGAACCTTCAAAAGATGGAGGAGAGAAAAGAGCCAAAGAATTCTCAAGAACCAACAGCAGAAACAGGAGTTCGGCAGGGAATTTAGGGAAGAGTGGATGCAATCTGGAAGGAGTGGGCAAGCTCATGTAGGGCTGGGACTGAGGAGGACCCACTGGGGACTGCTAAGATGGCAGCTTTAACATGTCTGGCTGCTTTAACGTGTGGGCATAGGCTAAGGCCAGGCCCTGAGTGGACACGAGTCTCCTGTGCTGGGAAGTAGGCAGTGTGGAAGACTCCATGAGCATTTTTAAAGATTTTCTAAGATGAACATCTTAAAGATAACCTACTTTCATGAGTCAGAGATACAGATAATGCCTTGAGCTTGACACTGAGCTAAAGATCTCTTCCTTCCTCCTTCCCCCTTCCCGCCCCCTTCTCTCCTCTATTTTAAAGCTTGAGGTGAATTTAAAAGAAATCAGTAAAGGATGAAATGAGTTCCCTGGGCAGTGGTGGTGCACACCTTTAATCCCAGCACTCAGAAAGCACCGGCAGGTGGATCTCGGATCTCTCTGAGTTCAAGGCTAACCTGCTCTACAGAGTGAGTTTCAAGACAGCTAGGGCTACACAGAGAAACACCGTTTCAAAACAAACAAAGATTCAAATGGGTTATTTCAATACTGGCAGCCAAAACCTGTAAGTGGCTAATTCTAAACTCTTAATAACATTGTACAATTCCCAACTTAACCAACAACCTTGTGTTTCAGCACCCTGGACAGCGACACGACTCTGGATTTTCTCCACCCTTGACACACACACTATCTGAATGGTTGACTTTTTGCTTTTCCTGTAGTCACTGTTGCACGTCAGACTTTTATTCCCATCTATTTGGACTTAAACTCGCCTACCTTACAATCCTCATGACTTCTGAAGCTTTTTGCAAGTATTATCTTGTATACACAGTCATGTATGTCACGATGTAAAATGGGCTGTGGAAAAAGTGCTTGCTGCGGGAGCATGAAGACCTGAATTCAGATCCTCACAAAAAAGTCGAGTCTACATTTATAATCTCAGAACTGGGAAGGAGGAAACAAGAAAGCTTCGTTCCTCAGAGGTCCTCATGCAGCAGCAACTTGTTACAGGTCCTTATTGGCCACGGGCAAGTGATCTGACCAATCTGAGCCTTAGCTTCCTCATTCCAGCACTGAAGATTTCTACTTCCTTGGGAGCATTGTGGTGAGCATGGTGATGTGCCGGGAATAATTAGTAGACAGACATCAATCCACCTGACTTTGACATCTTGTGCTGGGCACATGACATAGAATAAAGCAGGTGATCATGACGCCTCATAGGTCTACTAGAGCAAACCATGGGGACGAGAAGACACAGTGAATTCTGATCTCTTAGTAAGTGACCAGGGATGTACAGGTGACTCAGTGGCCACCCAGCCCAGCCAAACTAATAAACCCCAGGTTCAGTCAGAGACCCTTTGATAAAGAGTGAGGTGAAGAACAAATAAAGTATCTAACACCTGCACATGCACACACACATGAACACACATACCCCAAACAAATAAAATAATCTCTGAAGAATGGTCTCTTCCTCCTCCTCCTTTGAGACAGGTCTTTATGTAGCCCAGGGCTTTCTCAAACTTGCTGTGAAGCCAAGGATGGTCTTGAACTTTTGATCCTTCTGCCACCGCCTCCTGAGTGCTTGGACAGTACCAGCAATCCAGCTGAGCTCTCTCTCCAGCCCATCTGCCCAGCAGTGAGGTACACCTACAGTTCTTGTCTTCAAGGGCGGCTGGATCTGACCAGCTCTCAGCTCTGCCAGCACTAGCTTTTGCCTCTGCCCCTTTTCTACACCAATTGCCATTGAGCCCCATGAGGGTTCTGCTCCATTGGAAGCACTGGGCCCCGTGACATCTTCAAGTTTAGGCTCATGCTGGTCTCCTTTCTTGGGACTTTATTCTCCAACTAGTAAGTTTTGTAGACTCAGCTCAAATGTCACCTTTTCCATAGAGCTTTTCACTGACACCTCGAGTCCCATCACAGCACAAGTCCTCCCTTACTCTAATCTCTGACCGACAGCAGGTCCCACAAGCTGGAGATCATTGATATACACATAAATCAGATCCGCCATTACTTATACACTACAGGCAGGCAGGAACACTACAAATGACCATCTTCACACAGTGCACTTAAGGACACTATTTGAGGAATCACCAAGTCATGGATAAATTTAAATTTCACGCAGCCAAAGTAATTTTTTAAAATGAATTTTTAGAAAAGATTTATTCTTGTTTTAGGTGTGTGAGGGTTTTGCCTGCATGTATGTATGTGCACCATGTGCACTTCTGATCAGAAAAAGGTATTGAATCCCTCGAGCCTGGAGTTTCAAACAGTTTTGAGTCATCATGGGCATGCTTGGAACTGAAGTCAGGTCTTCTGCAAGAGTTACAAGTGCTCTCAACTGCTGAGCCATGTCCTCATCGCCCAACCAAAGCTATTTTCAACACTTACCATCATGCAACTAAATAAACAGATTAACTATATAAATCCACAGCCGGGCGGTGGTGGCGCACGCCTTTAATCCCAGCACTTGGGAGGCAGAGGCAGGTGGATCTCTTGAGTTCGAGGCCAGCCTGGTCTACAGAGTGAGTTCCAGGACAGCCCGGGCTACACAGAGAAACCCTGTCTCGAAAAACCAAAAAAAAAAAAAAAAAAAAAAAAAAAAAAAAATCCACGAATGACCTTGTAAAGCATGATGGCTCCCCAGTCACTTACTAAGAGATCAGAACTCACTGTGTCTTCTCGTCCCCACGGTTGCTCTAGTAGACCTCTGGGGCATCATGACCACCTGCTTTATTCTATGTCATGTGCCCAGCACAAGATGTCAAAGTCAGGTGGATTGATGTCTGTCTACTAATTATTCCTGGCACATCACCATGCTCACCACAATGCTCCCAAGGAAGTAGAAATCTTCAGTGCTGGAATGAGGAAGCTAAGGCTCAGATTGGTCAGATCACTTGCCCGTGGCCAATAAGGACCTGTAACAAGTTGCTGCTGCATGAGGACCTCTGAGGAATCAGGCTTTCTAGTGTTACCCTTATGTGCCTTATGTGCCTTGCCCGCTGACTCCGAGCTTGGTCAAATGGGTATCAGCAAGCTTCATGCAAGCAGAAGCCACTAAGTAGTTGTCCATCAGGACTTGTCATCTTGGAACACTTCCCCTTAGGGAGCCTTGTGACCCAGAGGCTAGGTCCCAGCTATGTAGAATTACCTGAGGCTACAGTTGAAAGGTGGCCCCTGGGGAGCTGAGAGGCCTCCTTAAGAGGCTCTGTATGCGATTCCAAGTGAGATCCACAGATCCCATAGCCATAGTCACAGGGAACTCATAGACCATGAGAAATCGTGTCATTGCTAGTGGTTGATGCATGCCTGAAGTTCTAGCAAATTGGGAGACAGGAAGACTGCAAGTATAAGGCCAGTGGTAGATCATATGCCTAGTATGTATTAGGTCCTGAGTTGAATTCCCAGCACTGAAATAAGCAAGTGAACGAACAAATGCCATCCAAAGTTTCTAAATTCTGTGAGCATTTATAATACAGTAGTAAATAAATAAAACCCTTGACAAATTTGGATTTGAACTCAACATTTCCTGACCAACTCGTATTTTATGCTACATTATTTCTGGCTGAGAGCGGGGTGTCTGTACCAATCCTGAAGTGTTCATAGGCGAAAGGCCCCATAGTAGCACTAAGGGAATATCTGTTGACTACACAAAGCATTATCAGAGGAAGTTCTAGGGAACTCAGAGGCAAGGAAACTACTACATTTTGACAACCTTCACCATCTCTTTACCCTCCCTAAAAGCTAGGTACTCCTCAATGTAGGAACAAATGTGTGTATGTCACAGATCTCTGTCCCCTGTCCCACCAATTAAATTCAGATCAGGCAAAGTTGAAAGCTAGCAGAGTTTTTGTGATTTCCCTTTCTGGCTCCCAACTTCCTGCCTGACCTACCCACGGTTATCTTCTCTCCCTCACACTTGGCCTTCGGGGGCCCAGGAGCACTTCCCTCCTCCTTCCCATGTGAAATCCAGGAAAGAAGCAATGAAGGCAGAAATCAGACAACAGAGTGGAGAAGGTTTGGGTGATGTGAGATGGATTTAGAAGCCCCAACGGAAGCTCTTAACTAGGTGTTTACAGGAGGCCTCCACCAGCAGGTGAAGGCATTCTGAGGATGAAGAGGCAACTGGAGGTGTCCACGTTATACCCCCATTATGCCCCAGTGATTGGAGAATAAAGGAATGCCTTGCCTGTCTAAACCCCCGCCCAATCCTCCAAGAAGCCTGGGTCTGAGCCCTGCAGCTATATAACCCAAACTTGGTATCTCCAGAACAGTCACCCAGCCTGGTAAAAACCCACAGGAGCCATCGCAGCCAGTCTTCTGTTTCCTGGCCACCCCCCACACTGCCTTTCTGTTCTAACCACCCCCTCTCGTGATCCTACAAACATGCACACGCCTCCCAAGGTCACACACACACAGGCTCCAGCACCTGGATCCCACACCCAGAAAACCATCTGATCCCCTCACCGCAGGATACACCAAAGGGAAGGGGCAGGCCTCACTCTAATCTAGGCAGACTGTAGGCAGCGTACACAGGCACAGTATCACACACACATGCAAAGCGATGGAGTGGAGCCCACACCTCCAGAGACATTGTGGAAACAGTCACCGCCAAGGCACTGAGGTGTGGGGAGGCAGAAACATGTGTGCACATATATGAACACCTCCAGACGATCACACGTGCACACCGGCACGCACCTACAACCGCACAGGTGCCCAGCCAGGCCTACCAAGACCCTCCCCCATTCCATGACCAGCAGGTGGAGAGAGCTGGGGTTTCAGGGCACTCCCCCTTCTCCCTCTCCAAGGTCCAGAGTCCCAGTGGGTTTTTCTGGAGCCCGCCCCCGCCCCCCAACAAGGCTCAGGCAGCGACAGGCGGGAGGGGGGAGGGGAAGCCTGGTCCCAAACCCGTTCTGATTTTAATTCCTTAAATTAACCCCTTGGATGCCTGGAAGCCTGGCCTGCCCAGAATCCCTCCCAGTTCTAGCGGCCTCGCGGCCTCAGGAGGGCAACAGGGAAGAAGGCAGGGGAGGAGGGGGCAGCGGCTGAGGTCTTCCCTGCCCAGCCTCTCCAGGACCAGTCCCGCAGCACGCTCCAGACTTGCCTTTACCTCTTCCAGCCTGTGGCGAGACCAGACACCGCGGCCCTGTGCTTGGAGTGCAGAGGCATAGACCCCGCGTGCCCCGTCCAGAAGCAGGGCCGCCGCCAGGCCTTAGCTCTTGGTCCCCACTGCAGCCTTGGGTGGCCGCCGCCGCCTCCCGGTTGGGGCGGGGGCGGCCGAATCCCCCAGCCCGGCACAGCGGGAGGGGCCCGCGATGCGATCACGGGCGGGGTACGCAGGGCGGAGGTGGGAAAGATAGGAGGGGGCGCGCGGCCCCGGCGCAGCTAGGAGAGAGGGAGGGAGGCGGCCCGGAGATGGGGCGGAGCCGGCCCCTCCTCCGGGGCGGGCTCTCCAGCAAGAGGGGAGCGGCAGTAGCAGCCAGGAGTGGCTGCGCCTGGTCCCCACGTTTTCCGCAGAAGCTGGTGGCTTGGGTGGAGGATGGGCACTACGGGGGTGGGGATGCAACCTTCCTCCACACCAGGCACCACCACCGAGGCATTCCTGTGCCTTGGAGCTTCCAGCTGTGTCCACTGCTGCCCACCTTTAATCAAGGCCTGTCCACCCTAACCCACCCCTCATACTTGGCCCGCACCCAGTGAGGAGCAGATCTTGAATGGGTGGTTCTGGAGACCAAAACGAGGCTGGCATGGACATTATGACATACATCACAGTTCTACAGCGTCCTCTTGGGCTGCGAACCCAAGTTACAGGTCTTGCACTCTGTGACTTCAGGTCAGACTCGTTGTCTTTGGGGGAAGACTTGGCTGCATTGGGCCACACTGTGTCATGTTCCCGGACCTAATATTGTTTCTGGACCTACAAATGGAAAGGAGCAGCGACCGTGCATTGGTTTGCTCCAAATAAACCCATTATTTCCATAAGATAGCACCTCGTGGCTTCAGGCCTACCTATCAGCCGAGGTAGGCACAGCCTGGTTGTCCTGCGCAAGAGGAAGTTCACAGGGCTGGAGTTGAGCTGACAAAACAAAACAACAACCCGTTGGGGTTCCAAACAAGACCATGGCTGAACTAAAATGAGGAAAAGGGAGATGATACTTGGACCACACAGCGGTGCCTCAGCTGCAGCTGGGGCCTGCAGCAGAGCAGAAATCCAGTCAGGATAGTCCCAGGACTCCCCTGGAGGCTTTGGGTGGCTTTCACTGACCCCCATCCCACACATGAGAGGGCAGAAGCCCCAGGGACATGGAGTGTGAGGAAGGAATCTCTAGACTAGTCAGGCAGTTTAGGGGTAACGATACATCTAACAAAAACTAGAGAGTATACAGAGGCCAAACCAATGAAGCACTCCTTCTTTTTCTTCCTGAATCTCTGAAGCCTTTCCACCTCCAGGAAGTCCCTTCTTAGATTAAGAAGGGAGATCACTTCTTCTAAGATTTAAGTAAGTCCCTGTCAGTTAAGCAGCAGGCATCCCTGATGGTGCTTTAATACGCATCATTCACTTTCCAATAGAGTAACAAAGCAGAAGCTATTACTGTCCCTCTGTGATGGTTCATTCCTTTCAGCAGAGGGTTTGTAATCACCTATGGTGTGTCTTAAAGGGAGTTTAGAGAGAGGTTTGAATGAGAAAACCCACCCTCATGGGCAGTACTGTCCCATGCACTGAGGTCCCAAACTGAATACCAAGGTGCAGCAAGCACTGGTGTCTGCTTCCTGACTGGGGACACAGTGTGACCAGCTGCCATGCTTCTCTGAACATGCTGGACTGAGTCCCATCAAAAAGTGAGCTCAATTAAGCTCTACCTGCCTTAGGTTGCTTGTGTCAAGATTTTTTTTTTTTTTGTCACAGAAGTGAGAAAATACACCCGCTTCAGGAGACTGAGAAGCTGAAGTTCAAACTTCAACAAATATCAAGACCACAATTTGAATGCCAGGTACTCAGTCCATCCTATGATCAAAACACAGCATCGGCACGCCACCTCTTTGCTACAGTAAAGTTCCCAAGCCTGAGCCTATCAAAACGCAGACTTGATAAATCCACCTGTTTCTGTAGCTAGCCAAAAGTATCTCTTTATCATTTCGGCCCCATCTTTGTTGTGATATTGCCCGTTGTGTTTGTTGTGCTTATATGAAAACATGAGTGTGCTGTGTATGTGCCTTTGTGCATGTGCATACATGCATTTGAATGGATATGTGGCTATGCAGGTATGTATAGATGCATGTGTGTATTTGTGAGTGCATGTGTGCATGGTTGTGTATTCATGTGGATGTATATGTGAGGGGGTGTGTGCTGTCCTTATGCACATAGGTACACACATGTATTCCCACATACATATATGTATATGCATATGCATGAACGCATGTGCGCATGTGTGACCATGTTGTATTTCACAGACAACAGTTTCTGCTTGGTTGTTATGGGAACCACTGTTCTAAAAATGTAAATCCCACTCCATGTGGTCCAGAGAAACCAAAAGAGAGAATGCTCAGTGACAAACACATCTAGGGCTCCCAAGGCTAAGGCAGGGAATCATGAATTAAGAATCAGCCGGGACCCAGATAGTCAGAGGTATAGTCCTATTCTCAGGATCCCATCGTTGTGTCAGGACCTCCATCCTGCCTTTTCTCATCAATCCTCTCCCAGCTCCATGGTCTCTGGCTACCTTCTTTCTCTCTTCCTTCTCTTGTGAACTAGTCAGAACATTGATTAAATACTTAAGTGAACCCACATGTTTGGATGAAACAAGGTTTCCACCCTGGAGGGAACTCAAAGGTGGGGATGTTCTGGTGTTAGAGTCTAAGGGAGAAGATAAAGAGATGGAAGTGGCTGGAAGACAAATTTAGATTGGACATGGGAGGCTTTAACCCTGCAGTATATGGTTGGATTTCTTTTTAAGATTTTATTTTTAGTTATATGTGTGTGTGTGTGTGTGTGTATGTACCATAGTGGCCAGAAGGGAGCATGATCTGGAGCTGGAGTTACAGGTGGTTATGGGCTGCCATGTGTGTTCTAGGAACTGCACTCAGGTCTTGTCCAACCAAGTGCTCTTGGCTACTGAGCCTTCTCCAGCCTTTATGTATATGACTTTGTTTTGTTTGTAAGATAAGAGCTCTCTGTGTAGCCCTAACCTGGCTGTCCTGGAACTTACTATGTAGACCAGGCTAGCCTCAAACTCACAGAGATCCACTCTGCCTTTTGAGTGCTAAGATTAGAGGCAGGTGCCACCATGCCCCAAGTGTGTATGTTTTTAAAATTGTTATTTAGTATGTATACATATATATGAATATGGGCTCATATGTGCCATGGTTTGTGTGTGGCAGTTAAAGGGAAACCTTTCTTTCTTTTTTCTCTCTCTCTCTTTTTTTAAGGCAGAGTCTTCTTGATCTATCTGCAGCTGCCTTCCATACTTCAAGCTAGCTGGCTGTGAACTCCATGGGATTCTTCTGTGCTTTTCTTGTCTCCACCTCCTCCTATCTTATGAGAGGAATGTTGGGATTATAGGTTCATGCCACTATGTCTGGCTTTTTAAGTAGGTTTGGGGCAATAAACTCCAGTCATCAGGCTTGGGTGGCTATTAGCACTTTTACCTCCAGAGCCATTTCCTTGGCCCAGTTATAAGTATTTTAGTACAAAGCTGGATGTCCTGGGTCAATTTGGGACACTATTATGTCATGAATGGTGTTTTACAGAGTTTCTATCATTAGTGCTATGTGATGGAAAGGAAGGAGATATGAGTCAGGAAAGAGTTGGGTAGTTTAAACTGGTTATACTGGTCTCATTTCAAACAGGGAACAGGGGTTGGTTGGTGTGAAAGGAAAAGATAGAGCAAATGTTCTAGGCTGCTTTGTCCAAGGCTTCCAAAGTTTATCTCATCAAAATTCTTATTTCTGGGTTTGAGGATGTAGCTCAGTGGGTAGAGGGCATGCATAACATGCAAGAGGCCCTGGGTTGGGTCCACAGTGACAGATAGACAGATAGACAGACAGACAGACAGACACAAAATTTTATGAAGGGAATGGAATTTAGAGAGACAAAAAAAAAAATGTCAGCACAAAAGCATGAAGTATGTTGAGTTCAGCCCCTGAAAGGCCTGGGGTGTAAGTCAACTAGCCTGTAAGCTCTTTGGAGAAGGAGGCGCTACCTCTGAAAAATTATAACTACTTATACCTGCATAGAACAGAAACTCCAAGAAAGGAACTGTCAAAAGATCCAGCTGGGTGTGGCATGTCTGTAATAGCAGCACAGCAGGGGCAGAGACTACACAGTGAGCTTGAGGAGAGCCTGGGCTACATGATTCCATTCAGAAAAACAACCAACAAAAGGCTCTTCACCACTGGCTCATACTCTTAGAGTGCCAGGTAAGGGAAAGATACCCTTAATCTGGGCCACAGAGCCCTGCTGCCCCAGTTAATTCCCAATGCCAGACGAGTTTACAAGCTAAAAGCAATAACTCATAAAACAATGGATCACAAAGGAGAATGAACAAGATGCCAAAGAATGGCAGACTACTCAGTGGTTAAAGGCACTGGCTGCTCTTCCAAAGGACTACTCTTCAATTCTCAGAATCCACATGGCAGCTCACAACTGTCCATAACTCTAGTTCCAGGGGATGTGACACCCTCGTTCATGCAGGCAAGCCACCAATGCACATAGAATAAAAATAAATTATTTTTTAAAACAAAATAAATAATAAAATTTAAAATCATAAAACAATACAAATCAAGCCAAAATGAAAATGAACTGACATCCTTTATTGCTTTTTGGGTTTTCTGATTGACTTTAATTTTCTCCATGTCTGGCTTAACATTCTTTTCCTTTAAAGCTCCCGGGGAATCTCCACTAAATGGGGACAAAGAAGACTTCTTGGCCAGTCACCAGGATTACTACAAAGTCACTTCCTGAATAGTAGGGTATGAGGACAATCTGGGAAAGGACAGAGAAGACTATAGTGACGGAACCCAGCAGAATCAGGCAAGGACATTCTGGTTCAGAGACCAGCCACCGACAGCCTGCCTATATGACCTCCTTTTGTTCAGGTGGTGTGGTTTGGTGCTGCTTAAGATACAGGTCTTTTCTGTCCTGCTGCTCCAAAGCTGCAGGATCTTCATGACACAGAAGCCAGAGACCTTGACCCTGGACAATGACTTATTGCAATGAGCATTTGCAAGAGATTATGTGTGGCCCGAGGGATACACTGTGGGACATACTATGACACACTACAGCTTCCACAATGAGATGTTTTCTATGCTTTGTTTATTTTTTGTTTGTTGTGTGTTTATTTTTTGGGGGGGGAGGTAGCAAAGGCAGAGAGTGGATACAAGGGGATGGGGAGACCAGCAAGACTGGGGTACATGATGTGAAACTCACAAAGAACCAATAAAAAAGAAGAAGAAGGCAGGGCAGTGGTGGCGCACGCCTTTAATCCCAGCACTTGGGAGGCAGAGGCAGGCAGATTTCTGAGTTCGAGGCCAGCCTGGTCTACAGAGTGAGTTCCAGGACAGCCCGGGCTACACAGAGAAACCCTGTCTCGAAAAACCAAAAAAAAAAAAAAAAAAAAAAAAAAGAAGAAGAAGAAGAAGAGGAAGAGGAGAAGGAGGAGAAGGAAGAAGAGGAAGAAGAGCTGGGCCTTCACACTCTTCCTTGCCTACTCTGTATAGAAATGAAGTCTGAGGTCCATGCCTATGCATGAAGGTACAGTCAGTATGATAATGAGGTTCACCTTTTATCTTAGGTCTCCTGAATCTACCACTTACCTCTCAGTGTCTGGCAATCCATCACTTGAGCTCCAAAGGGTTAAATGTTGCTCTCCACAGGCCATACTTCTGAAATAGCGATTCTTTTGGAAGAGACAGCAATTTATCACAATTCATTTATTAGGCACAAGTCCTCAGTCCTGTGAGGGCACTGAATACCTAGGGAAAGAAACAGCTACACGTGTGGGACTGGGTCATTTTGTCTCTGGTCAGCTGTCGAGGTTGCATTTGGGTGACAAAACCTTTCCTGGGGTGATGAATCACATTCATCTACTTGCCCCAGGTAGCAAACCCATGACAGACTGAAGTATAGATACCACCAAAGCCCAACTTGGTGAACCAATGAGTTTTATTGAGGTTACTTACAGGAGCAGAAATGATTCAAAGATACCTGCATCACCAAGGCCCACTCCAGCATAGGTGACGAGGTTCTGAGAGATAGTATCAGAAGAAAGAAAAAAAGAAGGAAAGAAAAAAGAAAAACTACAGTGGATGGGGGTTGGGGAGACGGCCTGGTGGTTAAGAACACTTGTTACTCTGGCAGGGGACTGAGGTTGGATTCCCATAACCCCACAAGGTGTCTCAGGGCCATCTGGAATTCCAGTCCCAGGGATCTGACACTCTTCTGACTTCTGTGGTCACCAAATACACATGCATATATTCGGCCAAAACACTTATGCATCCAAAGTAAATAAAACAAAAAAACATACAGTGAGGTGTGATGGAGGTCTTCTGCAAAGGTGTGCACTTGCAAGCACACATGCACATACATGTACTCACATAGATAGAAACAACCAAAATCCCTAGTAGGTGGCTACTGAAGAACATTACATCAAGTTGACCTCTAAACACTCTCCCTCCCTCCGAGAGGTCAGCTGAGTTGGCCTACCCTTGTTTCAGCACAGAGCTGTCATTCAGGAGGTGCAACGGTTGGCCTTTTATACAGCCCAAGGTGGAAAAGACTTTGAGGAGCAAAACAAGAGAATAAAGAGGATGTCCCATCTTCCATATTGCAGGATCATGGCTTCTTATGCCTGTCTGCACCCCAAACCATAAATGGTTAACCTGGAAGTAAAATTTTGGAGAGGGTTTTGATTGAGTTGGACTGTTTAGCAGGACTGTTATCTCCTGGAGAGGGCCCTTCCAGGAGCCTCTGGTTTGTTCTTCACAGGCCAAGGCCTGGCCTAGTTGAACCCAGAGACCCTTTTAGTCTTTACAGTATGTGATTCTTGGAACAGATATATCTATGGTAGCAAATATTAACAGAGTAGTCACATTCCACTAAAATGCAGCACCATCGGCTGCCCAGGGCGCCCTCTAGTGCCAAGTCTTTCCTGTCTCGAAGCCTTTTCCAAAGACTCATCCTTCCTTCCATTCCGGGGCTGGAAAGCAAGCTACTACTGCCTTGCTTTCCAGTTAGGGATAGCTGACCCTGGTTGTTTCTAGTTGGATCACACAGTAAGCAACTTACACTGACTGCTTCCTGTTTTGAAAATGGTATTAGAGACCAAGGCCTAGAGGACATCGTGCTATTACTACTTTTCTTTGCCTTCCACTTTTGGTTCCAGAAACATTGCTAATCCTTAAGTCAGCGGTGAAGAAGTAATCAATTTATTCTCTTATATTTATGAAATGCCTAATATGTGTCATGGTGCTTGTCAGAGGTCTGGATCTCACCAATGTGGGTATTTCCTGTCTCCTGGCATATGTATATATACTGTTCTGGGAGAGAAGTTAGGGGATCTGGGTTAGGAGTTTTTACAAGGCAGATTCGGTAAGCTTTTAGCACAATAATTTTAATTGCAAAAATAAACAGTTTTGTCAAATGCTTGAGAGTAGCGTCTGCTTTACAAAAAATGAACACCAACAAAAAGGAAATAACCCCAAAGCAAAAACATCACATTCAAAGGCTTGCTGGACTTGCTGTACAAAGTTCTTGAGAGACCGGCTCGGTACATCCCCAGCTTGTCTCTGGGCAAGGATAAAGAGGAAGGCGTGGGGCGTACGCCTGTTACAAAAACCCTCTCTTCAGCCCCAAGGAAGTGCCTGCTCAGTGGGTGGACCTAGAGGACTGTCCCCAGAGCGGCTGGCTGGAGGAAGGCGGCTCCGAAACAGCGGGCGCTGTCCGCGGAACCCGTGCTGAAAGGGCGTGAGCGGGGAAACTGGAGCTGGACTGTGGGTGGCCCCGGACGTGCGTGGAAGAGGCAGGGAGGACAGCGGGGACGGGGTACCGACCGGACCGTGGCGCGTGCGCCGAGGGCCGGCGTCCCCGACCTACGGGGCCAGCTCTGGCTACAGCGCGGCGAAGGAGAGGCCCAGCGAGTAGAAGCCCAGGCCCTTGAGGCGCTCCTCCGCGCGCGCCTTCTGCTTCAGGTGCACCTTGCTGTGCCGTTTCTTCTCGTCGCTGCGCGCGAAGCGGCGGCCGCACACGTCGCAGGCGAAGGGCTTCTCGCCCGTGTGGGTGCGCACGTGCGTGGTGAGGTGGTCGCTGCGACTGAAGTTGCGCAGGCAGATGCGGCACTGGAAGGGCTTGTGGCCCGTGTGGATGCGCAGGTGGCGGTTGAGCTCGTCGGAGCGCGCGAAGCTCCGCACGCAGCTCTCCACGGGGCAGGCGAAGGCCTTGACGTGCGGCCGCGGGCAGAAGCAGCGCGCGCTGCACTTGCCGCCCCGGCGTCCCTTGCGCCGGGCTTTGGCTGCGGGGAAGGAGGTGGCGGGAGATGCGGGCGCGGCCACGCCGCTGGCCCCCGGGAGGTCGGCCACCAGGGGTTTGGAGAAGTCCGCCGTGGCGGTGCCGCGCAGGCCCAGAGGAGAGAGCTGCGGCGGAGGGGCGGCCAAGAACTCTCCGCCTTCGCCGCCGCTCCCTCCCTCCCCGCCCGGAGGGGTCAGCAGTGCCGGAAGACCCTCGGTCCCCTCTCCTAAGTCACCTGGGGCCAGCGAGAAGGCGTCGTAGGCCCCTGCCGGGTAGAGTCTGGTAGCGGGGCCGGGCAGCTCGGCGGGGCAGCTGATGGAGAGCAGGTCCTCGACCTTGGTCCCTACCGCGGAGAAGCGGGCCTCCGGAGTGGTCTGGAAGCTTCCCTGCGACCCACAGTTCCCCGGGGTCCCGGCCGACAGCAGCTCCCACGGGGCGTAGGGCCCTTTGAAGGCCGAAGCAACAGCGTCCAGCGCTGGCGAAGCGGGAGGCGCCCTCAGTCCGGGCTTGACGTCGGGCGGGGAGAGCTGGGGCTCGAACAGGCACTGCGAGGGAGCGCCCGCCGAAGGCGCGGCCTCCCAAAACGCCTCCGGGAAGGCAGCCGAACTCAGATCCGGGGAGTAAAGGTCCGGCAGCAAGGCATCGGGGCCGTGGAGAAAGGGACATCCAGGGGGGACCGAGACGCTGCCGCCTCGGGGCTGGGGAAAGGTGCCAGGCCCAAGATACCAGACATGAGGTTGAAGAGGGCCTCCGGGTCGTGCGGGTGTTCGGGAACCGCCTGGATGAAGAAGCTGCCGCTGTAGCTGAGGCCCGAAGGGGGCGTGGGTGCAGGGCCCTCCAGGAAGCAGGAGTCTGTTAAGTCTCCTCCGGCTCCGCAGCTGCTCAGAGCCCAGCTCAAGAAGTCGCCTGCCAAAGGAGGGACCACGCATCAGCCCGGCACACACTCAAAGGGCGTGCCTCGGAGCCTGCAGCCTCGACCCCCTTCACCAGAGCCCTCCCGGCGCAAGCCACCCGCAGAGCGCCTCGTGCACTTCCGATCCTGCAGCGGAGGGACCCCCACGGACGACCCAGGGCGCGCACACGCAGGGCTCCCGCACAAGCGCCTGTGGCCTTGGTGGGGGTGGGAATGGTACCGCGCGCTTGGGGGACCTCCCCACCCCGCGCGCCTCTCCCATCACCCCTCGTCGCGTTTGGCGTCTTCGAGTTCCTAGCCCCGCTCCTTACCTCCAGGATACGCGGCAGCCGAGGGAGCGTCCCTAGCAGGCAGCCGGGGCAGCTCGGGGCTGGCGTGGGCGCAGCCTTCGGTGGGCTTGGAGAGGAGCGCGTCGGGGCCGGAGAAGTCGCTCAGGTGGAGCATGGCGCGGTGGCGGCGGGGCGCCCGGGGCCTCGCTGGGCTGGGGCGCGTGCGGCTGGCAGGGAATCCGGGCGCCCCAGCTCCAGGCTCCCGGCGCTTGGCTCGGGGACGAGGCTTGGGGGGCCGCGGCGCCCTGGCTCGCCGGCACCTGCCTCGGGCGGCGGCTCCTGGCTTCTCCAAAGTGCAACCGGGCTCTCCCAACCTACAGTCCCCCCACTTATATAGCTGCGGCTGCGCTGGCTCCGGGCTTCCGACTCCCCGGGCCACTGCCATTTCGGGAGGCCCCGGCCCTGGCGCCGTGACGTAAATGACCAAACATGGACACAGGATGTATGCCGGGGACTCCCGAAAAGGAAAGCTCGGCCTGTGACGTCGCTGCCGCCGCCGGGCTCGCGCCGCTACGTGCGCGCGAATCCCCAGAGCGTGGAACCTCGTGCGCGTTGGGCCACGGGTGCGCCCCGCAGGGGCTGAGCCCCGTGTGAGAGCCAGGGGTGCGCGTTGCCCTCCAGTCCGTAGAATCACTGGTTCGAATCCGCCGTTTCCCACTTAAAAAACGTTTGCTCCCACCTAACACCAGTTTCTTCCCTGTGAGCTTCCTAAGGAGAGAAATAACCAGATAACATGAAGTCCTGGGCACACTTTGTAACCCAGAAACGGATAAGAACAGTTGAGCTGCAAGCAGGATTGAGTTGCATGAGGACCTGAGTTTGAAACCACAGAAAAAGCCAGATGTGATTGCACTGGGAGTCAGATAAGCAGGTCCTTAGAGGTCGCCTTTATTTAGGTGTGTTTGTGTGTGTGTTTGCTCCTGTTTTAACATTTTACTCTGTGCTTTGAAAAAATAACTGATATAAAAATTATAATGAAAAATTTGATGATGGAGGTGGGAGGGACCAACTAGTATACTAGAGAATTTTTTTTTTTTTTCTCACATGTAGCTCTGGATGACCTGGAACTCACTGTAGACCAGGATGGCCCTGTACTTCCAGAGATCCACCAGCCTCTGTCTCTGCCTCCTAAGTCCCTAGAGTAAAGGTGCATGTCACCATGCCAAGTTAAGAGTACATTCTGAAAATTAAAGGTTTCTCTTGCTTTCATTTTTTTTTTTCTTGAGGTAGCCATGTTGAAGTTTCTTGAGTAGTTTTGGGGAAAATGTTTTTGTCTAGGCAAACATTCAAACTGTTCAGGAAAATTTTTTCACTTAAACAAGCAGAGAGATTGCATCATGTCTGAAGACAAAGACCTAGTTTGCTATCTAAGGCTGAATAGTTCTCCGTGGCACAGGAAGATGTTGAATTAGCCTCGGGTTGGTTCCTATCCATGAACACATGGGTAACTTGCAACTTTTTGTTTTTTGTTTTTCATGTTGTCATTGCCCTTAACTATGTAAATGTGAACACATCTGGGATAAATTCTTATGAGTGTAAGTCTAAGCTACAGGATATTCAGTTTTTGACAGACAGCTGACAGATTGTGGCAATCCCTTTTCTGCTACCTGCAGGGAACTGGGTGCTTCTGGGATTAAAAGCCGTTATACCAGTTTGAAATAGCATTTCTTACATTTTAGATTTATTTTTATTACTGTAAATTATATGTGTGTGTGTGGGGGGGGGGTTGTGCACGAGAGTGCAGATGCCCACAGAGCCCAGACCTGCTGGATCCCCCTGGAGCTAGAGTTATATATAGGTGGTTATGAGTAGCCCAGTGTGGGTACTGGGAACAGTACCTGGGTCCTATGCAAGAGCAGTGAGTTCTCTTAACTGCTGGGCTGACTCTCCAGTCTGAAGTAATTTGATCAAATGATTAAGTTTAACATAAAATTGAAAAGTAAAGAGTTTTAATTTCTGGGACTCTGGGCACTGGAGGGCAGGGTTAGCAGGTTTGAGATCCCCCCACTTCATTTCCATTCTCCTCAAAACGGAGACAAATTCTTTGTGGGGCTACAGAGAGGCTACCAGTGTATCTTCGAGAATCCCCTCCCCTTATGCCTTTTCAAGAGTCTGTGCCCCTTCATCTACTGTATAAACTCAGTATCACAGAGCATTCAGCACCCTCTCAGTATTCGTCCCCTAGGTTCCTCTCTGGGCCCAGATGGTAGATTTCAGCTGCTACTGGAGAGGTCCACTTCCATCCTTAGCCACTCCTCCACACCACAGTGACTTCCCCAATGTTGACAGGATACGCTCCATCACACGCTCATCTGCAGAATGCACTGATACACTTCCATGCATCTTCTCAAGTCTACAAGCTGGATGAAGGATTCTTTACAACCATGCACAGATGTGGTCCCATGATGGCCACAGTTCCAATGCTATGTTATCAGTACACACGTCCATATAAAAATACAAAAGTAGGGATGTTTATGCAGCTCAGTTGTAGGTGCTTGCTTAGCATACACATCTCTACATAAACTAGATGTGAGCTTCATGTTTGTAATCCCAGCACTGTGGAGGTAGAAGTGGGAGGTTAGAAGTTCAAGGCCAGACTCTTGCTACATAAAACCTTGTCTAAAAAGAAACCTGTTTGTAAGGAATGCACAGACATACACAGAAAATTTTTCTTCTACTCTATTTCAGACCCAGAGCTTGACTCCAATCCAAATGCATTGCCTAGGCAGGGTGAGCCCACACCAGACAGGAAGGGCACACGTGTCTCATGGTACATTTTGGCATCTTGTGGCCTAAGGGGAGGGGAAGAGAGGAGCTCGGCTGGGCAGGTGTCCAGGACTCCCCGGGTGGCCCGTCGGGCCAGATTGGCCAGCCCCAGGTTGCCCATTCCTTCTGCTGTTCTTCCCTTCGCCAAGCATACCTCCTCCCTCTTAGTCATGGATAAGTCCCTTAGTCCTGTGGTGAGGTGCCAGGCCACTGCAACTCTCTGCCAAGGGCTGTTGGGCTAGATCTGTGCTGGGACAAGCATCAAGTCACCTTAATTTGCTCTTTGCTAGAGGCAAGACCTGGGGCAGAGCTAGAAAGGAGGAGAGATTAGGAGACTGGAAGACTGTCCTCTGAGTTAGGGCTGGCACACCCCTACTGGACATGGTGTGGTAGTAAGGTGTGTGTGTGTGTGTGTGCGTGTGTGTGTGTGTGTGTGTGTGTGCATGTGGGGTGGGTGGGTACAGGTGTCCATCTCTGTGTACCTCCATCAGGAGACACATTCACACAAAATTACTGTTCCTGGAGGATAAAGAGCATCTATATTTGGTTCCCTGTGAACAAGGAAGGACTAAATATAGACATTTGAGCATTCCCCTTCCAGTGTGGCTCCCTTTTCTTCCATTTGTGCATGCATGTGTGCATACATGTTCATGTGTGCTAACATATATGTGCTAGTTCATGTGGAGGCCAGAGGTCAATGTCAAGTGTCTTCATCACTCTCGTGCTGACTAATTTTCTGTCAACTTGACACAAGGTAGGGTCATCTGGGGAAAGGGAACTTTGACTGAGAAAAAACACCATCAGGTTGTCCTGTAGATATGCCTTTGGGGCATTTTCTTGATTAATGACTGGTGTGCGGGAGGGCCCAGCTCACTCCGGGCTCTGCTGCTCTTGGACAAGTGGTCCTGGGTTGTATAAGAAAGCAGGCTTACCAAGCCATTGGGAAGCAATCCAGTAAACAGTGGTCCTCTGTGGCTCTGCTTTCAGTTTCTGCTTCTAGGTTCCTGCACTGAGTTCCTGTCCTGACTTCATGACGGACTACAACTGTAAGCTGAAATAAACCCATTCTTTTCTAAGTTCCTTTCGGTCCTGGTGTTTATCACAGCAGTAGAAACCTAGCTAAAACAGATCTCTACCGTATTTTGAGGCAAGATTGCTCACTTGACCCCAGAGCTCATTGATTCTGAAAGACAAACTGACCCCCAAGTTCCTAGGCCCTGATCTAGGATTATAGGAGTGTGCCACCACACCTGACTGGTTTTCATTTTGATTTGTTTTTGTTTTTAACATGGGTTCTGGGAGTCAAACTCATGTCCTCATGTTTGTGGAGCAAGTTACCAACTGTACCATCTCCCTTGCTTTCTCTCTGAACTTTTAGCAGCGTGTAAAGACGTCTGGGTTCAAAGGGAATAAAGGTCCGTGGGAAAGGTTAGAAGATAAGGACACCAGGCTCTTTGAGCTCTGGTGGGTTACACCTCAGATAGAAAAACATGCATGCTCAAAAGGGAAATAATATCCACCTAGACTTTGCAAACATTGTATCATTTTCTTACCTCCTTGGAGCAGGGAGCTGCAGATTGCTGTTTTCAGGGATCAAGGATGAAACACTGGAGATGTTGTGTGAATTGCCCAGGGCAACTTTTGTTCTATGGTAGGGAGCAGAGTGGTGAGTTCAGGCTAGTCTACAAGGTTGCTTCAGACATTGTGTACTTTACAGAATGATTCACACAAGCATATTTGTGGTGGAAGATCTGACTTTTCAAGTAGGGAACACAACCTAGCCATCACTGAACCTGGAAAGACTGTCAGGCCCACCATAGACAAGAAGCTGATATGATGGTGGTGGCAGTAAGGTAGGTGTGTTGTGTGGTGTGTGTGGTGCCTTGAGGAGAGGAAAAGGATATTTCATATTTCGATGGTAGAGGCAAGGTAAAGTTTATTTTTAGATAATCGAACAAAATGGTGCCGAATGAATGAATGGATGAATGGATGGATAGATGGATGGTTTCATTCACTGAACACAGCCTGATGCCAGGTGCTGCGAGGGCCCTTCAGATGGTGATGCTGCTACAGCACCTGGCAGGGGAAGCTCTGCATCCAGAGAGCAAGCTGAGCCAGGAGGGGATGGCAGGGAAGACAGCCTACTTTCTTCTCCAGGAAGGGAAGAAACCCAGCCCCTGCCGCAGCTCTGTTAACAGGACCGCTCTTTCCCCACACCCCACCTTGATCTTTCTGCTCTAAATATCATTGTGTTCAAATAATACTGTGTGTATTTTAAAAGACTCCAAGAAGACAGCTGCCTGGAGTATTAATCATGAAGAGACCAGTGCTCGGTCGCCATGGTGACTCCTGACGGAGTTGTTCCCTGCTCCACTTCCTGGGGCCGTGAGGATGCAGGGACCCTGCATCCCTAGCTTGCCCCTCTTGTTCCTTTCTGCTTTGCCCCTCTTCCATCCTTCCTTCTTTCCTTCCCTCTTTGTCCATCCCTCCCCTTTTCCAATTCCTGGAGGATTTACTTAAAAACGGACAGAAGCAGGATGGGGCTACCAGACTGACAAGTCGGAAGGCCAATGAAGCTTCAGCAGTGATGGAAGGAGTGTCCCAGTGTGCCCAGCCTCCCCTCAACTCATGCAGAGCCCCCCAGGTTTCCATGAGCACTAGGACAGGAATCTAATCATCTGGTCATGGAGCAAGGAACCCCTGTCAGGTCCTCTGTCCCTTCTCTCTCCCCTGCAAAATAGGCAGGAATTTTATTTCTCTTCCTTTCATTCTCCCTTCTCCCTTCTCCCTTCCCCTTCTCTTTCTTTTTCTCAATCTCATGATGGGGCTGAAATCCAGGTCCTCGTGATATGTTGGACAAGTGTTGCTTCTGTCATGTACACATATTGGTTTTGCTATTGTAGTTGTTTGAGATGGTCTCACACGTCCAAGGCTAGCCTTGAGTTTGCTGTGTAGCAGAGGATAACCTTGAACTCCTAATTCTCATACTCCTGCCTCCAAAGAGCAGTGATTATTGGTGTGCACTGTCATCCCTGGTTTATACAGTGCTGGAGATCAAACCCAGGGTTTTGGGCATGTGAGCAAGCACTCTAACAACCAAGTGACATTTCCAGCATCATCTGAATATTTTAAACTCCAAAGTTTACTGATTATAAGAAAAATCTGGGTATTTTTTATGGTAACTAATGAGAAAAAAAATCACTGGGCACAGTGGTTTATGTTTGAATTAGTCCCAGTACTAGGGAAATAGAGAAGGTAGGACTGGCCAACCTGGGCTACATAGCCACTATGTCATAATTTATTTATTTATTATTACATTATCATTATTTTATTATTTGGTTTTTCAAGATAAGACTTCTCTGTGTAGCTCTGGCGTTCCTGGAACTCTCTCTCTGTAGATCAGGCTGGGCTTGAACTCACAGAGATCTGCCTGCCACTGCCTCCTCAGTGATGGGACTAAAGGTGTGTGCCACCACCATCTGGCAGCTTGTTTTATTTTTAAAGATGTATTTATTTTTATGGTATGTGTATGGGTGGTGTGCCTGCATGGATGTCTGTGCAACCATACATTATTAGAACTGCCCCTGATGACAAAGGCACAGGTGAGTCAGTCCCGAGGGTCTAAGAACAGGAGAGCTGACCTAGTCCCTCGAAAACTCTAGCACTTGGGAGATTGTGCCCCTTGCCTTGACTGGGCAGCAAGGACTGTGGAGGTGTGGGTGTGGATGAGCCATCTCCAAGGGCATAAAGCAGGAGAGCTAACCCTACTTCCTGTGGATGGAGGCACTGGGTAGCCTAACTGGAACAGTGCTGGAAAGCTCATCCTGGTGGTTTGGATAAGGGAGAGCCAGCATGCTGACCATCTCAGCTACAGATTCAGGGTTCTGAGTTGGCCCACCTCAGAATCTGTATCATCTGTGAACTACTGGGATGTGTAAAAGGGCCAGTCCCAGAAATCCGAAGCTGCAGGATCTCTGTGACACAGTGCAACAACAGGATAGCCGGAGTTCCAGTGAGGATCCAATACTGATGGTGTCACAGAAGCCAGAGACCTCCAGACCAACGACTCATTGCTATATAATTATTCATTGTATTGATGTGTGTGATGCCATGCCTTCCCTGCAGTGATGGATTGAAACCTCAAATAGTGAGCTAAAATAAATGTTTCTTCCTTGTTTTTATTAGATATTTTATCACAGTAACAGAAATGAAAGTGGGACACTTGGGGAGCATGTGGTCTCCTGAGGGTATCACATAGGAGAGGGTGTCAGGTTCCCCAGATCTGGACATTTGAGCTGCCATGTGGATGCTGGGAATCAAATCTGGGTTCTCTGGGACTTGAACTCTGGTTGTCAGGCTTGGCACCAGGCGCTTTTACTCACTAAGCTATCTTGGCAGCCCTGGATATGTTAGCTGATGTTGTGTTAAGACCACTGATTCTCAGTTCCTGGGTTGAATAGAAGAAAAGGGAGGCTGCTGGAGTGGACTGGCGGGCCTAGGATTATAGAACGGAACTGAGACGCTAGAGCTGCTCTCCTCTCTCTCTTCTCTCTCTCTCTCTCTCTCTCTCTCTCTCTCTCTCCTGTCTCTGTCTCTGTCTCTCTCTGTCTTCATGTGTATCAGTGGTGTTTTACCTCATATATGTCAGTGTCAGATGTCAATCTTGAAATCTTGGGATCAACAGACAGTTTGAGCTGCATGTGGGTGCTAGATTTGAACCAGATCCTCTGAAAGGAACAGTCAGTGCTGTAACTGCTTGAGTCATCTCTCCAGCCCTGCTTCCTCTCATCATAACTTGAGCTCATCTTTTTATTTTCCATTTTCTCTCTCTTTCATCAGTTTTTGTTGTTGTTGTTGTTTGTTTTTTTTATGTTTAGTTACGGTTTTTCGGTGGCCCCGTGCTGCCTCATACTTAGTATGTAATTGAGCATGACCTTGAACTTTGTGCCTTTCTCCCTCCACCCCCACTCCCCAGCACTCGGATTACAATCACATGTCACCAAATCCAGAATTTTCCCTGTGAGCTACTGAGAATCTCAAAGCTTGCATTGACGAGCATTTTGCTGACTGGCTCGGCTTTTGCTAGTTTTCCTCTCTGAAATAGGTTGGTCGTTATATTAGGGCCCAACATGACTCTAAAATACCAGATAGCCAACCCACACATGGGTTTATGAATCTGGAGTCTGGATATTCTGTCTGCATCCCTGAATCCTGTCCACCACCAAGCTAGGATTCTAGTTGTAAAGGACAGAAATACAACCTGAGTGAGTTTGGGGTGGTGTTGGGGGAGGAATTTATCAGCTAAAGGGGGTGCCTACATTTGGGGAATTCAAAGACCCAAGAATGGAGCAAAGACCCTATGCTTAGGAGTCAGAGATGCTGGGTTCAGCCCAGGTCTGCCACTTGCCTATTCCATGATCTTGAACAGATAGTTAATCAACTTGTTATTTGATTAACAAAATAACAAAATGAGGAAGTCTGGGCCATAGCTGAGTCAGGAAGCAAAGAGTTTCTAGAGTGTTCTCAAGTCTTCTTTGTGCTCTCACTTGTGACTGAAAACTCAGCCATTAGCAGATTCCTGTGCTACTCTCTACTGCTGAAGTAAAGGAAGACTCCGAGGCAAGGAGTCCCAGGCAGGGAGTGAGTGCCAGGCAGAGAAGGCCTGCCCTGTTTCCTAAGGCAGTGTTCTGGCTGTTGGGCAGGGCAACACACAGCTAACAACATCATTAATGGCTTTCACTTGTTTTCAGGGTCATTCTAAGAGAAGAGGGACCACTGTGAACCAGGAAGCCTTCCAAGAGGCCTTAACCTCAGCCAGTGAAGACAAGAGCTGGGCCACCATAGGCCCTGGCATCTTCTCATATCCCAGGGCAAATCAGTAGTTCCCTCTGCTTAACATGCCCCTGGAGCAAGTCACCTCCTCCATCTGTCTGCCAGCTCCAAGGAACACTGCCCAAAATAAAAATCCCCAATTAGAAATTCCTGCAATCCAGAGCAAAACAACTTATTTGTTTCCTAGAATAATCTGGAGCTACATTTGGCTTGGCAACCAGTGGGTTCCACATATTCATGCCGTGCACCAGCAGGGACTTCTGTTAGTCAAGGCACAAGAAGAGGGCCTGTGGTCACTTCCCAGGCAGCAGCAAGCAGGGGCTGAGAACAAGGCCGGTTTGTTCAGTGCTCTGCAGTGGGTTTCTGGAACAGGGTAGCTAGGGAGAAGAAAGGACTTCAAACACCAGCTCCCACAAAGGCTGAACCAGTGATCCCTGCATTTGTTAGGGATACATGTTCTGCAGGGAGACAGAGACACCAATGAAGGAGTAAAGACGTCAAGCTGGGAGTAATAGGAAGTGAATTAACCCTGCTCTACCACACTCGTGTTCTCTGACCTTGAACATGTGGCTAACCTTTCCTGTGCTTCCTTACCAGTGAAGTCCTAGTTTGCTCTACCTACCTACACTCGCAAGTAAGAATTGGAAAAGAGTTAGAATTAAGGCTAAGCATGGTGACAGAAGTCTAATCCTAGCCTTCAAGACTCAGCCAGCCCAGTCAGGACTCCATAGTGAGCGAACCCTGTGTACAAATCAAAGCACAGCTGGGGACTGTAGCAAGGTCTGTAGCATGCTTACTTGACAGGCATAAAGCCCTGGGTGTCATGCCTGCACCATACATCCCAGGTGAGGTAGCCCATACCTGTAATTTCATCCCATAGGAAGTGGAAGCAGGAAGATTAGTTCTAGGCTAGCCTTGCTAAATTGGGAATTCCAGGCCAGCCTTGGTTCCAAGAGATACTATCTCAAAACAATGACCATAAAAGGAAGGTAAAACAAAAACAAACAAACAAAAAAGAAGTTAGAATGAACAAAAGAACTAGTTGAGGCTCAAGTACTTGCTATAGTAAGGAAAAAAAAAAAAAAAAGAAAACAGTTGGCAAGGGGAGACGCAATATATTGCTAAGAAAGGGGGCTGCCACTGGAAAGATGGCTCAGCAGTTAAGAGCACTTGCTGTTCTTACAAGAGGTTAGGGGTTCAGTTCCTAGGAATCACATGAGACAAGCTCTTTAACTTCAGCTCCAGGATGTTTATCCCCTCTTCTGGATTCATGGACAGCTGTACCTACATATACACAGATAAAACACTTTATATAAAATATATCTCTTAAAAGAAGAAACAGTGGATAGCTTTGTGTTCTATGTTTCTGGCACCTACTTTGTTGTTGAGACTGGGTATCATTTTGTATCCTTAGCTAGCCTAGAAGCTAAAAGTGTAGATTAAGCTGGCCTTAAATTCACATAGATCCATCCCCCTCTGGCTTCTGACAAAAGGTGTGTTCGGACATAGGTGTGTGCCACCATCTGGCAATTTTCTCTCCTTCATCCATTGATCCATCCATCTGAATATTTACTGATTACTTAAATTTCAGCACGCTCACCGACTTATTACATAAAATGTGTGATGCCCGTGACAGTGGTGGAACGCATGGTTTGAGAGCCTGGGGGGAGACAGGAAGTAGTTACCCAGTCAGGATCCTGCAGGATGAATCCCCAAGGCACTGCTGCTAGAATTGCTATCAGAAGGTTGGTAGAAGTGACCCAAGGAAGGGAGAAAGTCTGAGAGGGTGGATGTGGGAGGCAAAAGATACAATGTAACAAAGTCAGAGACAAGGAAGAAAGCGATGAGATTCAAGGTGCTAAAGAAAGTCGGGGGAGGGGCCAAAAAGGAGAAGGGGGTTCTGTTGCAGAGCTGCACATGCTTAAGATCAAGGAAGACCTTCATTTAAAAATGATTTTTATTACATGTATTGTGCATGTGCATACCACACCACGAGCGCCAGTGTGCAGCTCAGGGGCAGGTGGAGGAATCAGCTTTCTACCTTGTGGTCCTGGGGATTGAACTCACCATCACGTTTGTCAGCAAGTTCCTCTGCCCACCCCCTATGCAGGATCTTTTAAAAAGCTTGCTAAGGCATCTGGACCTGACTACTCACTGAGAAATCAGAGGCATCAGGAAAGCTCAAGCTTTACAGTAAGACAGGGTTTGTTTGTTTGTTTGTTTGTTTGTTTTAAGATAGGGTCTTATAAAGACTCAGCTGGCCTGAAACTCACTATGTAGACCAGGCTGGTTTCAAACTCACAGAGATCTGCCTGCGTCAGGCTCCCAAGTGCTGTAGTTAAAGGCCTGTGCCATCAAGCACTGCTGGTGACAGTTTTTAAATTTAGAAAGATCAGTGTGACTAAGGAGATGTTCCCAAGGGAAGTCAGCAAGGTTCAGTTCTGAGGACCCCACCCAGCCTTGTACCATGTGATGGCAGCAGGGAGGCGTATCTCCCTCCTCCACCCAGGTCCTCAGGTGCTGGGTGCTCTACCCCTGAGCTGCACACCAGCTCAGAAGCCATCCTATAAATGACACTGGGAGCTGATTGGCTTCACTTGGGCAGAGGGAGCAGAGTTCCTGGGTTCTCTTGACAGTGGGCTGGGTACCTACTCAGGTGGAGAATCAGCAGCGCAGCAGCAGGATCTTCCCACCCACACACTGGGTTTATTTATGGAGCTGCATTTCACATACAGGACAATAACAATCTTTCATCTATTTGTTGACTTTTCTCCAAAATCAAGACATGAAGCATCTCTGTCCCCTTTCTAGCCATTAGACACCCTTTAAGTAACCTCTTTCCTCAATTCTATGAACACTGGAGTGGGCTTTATGCATTCAAAAGTGTACCCATTCCCATTAGCTCTTCTGCCTGTGACTGTGGACTAAGATGTCAACTCAGCTCTTGCTCCAATAAGTATAAGGGGTCATTCACAAGTGCTGTAGCAGGTAGGAGATGTTACTTGGAGGCAGCTGTGCTGGAGAAGCCCATCCTCCCAGCAGCGCTCACCTCTGGAGCTCCCTAAAAAACTTGAAGGCAACATCTGGTCTTCTCAACAAGTGTTACTACTTGTATAATTTGGGGGAGTCTGGGGGCGGAGACAGAGGAAATGACATCAGACATTTGAATCTTGCAAATTTCAGGAGCTTTCTGAGACTTGTAAATTCTGTTTACTTCTTGAACCTTACAGGGAGTGTTTCAATTTTAAGGACAGGGCTGAAGAAGAACAGCCAGCTTTTTAAACTTCCTTTCAGTTCACTAGGAGGTACCTGGGAGGCAGATGATTTTATAATACACATTTATAGGGGAGGAATCTGAGGAGTGTGGTGTTGAAAGTCATACTTTCAGATTCCCAGTTATTTTATCGTTGTTGTTACTGAAATTATTAGTTTCCTAATATATTTTGGGGCTTAATCCTTTGTTAGATATATGATCTTAAGTTATCTTTTCATCAAAGGTTGCCTTTCCATTCTGTTACCCACTCCCTCACATTTTCTTCCTTCCTTCTTCCTTTTCAATGCTGAGGATTTAATCCAGGACCTCTCAGTGCCAGGTTAGTGCCCTGCCATTGGGTTCCATCCCCAGACGGGTGCTGTCCTTATTGATGGGTTCCACTGTCAAAACTGTCACCCAGACCTATGACAAGAAGTTCTTCATTGCCGACTCTGTGGTAGGCATGCTTAATAGACCTTCCATTTGTTTGGAGTTGGGTTGATTTTACGACATTAGAAACTAAGGGACCTGTTGCATTCTTACTTGCATGACTTCCCAGTGGTTAGCTACAGCAAATATCTTTCCATTGTCTATTGTTTTATTTGTTAGTAACTAGAGGTGTTGCTTTTCTGTGGCTTTTCATTCTGGTCTCGGCATTCCATTTTCTGTTTCTTGTAGTAGCTTTGGTTTTGTTATTTGTTTGAGAGTGCACCTGTCATGTTATGTATACATGTTTTGTACAGGGTATAGAGTATGTGCAAAGTGCATAACATATACAGGTCAGAAGTCAACAAAACTGTCTTCCTCAATTACTCTCTTGATGGTTTGAATATGCTTGGCCCAGAGAGTGGCACTATTAGGAGATGTGGCCTTGTTGGAGTAGGTATGTCACTGTGGATATGGGCTTTAAGACCCTAGTCCTAGCTGTCTGGAAGCCAGTCTTCTCCTAGCAGCCTTCAGATGAAGATGTAGACCTCTCAGCTCCTCCTGCACCATACCTGCTTGGATGCTGCCATGTCCCCACCTTGATGATAATGGACTGAACCTCTGAACCTGTAAGCCAGCCCCAATTAAATGTTGTCCTTATAAGAGTTGCCTTGGTCATGGTGTCTGTCCACAGCAGTAAAACCCTAACCAAGACATTCTCTTCATTATCTTTCTAGATAGAGTCTCTCAGTGTACCCAGCACTTACTGTTTGGATAGACCAGTTGGTCAGAGAGCCCCAGGATCCATTTTCCCTGTTCTGGAGGTGCTAATCATACCTGACTTTTTGTGTGGGTTCCGGGGATCTAAACTCAGGTCTTCATGCTTGTGTGGTAGGCACGTGACTGAATTAGATGTCTCTTTATCCCTGTTTTGTGATCTGTTTAAAATCAGCAAGTGTGATGTCTTCAGTTCTCCAATTTCTGCTCTTCCTGCTTGTGCTGGATAGTTTTATGTCAACTTGACATGGCTGGAGTCATCTAAGAGGAGCCTAAATTAAGAAAATGCCTCTATAGATCTGGTTACCTTGTAGAACCAAAGAAGTTCTGAAAAATGTCTTAGTTAGAGTTTTTATTGTTATGATGAAACACCATGACCAAAAGCAAGTTGGGGAGGAAAGGGTTTCTTTTTTTTTTTTTTTTCTTTTGGTTTTTCGAGACAGGGTTTCTCTGTGTAGCCCTGGCTGTCCTGGAACTCACTCTGTAGACCAGCTGGCCTGTGAACTCAGAAATCCACCTGCCTCTGCCTCCCAAGTGCTGGATTAAAGGCATGCGCCACCACCGCCCCGGCTGAGGAAAGGGTTTCTTAGGCTCAACATTCCAGGTAACAGTCCATCAACAGTGGCATCTACAACAGCAGACCTGCAAGGAATTTTAAGTGATTGATGGGGGAGGGCCCAGCCCATTGTACATGGTGCCATCCCTGGGCTGGTGGTCCTGGGTGCTCTAAGAAAGCAGGCTGAGGTGTCTTGGAGCAAGCCTTTAACCAGCACTTCAGGCACTGCATTCTAGTCGGCCAGCCTGCCCAGTGAGTTCCAGCCGACTTCAAGAAACTGTTACAAAAAGAAGCGGCTGATAAGTAAGGATAGATAGCCATAACCATCTGCGAGGATCAGCCAGTATGTCAGTTTGAATTGAGTCCTGCTGATTCCTTCAGGGTGTCCTTACTTGATGGGAGCTGGAGTCAAGAATAGCCAAAATCTGGGGCTTGAGGTCCAGCCGGCTTAGTCTATATGGCCAGCAAGACACCCTGTCACAAAAAAAAAAAAAAAAAAAACAGATGGAAAAGACTGGAAGAATGACACCTGAAGCTGTTCTCTGACCTACACATGCACACATGCATACACACACACAAAGATGTATCCCCTTGCACTGGAGAAATGGCTCAAAGGTTAAGAGAACAGACTGCTCTTGCAGAGAAACCCCAGCACCCACAAAGAGAGGATCAAAACAACCTGTAACTCCAGATCCAGGGATTAGCATCTCTTCTGGCTTCTGAGGGTACACCCACAGACGTGCACATACCCACACAGAGATGTGCGCGTCCTGCGCCGCCGCGCACACACACACACACAACACATGCAAGGTGGATAATGTCTGTAATTCCAGCATTCATGTATCCACAACTGGAGAATTCCAGGCCATCCTGAGTCATAGTGTGAGACCCTGTCTCAAAAATAAAAACCAGACTAATCACTCAGGTTCTCAGCTTTTCTCAGCCATTTCTTCCATTCAAATGCTAATCAGATAAGGCCCCTGCTTAGTCTCTGAGATCAAACAGAATCTGGTGCTTTCAGGATGGTCTGGATGCATCCTCTCCTCCTCATTTATAAGTTACAAGGCTGTAGGAATTCCAGAATTCCTGTTCACTGCATGGCCCCATGTCATAGAAGCACTTTTGAAGATTTTTAACCTTTATTTTATGTGCATGAGTGTTTTGCCTGCATGTCTGTCTGTGCACCATAAGAATAGTGAGTGCCAGAAGAGGGCGCTGGGTCCCCTAGGACCAGAATCACAGACCATCGTGAGCTGCCATGTGGGTGCTGGGAATCAAACCCAGCTCTTTTGGAAGAGCAGCCAAGTGCTCTTAACCACAACACCGTCTCTCTAGCCCCCTTAAAGGGATATATTTTTTCCCCCGGGCTGTGAGACGAACTTACTGTGCCGCACAAGCAAAGGCTGGACTCGAACTCCGAAAGACAACCTCCTCGGACTCCGGAACCCAGCGACTACAGCAGTGCGCCACTGCTGGCCGACTTAAAGAATATTTTTATCAAATGGACTAGAGTTGGGAGAAGATGAAGCCAAAGTGTGACCTCTTTTTTTTTTTTAATTATTTATTTTGTGTTATTTATAAGGTAGATATTGTACGTTCTGCTGCCAGGAGTTGTCTCTTACAGCAGCAGTCATCATTGAGGAGGTGTGCACCTCAAGCTTTCCGATGACCCTGTGGAGACTTGGAGGAGAGTACCATTTACTTTACACATCTGAAACACACCAGATTTGAGAGGTGTGTTTCTTTCTGTGTAGCTAATGTTTCTAAATTGACAAATATCCCATTTTGTTGGGCATGCTGGCACACACTGATAATCCCAGACTTGGCTGTGGATTCAGGAGGATCAGAAGTTCAGGGTTATTCTTGGCTGCACAGCAAGTTCAAGGCCAGCCTGGGCTACATGATACTCTATCTAAAAAAAGGCAAAAATGTGGGCTAGTGAGATGGCTCAGTGGGTGATGTACTTTGTTGTCAAGCCTTATAACATCGTTTCATTCCAAGAACCCACATGTTGGAAGGAGAGAAGGTGTCTTCTGACACTGTGACACATCCACGGACACATGGACACACAGACACATACAGTAAATTAAAAATAAATGGACATTCAACTTTAAAAGGAATGTGAAATGCACAAGATTTCCTGGTTTCCCACCCACGTCTCCCCCTCACAGAGAACTTTTGTTTAATTAGCTTTAATAATGTAATAAGCTCTACCAAGCAAATAACTCAGCAAACAAGTCTTTTGGTAGTAACCCACATGCAACCTTAATCCAAGTCCCACCCGGCACAGTCCCTCACTTAAAATAACCTTCCCTATGTTCCAGTCAGGCCTGTTCTGTGGTGTTCCTCCCTCCATACTCTGTTCTGTACCAATAGGGCAAATCAGCTCAGCGGGTTTAACATTTAGCAGATCCTTAAATGGCCTCACTTGGCAGAGAGGAGCGCTCGGATTAAATGCTATTTCTTGTAGCAATTTTTTCTATGTTTAAGAAGAGTTCAAATATAGCTGAGATATTATTCATCTTGAAGCCATCATCCACCAATTTGGATATAACTTCCTTCTACTCATTCTGGAAATTCCACTAGGGCAAGACTCTCAGGCTAAGAGAACCTCCACTGGAGCCTACCCAGCTCTCTCCCAGGACAGTTGCCTCCTTTCCAGGACTGGTCAGTGCTTTCTTCTGAGGTTCTGCCAAGGGGTGTAATGGCTCCTGAGTTTTCCTTCTAGTCTAATAATTTAGAGGTTACTGGTTGGAGAGACACAGGCTGCTGTTAGCCATCCCTCCCAGCACCAAGCTTATTTCTAAGTGGTTCTAGGCTCTGTAAGAGGTGACTGAGGAGCTACAGAGATTGCTCAGTGGTTAGAGCATGAAACACCTTGACCTTCTAGAGGACAGGTGTTTGATTGCCAGCACCTATGTCAAATAGTTTATAAGTGCCTGTGACTGCAGCTATGGGGGGAACCTGTCTCTCTCTCTGGTTGTTATTCTTGAGTGTGTGGTTTCTGTGTGTTCTGTCAATGTGAGTGCAGTGCTTGTGGAGGCTAGAAGATGTTGCCATATCCTCTACAGCTGGTGTTACAGGTAGCCTAATGGTGAGTGCTGACCTTCAAACTTGGAGCTTCTGCTAGTCTGCTAGAGCAGGAAGTGTGTTAATCCCTGAGTTGTCTGTCTCCAGACCCATCAGGAAAATCTGACATAGCTCATCAGATTTCAAGTTTTATTACTTTGTTGTTTTCTTTGTTTCTCTAAATTTCTCTTGTGTCTGTTTTTTTTTTTTCTATCTTTGACAACAATTAATTGTGTGTTCTCAGTGTAACAGGATTTCTTTCCTTTGCTTGAAATTTATTCACTCCTATTTCTAGTGTCTAATCACTAAGCTTGGTTTGGTGTCACAGCCCTCCTGCTGTCCCTTACCCTCTTTTTTTTTTTTTGGTTTTTCGAGACAGGGTTTCTCTGTGTAGCCTGGGCTGTCCTGGAACTCACTCTGTAGACCAGGCTGGCCTCCAACTCAGAAATCCGCTTGCCTCTGCCTCCCAAGTGCTGGGATTAAAGGCATGCGCCACCACCGCCCGGCTCCCTTACACTCTTAATTGTAATCCTTCTTAGGTTCCATCTTGCCAACATCAATGCAAAAACAGAACTCTCACCTCAAAGGGAGCAAGAGTAGTTTATTCTAGAGCCAAATATCAATGCTACTGGTCCATGAACATAGACTAGGGATGACCCCAAATTCCATTTCCAACAGAGTAACAATTTGGTGATTTTTCATAGTAACAAATGGAGAAAGTCATAAGTCAAGGCACTTTTAAGATGTGCTGGTGGGGACATCAGGTAGGCAGACTAAGGTAGAGGGAAATTTGATGGAATCTGATGACAGAAATGGAGGTTCTGTTTGTACCTTTCAAAGGATTCACCTAATGGTCACAGACGTTAGGTCACATACCAGTGGGGCAATAAATGGTTATTAAAAGTGCCAAAGAAGGCCAGAAATAATATGGCTCTAGGATTGGAATATCCCAAACTCTCCTAATCCTTGAAGTTATAACAAGTTCATCAGCCTTGCAAAAGATCCAGCATAAGCTACGATCCTTTTCAGGAACGAACATATGCTCACACCAACAAGACAGGGTCTTCTCTTTTCTCCTTCAAGGTCATTTCAACCAATCATGAGTGCTTACAGAGAATGAAAGCAGCCAAAGCAGCCAAAGCCAGACACAAATGTCCAGTCTCCATGGGCAGGAAGGTAAATTACAGCCAAGCATGTGAGAGTGGTATCTTATCTAGTGCGGCAGAAGATGGAGAAACTCATGGAAATTCCTCCCAAGTAATTCAGGCATCCCTTCTCTCTTCCACAGAGAATTCCACCGACCTACGAGCCTGACACTGACATTGTGGTAAGGTCTGGGAGATGGCTTTGTTGATGGAACGTTTGCCTTGCAAACATGAGGACCTGCATTTGATCCCCAGAACCAACACAAAAATAGCCGTGCCTAGCCTGGCTTGTGAGATACAGACTGTTTCAAAAGAAAACCTGTGGGCTGGGATAGCGAGATGGCTCAGTGGTGAAGAGCACTCACTGCTCTCCAGAGTGGTCATGGACTTAGCTGTTAACCCCCAGAGGAACTTACTAGAATGTGGATTTCTAGCTCCCTGCCTCTTCTCAAAAGCACCATACTGGGGTAGAGAGGTTCCATATGGCTTACCTGGAAGACACTTCATATACAGGAGTAACCAGACGTGATTGTGGGTGATGGCTGGCTGGCTATGGGCTGTGTGTGACACCAGAGAGACATGTGCAAACATCTTCTCTTGCCAGATAGGGAACTAATGGCAGACCAAAATAATAAAATCATCAAAGTCTAACTTGGTAAACTGATGAGTTTATTTGGGTTACTTACAGGAGTGTGGGTGAAAGGTTACTTGCGTTAGCCACATCACCAAAAGCCTTCTCTAGGTCGCTCAACTGAGCTAAGGGTTTTCTAGGCAGCTCAACTGCTCTCTGTCTCCTTAGCAGTCCTTATTGCTTCCATAACCTTGGGGAGGGAGGAGGTTTCTTAGGCTTGTGAGTTTTTAACTTACTGAGTTTTTTTTTTTAAACTATTTTTTATTACATTTCTTTAGTGTGTATGTAGGTTCACAAGTGTGGCACTCAAAAGACAACTTATGAGACCGGCATTGGTGACACCTGTAAACCCAGCACTCAGGAGACAGACTCAGGCAGATCTCTGAGTTTGTGGCCAACCTGGTCTACAGAGAAAGTTTCAGGGCAGCCAGGGCTACACAGAGAAACCCTGCCTTGAAAAACAAAAACAAAAGACAGCTTATAGAAGTTCTATAGAACTCTCAGAGGTTGGCGGCATTCTCTGTGGAAGAATCACAAATACCAGGAGGAGGGAGGGGATGCCTGAGTTTTTCGTCGGGGGAGGGGAGAGGGGAGTATTACAATTTCCCAGGAGTTTCTACACCTCCTACAGCACCAGATAAGATATCATTTTCACACTCTTGGCTGTAATTTACCTTCCTGCACATGAAGACTGGACGTTCTTTGATTTTGGCTGTTTTCATTCTCTCCATGGCCCGCATGATTGGCTCAAAAGACCTCTCAGAGAGAAAAGGGAAATCCTTGTCTTGTTGGTATGAGCAACTTATAGGAGCTCCTTCGGTAGCGATCCTTCCATGTAGGGATCAAACTCGGAGTTAGGTGGGTGGTAAGCACCTTTACCTGCTGGGCCCTCCCTTTGTTGTTCATGGTGTTGTTTTGTTTTGTTTTGTTTTTTTTTTTTTTTTTGTTTTAGATGGGGTCTCACTCTGTAGCCCTGGTTGGCCTGGAACTCACTATGTATACCAGAATGATCTTGAACTCAAAGAGATCCACCTGCTTCTGCCTTCTGAGTGAAGTCCTGCACTCACCAACTTCTCTTTAGATTACCATGCTTGGCTTGAGCTTTAACCATCTTCCTTTGAGAACTTCCAGAGTCTTGAGGTGATTCCCTCTGGGGCTCCTTCAACTCAGAGCAAGCATCTACACAGACAGGTCTCCTTGACTTGGATTCTTCTCTCCTTGCTTCACTCTCTGCTCTCTCCTGTTCTTGGCTCCTTGGGGCTGGCTCCTCTCATGACAGCACTGGCACAAACATTTTATTCCATTTTCTCTGGACTAAAGACAGAGAATAGAAGTAAAAGGGTTATATGTAAGTACATTTTCCACATAGAAGACCCTCAAATTAAGTAGGCATTTTCCCTTGGTTGATTCCAAGACTCTTGGGACTTAAATGGTTTATAGGACCCACACAATGAGTATCCCAGTGAGGCAAGGAGAAGGGGGACATTCTCCATCTTTCTAGGTTGGTCTCCTGCTCCCCAGGGTCTCTTGGGGATATTGAGTTTAGGGAATGACAGTAACTGCTCTCTCTGGGAATGGGAGGAAGGGCCATTCTCTTCAAATCTTGGTGACTGTGGGGCCAGTGCTGTCCTTTCTTAGATGTCCTTTTACATCTTGGGACTCTTGAAAAATTGAGCTGTGCTGTTAATGAGAATGTAAATTAGCTCAGCCATTATGGAAACAAGTAAGGATGTTCCTCAAAAAATTAAAAATAGAACCACCATATGATCTGGCAGTCTCATTACTAAGTATATATCCAAAGAAATGAAATCAGGATCTGAAGGAATGTGTGTGCTCCCCACTGTTCCCTGCAGCATCGTTATTAATAGTCAAGATAAGGAGTCAACTTAAACATCTATCAAAAGGTGAATGAGCAAGGGAGACACACACACTAGGCACACATACACACAGGCACACATACACACACATGCACACAAAGGCATATAGGCAACACACACAGAGGTACACACAGAGGCAAGCACACACAAATACAGAATATTATTTAGCTTTAAAAAAAAGAAAGAAATCCGTCATTTTGTGATAGCTTGGAAGAACCTGGAGGATATTGTGTTATGTGAAATAAATTGAGCACAAAATATAAAATAATTATCTGACTATACATGGAATCTTTAAAAATCTGATATGTTGAGGCTGAGAATAGAATGCTAGTTACCAGTATCTGAAGTGTGGGGTTGGTTTGGTCAGAAGACACAAACTTTTATTTAGATAGGAGTATATTCATGAGGTCTATTGTGTAACACGGTGATGCAGCTGATAACAGTTCTGGTTTTGGTCTTACTTTGCTCTTTGCAGCCATAAGGATGGGACCCAGACTCTCTCACAGTGCTAGGGACACACTTTACCACTAAGCACACCTCTCAGTATTCTTAAAAGTTGTTAAGAAGTAAGTTTTTAAAATTATTTTTCATTTTTTCCCTAACTTCTAGGAGTTTCTTAGGGGTTTTACTGCTGTGAACAGAACCATGACCAAGGCAACTCTTTTAGGGACAACATTTAATTGGGACTGGCTTATAGGTTCAGAGGTTCAGTCTATTATCATCAAGGCAGGAACATGGAAGCATCCAATCAGACATGGTGTAGGAGGAGCTGAGAGTTCTAAGCTTCATCTGAAGACTGCTTGGAGAATTCTGGTTTTCAAGCAGCTAGGATGAGTGTCTTAAAGCCCACACCCACAGTGAACACTTACTCCAACCTTCTAATAGTGCCACTCCCTGGGCCAAGCATATACAAATCATCACAAGGAGTGTGTGTGTTTTGCCTGCACGTATGTGTACATATGCATGCCTGGTGCCCTCGAAGGCCAGAAGAGTACATTGGGTCTCCTGGAACTGGAGTTATAGATAGTTGAGAGCTACTGTGTGGGTGCTGGGAATCGAGTCTAGGTCCTCTGGAAGAGAGCCATGCTCTTAACCACTGAACCATCTTTCCATCCCTAAATCCCAATCTTTTTATGTAGTCTAACTGCTGGAAGTTGACTTTATTAGGTATAGACGGTAATTATTTTGGATGGGAAATAAAAGAGCAAACCCTCAGCTTGGAGATGCTGGCCTGATTTTGGGTTTAGTTAACAATGTCTAGTTTATTTCAGAGACTTCTGTGACCATGGTCCTGCAACATTCTCAAAAGCGCTGCAGCTGGTGGTGTATGTGTGGTGGGCTGAGAACTGCCTTCTGTTGTATACTAGCCAGTAGACTTCCAGGCTAAGCTGGTTGCTATACACCAATTTTATCAGTAGCGTGGTAATAATTTGTTTCTGTTTACTCACTCCGCTGTTTTAGTTCATGTTTGTGTGTGTATGTTGTGTGCATGTGGGTGCAGGTACATATACATGGTTCATGTAGGTGTTTGTAGGAAGTCTGAGGCCAAGGTCAAATGTCTTCCTCATATATATGCCCCAAGTTTTAAAATTTTTATTATTCATTTAGTTCTTTATTTTTTATATATGAGAGAAAGTGTCTCTCCATGTTGCCCCAGCTGTCTTGGAACTTGTGTACACTTGACTGTCCTTGAACGCACAGAGACTCATCTGCCTCTGACTTCGGGTGCTGCGTATCAGCACGCCCAACTTTGAGGAAGATGATTAGCTTTTCTTTGTTTGTGTGTGTTCGTGCACAAGCAAATGCCTGTGTGTGTGAAGGTTCCTGTAGAGTCCAAAAGAGAGCATCAGTTTCCTTGGAGCTGGAATTGCAGGCAGTTGTGGGTGGGTTGAGGTGAGTGCTGGGTACTGAACAGGGTTCCCTGCAAGAACAAGAACTTTTAAGCTCTGAGCCGTCTCTGTAGCACCTCCACCTCAGGTTTCCGAAACAGAGTTTTTCAGTGAAACTGGAGTTCATAGATTAGCCAGACTGGCTGTCCATCAAGCCTCAGGACTCTGTCCTCACCCTACCCCTACAGGACTGGACTACAGATAGATACATGCTGTTACATCTACCTTTTACATGGGTGTTGGTGATCCGTATTCAGGTCGTCATGCTTGAATAGTAAGCACTTTGCCTGCTGAGTCATCTCTCCAGCCCGCTTAATTTTATTTCATCCACTTAACTAGTTGTCTGGTCTGGGTGTCTCAGCTGTTCCTCCGTCTACACTGGAATCCTAAAGTTGGTTCTAATACCACTAAAGGAATGCCTCAGCAACAAGGTAGATGAACTTCCCAGTAAGAGTGAGGGCAAGTAGGCAAACAGGGAAATCTTTCTCCTTCCATGTCCTTTTATATAGGCTGCCACCAGGAATTAGTGGCCCAGATTTAGGGTAGGTCTTCCAACCTCAAATGATCCAATCAAGAAAAATACCTCACAGGAGTGCCAGCTGCTTGGGTTTTAGTTGATTCCAGGTGTAGTAGAGTTGACCGGCAAGATTAGCCATCACACTATGTAACTGTAGATGAACTTCTAAGTGCTAGGATTATAGGCGATGCGCATCATTATGCTCCATTTGATTCATTGCTAGAGCCCTGGGGTTCGTGCATGCTAGGCGTCATAGTAAGCTTTACCTGTCACATTGACACAGCTTAGAGACATCGACACCTAAATTGAGAAGTTGCCTAGATCAGATTGGTCTGTGGGCATGTCTGGGGGGGGGGTTGTTGATGTAGGAGGGCTCAGTCCACAGGTATCCCTAGGCAGGCACTTTTAGGCTGTGTCAGGAGCTCCTGGCTGAGCATGAGGAGCTTCAGAATGAGCCTGAGAGCCAGTCAGCATCACTACTCCACGGTTTATAGTTCTGGTTCCTGCCTTGACTTCCCTCAGTGATGGACTGTGACACAGAAGTCTCTGTTTAGCCTTGGCTGTCCTGAAACTTGATCTGTAAATCAGGCTGGCCTTGTACTTATAGAGATCCACCTGCTTCTGCCTCTGCAGTACTGGGATTAAAGGCCTGTGCTACCTCCATCTGGTCCCTAAGCTTTTTTTTTTTTTTTTTTTTTTTAATTGGAAATATTTTATTGGAAATTTTTTTTTTTTACATTTCAGATGTTCTCTCCTTACCCCATTTCCCCCCCCCCTCCCAGGAACTCACTATCCCTTCCCCCCTCCTCCTGCCTCCACGTTGGTGTACCCCCTTCCACCCTCCCCTGTACCTCACCTCCCCCCTAAGCTTTTTTAGTCAGGGTATTTAGTCTCAGCAATAGGGAAGTAGGCAAAGCACTCTACCAGCTGAGCCCCAGCCCTGTCTGTCACACACCTCTTCTGATTCTAAAGCTCCAGGACGTCTGGCCCTCAGAAACTCACTTAGTTTTCCCAAGTCACAGAAGCTGAGGCTCCAGGCTCACTGTCACTGAAAGGTGTGGACAACACGGAAGGCACTGGATAGAGACGGGAAGAGGTTGGCAGACCATCTGGGCCACAATCTCTGCATGTCTAAATAAGATCAGAATGTAACCTCAAGGCTTCTCACTCGGTCCTGCCACTCCAGGTTGCTCACTGACTTGGGGGTTGCAGCATAAAATAAAGTTGGCTGTTCATCTATTCATGCCACTTTCCCAGGCTGGATTCAACTCTTCCTGAGGCTTGGTGGTATGAACGGTCTGTCTTAGGCTCTATGCTTTTCCTTCTTGTCTTTTGGGATTGGGCTGTGAGACTTTGTGTACTTCCAAGTTTTCTAAACCCACAGAAACTCAGTTTATAGCTTTCTATACTTTTCCACACCCAAGTTATAAGTGTTGAGGAGTAAACTCAGGACTTTGTGTGTGCTAGGCAAGCAAGCTACCAAGTGAAGTCCATTCTGAGCTCAGCACTGTGTACTTTAAATAGAATATTTACATAGATTTTTCTAGTTAGAACTTGACTCTGTCTCTCTGTCTCTCCCTCTTTCCCTCTCTCTGTCTCTGTCTCTGTCTCTCTCAGGGAGGCATGCACACTTGCATATGTGTGTGTGCCTGTGGAAGCCAGAGATGATCTCAGGAGTCATTCTTGTTAAGATAACATCTACCTTGTTTATTGAGCAGAGTCTCTCACTGACCTGGAGCTTGCAGTTTAAGCTAAGCTGGCTGATCAGGGAGCCCCTGGGATCTGCTTGTCTCCACTTTCCCAGTATTGGTGTCACAAGTGTGCACCGTTACTCCTAGCTTTTTTAGATGTGTTCTGAGTATTGAACTCAGGTCCTCATGCTTACATGGTGTAGTGGTTTGACTAAGAATGGTCCCATGGGCTCATAGATTTGAATGCTTATCCCAGGAAGTGGCACTATTTAAAAAGATTATATAATGATTAGGAGGTGTGGCCTGGTTGGAGGAAGTGTGTCAGCCCCAGCCTCACTCCTTCTGTCTCTCTCTTTCTCTGCCTATGGGTCAGGATGTAGCCCTTAGCTCTTCAGTACTATGCCTGCCTGCCACCATGCTCCCTGTCATGACAGCTCCCTGTCATGATAATGAATTAAACCTCTGGAACTATAAGCAAGCCCTAATTAAATACTTTCTTTTGTAAGAGTTGCCATGGTCATGTTTCTCTTCACAGCAATAGAACAGTGGCCGAGACATATGGCAATGTCTTTAGGAACTGAATTATCTCCACAACCTAAGAACTTGCCATTTCTCTGTTTTTAAGAATTTTCTTCAACTATTAATTTCTAAAATTTTTATCTATCTATCTATCTATCTATCTATCTATCTATCTATCTACTATGTGTATGCACATGCCATAACACATGTGCAGATGTCAGAGGATAACTTACAGGAGTTGGTTCTATCCTTTTGCCATGTGGTCTTGAGATGGAACTCAAGTAACAAGCACCCTTAATACTTACTGACATCTTGCTAGTTCCCTAAAAAAAAAAAAAAAAAAAATCTCTTTTCATTTGTTTATTTTATAAGTGTGAGTATTTTTGCAGATGTATATGTCTGTGTTCTACATGTGTGCCTGATACCTCAGGAGGCCAGAAGTGGGCATTGAATCCCCTGGAACTGGAGTTGGAGGTGCTGGGAACTGAACCTGAGTCCTTTAAAACAGCAGCAAGTGCCCTTAACCTCTGAGCCATCTCTCTAGCCACGCCCTGAAGCCATCTCTTGAGGTAATGATTATTATGTATTTTCCAGGTGGGAAATTGACTCTTGATGAAATTAAGGGCTGTGAGAGGTTGTCTTGATTGTTAATTGAGGTCGGAAGCTATGCCTTTAGTGTAGATGGCACCACTTCATGAGCTGGGCCTTAGGCTGTATAAGAGTAGAGGAAGCTAGTTGAGAGAGTAAACAAGCATGTACCCATGTGATTCTTTAAGTTCCTGGCTTGACTTCCCTGCAGTGATGGCCTGTAACCTGAAACCGTGAGCCAAATTGACTCTTTCTCCCCTAAATTGCTTTTCATCAGGATGTTTCATCACAGCAACAGAAGTGAAACTGGAGAACCTGCCTCAAGTGTTGACAGGACACCTACCACACAAAGCGACCACACCAAACACATACAAGTATTATTCTGTGCGGTCCTTATAAGAAGCCTACTGTGATGATTAATCTCAGCTGCCAACTTGATGAGATCGAGAGTCACATGGATTTGAGCCCCTGGGCTTGCCTATGAGGAATTATCTTAATTAGGCACCGTATTCTGGGTTGGGATCCTGGACTGTATAAAAAGAGATAGTGAGCTGAACACCAGCATTCATTGCTCTCAGCTTCCTGGTTGTGGACACTTCATGGTAGTTGCCTGAAGCAGTGCAAGCTGTCATAATTTCCCTGCCAACATGGACTGTTCTCTGTTATTGTGAGCCAGAGAAACCCTCATCCGTTTAACTTCTTGTGGTATTTTATCACAGTGTTTTATTTTCTGGGTGTTTTATCACGATAACAGAAAAACAGCTAAGATACAAAGATGACTGTTGGAGCTTAGCTTTCCCACAGGAACTGAGGGAACTGAGTTTTTGAGGGACTGAGGTTTAGAAAGGTTAATTAGCTTATCCAAGGTCACGGAACTCTTAAGAGGCAGAGCCAGAGCATATATCAACTGTCCTTGCAGGGTCTGTATGACAAAGGACAATGTTGGTGCTACAGAGCCCAGAGAGGAGGTTGGAGAGATGGTAGATACTCATAGGTCACCCTGATAATGCTTCAGCATCTCTTCGGGAGCAGCCAAATACATGGGGGAAGAAAGAGACAGCATTAGTAGGTCAGGTCTGCACAGGACACCTCTGCGGGAGCAGGAGGGAGGAGGACTTAGAGAGGGCGAGGGAGAAAGGGGCAGGAGACTGGTGCGAATCCAGCAGAAGCTCACCGATATCTCCAGCTGAGCAACTTCATCCTCAGGTTTTTTGATAATGACCTCTAGTGAGGTTGGTTCACATAAAAATATTTATCTCCAACGAGAACAGAAATGAAAATATCTCAGAGAGGAGGGAGGGGAGACATCAAGGCATCAGGAGCCGGAATCTCAACCATCTGGAATCCTGCTGAGTTTTGGCGGCCCATTCCAGAGTCTCAGGTATCTTGCCAAGATGTTTGTTTTCAAAGGAGAGGGAGAGAGGGGATAAATTAGTGCTGCCAGCTATTATAACACATCAGGTCCTCTGCTCCTTGGCATTTACAGACTTCCTGTCAATGGCCTGGAGAGCATCTGGCAAGGTAGCAAAGAAGCAAGGTGGGGCACAACAATGGAGTGATTGAGCTGTGCCTCCCTGGGTTCTTAATATCATCCCTGCCTGGAGCCATATGCTCCTGAGAGGCACTGATGAGCTTGGCCCGCTTTCAAAGGAATTCCTAAACCCAGATTTTGCTATCGTCATTCCATCTCCGGATTGCCGATGCTCTGCATAGGAAACACAAATTTATGAAAGTTCTTAAATGTTTCCCCATCAGTGTTGATCAGGTTCTCCACCATTCCCGGAGGTGCCTGGGGTGTGGTAGGGATGCCGATGAACAGCAGATCCAGTTTACTGTCAAGTAACAAAATGCATTTCTCTTCCTTGAAATAGGATGTCTTACCACTTGAGCGGGTTCCAGCAGCTGCGTAAGAGGGAATCAAATGGCTTCTTTTTTAGTCTGTTTGGTTGTTCCTTACCACCCCCACCCCCACTGCCACTTTTTAAAACAGAATGAAAACAGACCCAATCTGCTGAGAATGCTAGCTCTGAAACACAGCATGGATCCTGTTAATGCCATGGCCACCATCTAAGGCATTTGTCACTCTGTGCTCCCGTGGGGATCCCATTGGATTGTACTTCTCCGTATCTTCTAGGTTTTCCCATCCATTTTTCTTTTCCTCATTTCACACGCTAACTTTGCTGTATTTCATGAACAGTAAATCCATACCTGAGGCTGTGAGTGATAGCTGACCAGTAGGGTTGGAGGCGCTGAGATCCCATAGCCAGGCGGGGCTCTGTAACTCCACAGCATCCCTGACCCAGTCTCCTATCTGATGGGATAGTGTACCAAAGGTTCCAGAGACCCAAAGCTGTACTAATCCTCTGTGTTTGGTTAAGGTTTGTGGGAGAGAACAGGTCAAAGGGATGAGTTCTGTATAAAAATGGGAGTCTCCCACTTGAGAGGTCTTGGGTGGATGGAATGTTCAGAGGCTGGGGGTGCTGGTTATTTATATGTCTCCATGAAGGGGTTAATAGTTCAAGGACACCCTTGGGTATTGAGGCAGAATGATAGTATATTCAATGTGTGGTCCAAACTCTTGATCACCTCATGGGAGTTAATGATAAATCAGGCTCAGTACTTAGAAAGGAAAACAGATCTTTAAACTTTCTCTGTCTCTCTTTCTCTCTTTGCCTGTGTGTGTATCTATCTATCTATCTATCTATCTATCTATCTATCTCTTGTACATTAGGCTAGCCTTGAACTTGCTCTACAGCCAAGGATGACTGTGAACTCCTTATCCTCCTGCCTCCCTCCCACCCCATGCTGGGATTACACGAGTGTATTACCATGTCTATTTATGCAGTATTGTAGATAATAGAACCTAGGGCTTCCTGCATGCTACAAACTGAACTATACCCACAGCCCTTTAAGTGTTTTTTGTTTTTAATATATATGGGTGTTGCCTCCAAATATGTCTATGCATGATATGCATGCCTTATGCCCATGCTGCCAAGAAAAGTTTACCAGATCCCTGGACTTATGGGTGGTTATGAGCTGCCATGTGTGTGCTGGGAATTGAATCCGGGTCCTCTGTGATATCAAGAAGTGCTCTTAACCACAGAGCCTTCTCTCCAGCTCCTTTCGTTTCTTTAAAACATTAATTTTGAGACTGCCATATGTATATAGTATATTATGGCCACTGAAAATTTACTCCTCCAATTCCACCCATATCACTCCCTTCCCCATGTCTCCTTTTCAACCTCGTGTCCTCTTTTCATATCCTACTGTGTTTAAACTAATGTTGTCTTTATGTGCACGGGTGTGGGTCCATTCTCTGGAGCATGAATACATCATTAGTGGGCACCTCTCCAGTTGTTTTTCTTGAGCACATACTGCAGACGTAGAAAAACTAAAAGCCTATTGTTAGTGCCACCCCCTTCAACCCTCTCAAGGACAGTCAGGTTAACATGGGAGAGCCTAGGTGCTGTTCTTTACCACCTGCCCTGTTGCTTTCTCCTCATCAGAATCATTAGCTGCCCTCAGAGACCACCATTTCTGGATTATACCTGTTCCTCCTCTAGTCTATCATAATTCTAGTGCTCCCCACGCTATGGAACGAACGAACGATAAATTTAACTACCACCTACATACCCACTTACAATGGTGAGAGCAGGAACTTAACCATAACTAGTGCTTTAATGGAAAGGAAAAGTGGAAGGTAATTATCCAACCGTCAACTACGTTAGAAGTAACACAGAAATACACACATGATTATGGCTATTCTAACGCACATGTAAATTTGGTCTTTTCATCATCAAGACCTCAACTGGGAGAATATCACTGACTTCAAGATTTGTGGATGGTCCAAACTACCAACAATTTAAAGTATTTGAAATGTTTACTTATTTATGTGGGAGGAGGGCTTATGTTAAGGTCAGAGGATGACCTACAAGAGTTGGTTCTCTCCTACCATGTGACTTAGGATTGAACTCAGGTTATTAGGCTTGGGAGCAAGAGCCTTTACCCAGTGAGCCATATTACTGCCCTACCCCCACCCCTTTGAAACAAGGTCTTATGTATTCCAACTTACCCTTGAACTCCCTATGTAACTAATTGTGACCTTGAATTTCTGGTCTTCCTGCTTTGAATTCCCAAGCCCTGGTATTATAGGTGTGTACTGCACAGTTTATCTGGTACTGGGATCTAACTCAGTACTTTGTGCATATTAGGCAAGCCTTCTACTCACTAAGTCACATCCCTAGCCTGAGCCAATAATTTCAAAAATACTCATTCCATTTTTTTTCTCTTCAGAATTATAATTTCTGATAAACCATCTTTACTTGTTTCCTATATGGCCTTGAGTGCTTACAGGTTACAGTGCGGGTCTTTCTTTTGTTTATCCTTGTTCTGTGCAAGTAAAGAATACCCTGTTCCCTGAGATAAACTTCCTTCTCATCCTCTCCTTTCATGGAGAAGTAAATGAAAAATTCTCAAAGTCAGATTTTCAGGGTGCCCTCTGGGGGACTCTGGAATATGGTGGAACAAAATGTGCCTATTAGTTTTTAACTCCCACTGTCCTCTCAGGGTGGTGGGGTCTTTGGTTTGTGCTAAGTTTAAATAGTCATCTTTACTGTAATAGTCTTGAGGGTACAATTTAATGCTGGGTGTGGAGGGAATATACAATTTTAGATGTAAAAGCTAGAAGAAAGCAAAATTACTGTGTTTAAGGAATAAGGAACTATAAAATAGGGGTAATAAGCATTTGAAGACATAGGGTTGTTTTGAGGGCTAAATGAGATAATTTGAAGTGTCTGGGCACAGTTAGCACCTAGAAGCTGAAACAAAGTTAAGACGGTTTGTTCTGTTATCATTGTAGTGGGTTTTGCTGTTCAAGTCGAAGGCTTGCTTTAAAAACAGGCTAATTATAGATTCAAGCAGAGGATCAAAACAGGAACCACGAATGATATTTAGAAGTATTACTTGCAAAAAAAAAAAAAAAAAAGAAAGAAGAAGAAAGAAATGTTATAGAATGTGAAGCTGAAGAATGAAATGTACATATTGTAAATGTTGACAATGAGAAGTAAAACAGTTGGCATTAGAGCTCAGGGTGCAGGAAGAAGGCTGAGTCCACTCTTGTTTTACGTGTATTGGTGGAACACAGTGGATAGGACTTAAGGAAGAATATGGTAAGGGTCTGCGATTCTTGAAGAAAGATACCCAAGACTCAAATAGTAAGCAACAGCAAAGAGCATTTATTCTACAGAGAGCATGCAAGCAGGGATTTACCATCCATTAGGATGAAAGACAGAGGTGTGGACTTTGCAGGTCAGCTTAAAGCCTGTTAAGGTAGGGGTAGGTGACTTTCCCTTGATTGGATGGCTCTATCTCTAGGAGTATAGGTGCCTTTGTGATTGGTTAAAGCTCTGGAGGATGTAGGGACTTTGGCTCAGGCTAGGTCACCTGTGGGGCAGCTCCTGACACCTCCTGATTGGCTGTTCATGAGAGCTGGTTTTTCCTGGAATTGACGAGTTTTGAACTTTGATCCTTTTACCCCCACCTTCCAACTGCTGGGATTACAGATGTATGCCATCATGCCCAGATCTTCGTCTTTAGTGTTTGAGCTATATAGCATGTATCAGGCATGTCTTTTTTTTTTTTTTTTTTTTTTTGAGACAGGGTTTCTCTGTGTAGCCCTGGCTGTCCTGGAACTCACTCTGTAGATCAGGCTGGCCTCGAACTCAGAAATCCGCCTGCCTCTGCCTCCCAAGTGCTGGGATTAAAGGCGTGCGCCACCACCGCCCGGCTTATCAGGCATGTCTTAGCTAGGGTTCCTCTTGCTGTGACAAAACACTATGACCAAATAGCAAGTTGGGGAGGATAGGGTTTACTGGGCTTACACTTCCACATTGTAGTCAGTCAATGAAGGAAGCCAGGACAGGAATCCAAACAGATCAGGAACCCTGAGGCAGAGCTGATGCGGAGGCCATGGAGGGCTGCTGCTTACTGACTTGCTCCCCATGGCTTTCTAGCTTGCTTTCTTATAGAACCCTAGGACCACCAACCCAGGGATGGTTCAAGGTTAGGGCTAGAAAGGTGGCTTAGCAGCTTCCAGAGGATTCAGGTTCAATTCCCAGCCCATACATGGTGGTTCATAACATCTGTAACTCCAGTTCCAGGTGATCTTGTGCTCTCTTCTGGCCTCTTGTGCACTAAGCACACACATGACATGCAAACATACTTGCAGGCAAAAACCCAGCCTCTGAGATAAATGAAATTCTGTCTCAAAAATGTAAAAACAAACAAACAAACAAACAAATAAACTGAAGATCAAAGAAACAGTTTCATATACATTCATGCATACATGTTACATGACTTTCCTCCTTTCCATCTGAATTTTTGTCCCCTGTAACTTTTTCCTTTTTTAAAGTCAGTGTCTCATTATATAGCTGAAGTGGAAACTTAAGGTTCTTTGGAAAGTTGGTTGGATGGTGTGTTTTGTTGGGGCAAACATGTGAAGGAGTGTTTAGCTGTAGTGGACACAGGTGAAAGGCTAAGGCAGACTCATGAAGGAACATCTAGCTGAAGTGGACACAGATGACAGGCTAAGACACACTGGTGAAGGAATGTTTTGCTGAAGCAGACGTAATGGAAAGGACGTTCTACTAAAGCAAGCACGTGAAAGGACACATGATGAAGGATTCTTCATTAACGACACACATGTATTGGTCCACATTACATTGTGTAGTTGAGCTCCATTTGTCTGGGCTCCATAGAAAGAAACACACCAAAACCAAAAAACTTTTGATGGTGTACTGCCGTTTCTTGCTGCTTCCATGAACTCTGGCTGATTGACAGAGTGATGTCACCTGATTCACATATGGAGGCAAGACACATGCTGAGGCAAGACCCATAGAGGACACATGATGTTTTGGGGGAATATAAAGGGGGAAGAGCCTGGCTTGTTTACATAGCTGGACACTTGTTGGTCTCAAGTCTTCACTCCCTCAAGAGGGAGACACAGCCAAGAGTTGCTTCTGACATCCCTGCTGGTCTGAATCTCTCCTGACTGGCTATTCCTACTAGGTCGTGCCACTGTTACTGATTCGTGTTTGCTTTCCAGACTCTACTGAACTGGGGTATTGTCATATCCATAAAGAGTTTATGAGTGGATCAAGCTGCCACTGCTGACCTGTGAACTAAACTGCTGATTTCCAGACAACACAGATGGGAGACCTCCAAAGAACCATTTCTAAACAGGTCCACCTCCCCATATCCTTTCTTTTCTACTGTCTCTAGTGGGTGATGGGCTAAAAGAGAGGTTAAAGCATTTAAGAACCATCATTAAAAATAGGCTTTAAAAAACTTAGTTACATATAGCCCTGGCTTTTTGGAGATACCCTTCTGTCTCTGCTTCACAGAGTGCTGAGATTGAAAGCGTGTGTCAGCATGGCTGTCCTAATATCATTTCTAGTCTTCCATAGTCTGTCTTTTGTCACAGCAGGGTTATGTGTGCTGCTCTGGTTCTTGGTGCTCTCCTGGAACTCACTCTGTAGACCAGGCTGGTCTTGAACTCACAGAGATTGGCCTGCCTCTGTCTCCTTAATTCTGGGATTAAAGGTGTGCACTACCACGGCACAGCTCAAAATTATTATTCTTTAAAATGTTTTATTAGCCAGGCATGGTGGTGCACACCTTTATTTAATTCTAGCATTTGGGAGGCAGAGGCAGGTAGGTCTCTGAGTTTTAGGCCAGTCTGGTCTACATAGAGTTCCCAGTCAACACTAAATAGTTAGATCTTGTCTCAAAAACCAAGTAAGTAAATAAAATATTTTGTTAAATATTGTATGTGCATGTGCTGGAGTGAACTTGTGAAGGTCTTAGGACAACTTTTAGGAATCAGTTCTCTACTTTCACCACCAGGGTTCTGGGGATTGAACTCTGGTTGTCGGGTTTTGTAGGTTGTGTCTTTATCCACTGAGCCATCCCTCTAGCCCCTTAAAATCATTATTCTCAAGAAAAGAGGGAAAGAAATATGGAGAAAATGACAGACAGAAATACTTAATATGATGAGTAAAAGAAAAATAAGTTACATCTATGTAAAAAATGAGAACATTAGGTCTGAGCTCAACAGTCTGAAGCATTAGCTGGAGTGAACAGCAGGGTAGAGTCACTGTCTGCACACTGACTCTGAAGAACAGTGTAAGCAGGCCTTTCATGGAGCTGGGGATGTGCTTTAGTTGGTAGAGTGCTTGCCTCATACCACAAAGCCCTGAGTGGTTTAAGTGAGAACAACCCCCTTAGGGTCTTATAAATGAGTACTTGGTTCCTATTTAGTGAAACTGTTTGGGAAGGATTAGGAAGTGTGGCTTTGCTGGAGGAGGTGTGTTTCTTGTGGTGAGCTTTGAGGTTTCAAACGTCCATGCTATTTCTAGTTAGTGCTCTCTCTCTGTCTGCCTCATGCTTGTGGGTTAGATGTAAACTCTCAGCACATGCCTGCCTGATGCCGTGCTCCTCACCTTGGCCATGAATTCTAACCCTCTGGAACTATGAGTTCTTAAGTGAAATGCTTCCTTTTACAAGGCACCCTGGTCATGGTGATTTGTCACAGCAGTAGAACAGTGACTAAGACAAGCCAGAACTAGGCATAAAGGACAATGTGATTGATGGGGTAAGTCTGAGCAACACTGTGTACATCAGTACTCTGGTTTTCATAAGAACAAAACAACAACAACAACAACAACAGCTTTACTTTTTTCCTCACTGGCAAGCATTCTTTGTACAAGGCACTGGGGCACTTTGTACAATATAAAGATATTTACATACAGGATATAAATGTAGATTGAGCAAATTTAAACTTCTTTTAGAAAGTGATGGCTTAGCTATTAAGAGCACTGGCTACGAGTCCCATCACCTGTATGGCAGCTCACAGTTATTTGTAACTCTATTTCCAGGAGATCAATGCCCTGTTCTGCTCATATGGTGTATATACCTGCGTGCAGGCAAAATGCTCATGTGCAGAAAATAGAAATAAAAAATGTTTTTTATAATTAAACATAATCAAGTTCATTGAGACAATAGCGCAGTGGGGGAGGACAGGTAGAATAAGGACTGAGTTTCTGGTTTCGGATGGAATATTCTGGAAATTGGATAGTAGTGGTGATGGCTGCATGGTAATGAGAATGTACTTAATAACATGAACTGTACACTTAAAAAATTAACATGGGGGGGAGGTTACAGATACAAAGGGGCAGGGAAATGAGTGGGATTGGAGTGCATGATAGGAAATGCATAAATAATAAATAAAAAGTAAAAAAAGAAATCAACATGGAATTACTATGTGATGGTTAGCTTTTAACTTGACACAAGCTAGAATCACCTGGTTAGAGTGTCTCAGCGAAGGATTGTCTACAATGGGTTAGCCTGTGAGCATGTCTGTGGGAAAATGTCTTAATTAAACTTAATGTGTGGGAAGGCTAGTACACTGTGAGTGGCACCATTACTTAGGCACGGGGTCCTGAGCTGTTTGAATGAAGAAACTGAACTGGGATCAAGCAAGCAAGTAAACATGCATGAATTCACTTCTCTCTGTTCTTGATTGTAGATGTGATGTGACTAGGTCTTTGAAGTTCTTTGCCCTGACTTCCCCACAATGATATATTGTAATCTGAAATTGTGAGCTGAAATAAACATTTTCCTCTCCTAAATTACTTTTTATTAGTGTATTTTATCATAGCAATGGAAATGAAACTAGGACCTTTTATGACCTAACTATCCCACTTATAATTATTTAATCAGCAAAAACAAATTTCCACACAAATTCCTGTACATAATTGTTCTTCTTTTTAAAATTTTACTTATATGGGTTTTTACTGCATGTCTGTGTATTATGTGCATATTAGGTGTACACAGAGTCCAGAAGAACTAGATTTACAGACAGTTGTGAGCTGCCATGTAGATGCTGGGAATTGACATACATCCTATTAAAGAGCAGGTAGTGTTCTTAACATGTGACCATGTGTCCAGCACCACCCCCAAAGTTTCCTAAGAGCATGATCCAAAAGTAGAAAAAGCCTGAATGGCTATCAGTTGATGACCAGGGATGGAGACTGGGGGATGACCACGAACAGCTGGGGGTTTCTTTTGGGGAGGCGATGAAAGTGTTCTGTGATTAGATAGTGGTAACAGTTGTTCAGTTCTGTGGGGAAAAGACTGATTATGCACACTTCAGATAGGTGAGCTGCCTATCTTGTGAATTATAGCTTAAGATAGCTAACATTCTGTAGCTCAACAACACCCTTAGAATGGTCTTCACTAATCATGTGACATGTGGGATGATTGGTTGCTTTTATGACTCACTTGGAGTTTTAAAATATTAAGTGTATGTATCTGTGTAGGAGTATTTACACATTACACATGGATACAGTGCCCTCAGAGGCCAGAAGAGAATAATGAGTGCTTTAAAGTTAGAGTTACAGGCAGTTGTGAGTGACCTCGCACTAGTACTTGGGCCTTCTGTAAAGTCCTCTTAACCACTGGGCCATAGCTCCAGATCTACCTGAATTTATAGTTGTTGTTATTGTTATAATTTGATTTTTTGAGGCTGGACCTCACTTTGTAATTTGGCTAGGCTAGAACTGATATACAGACCAAGTTGGACTTGAATTCACAGAAACTCTACTGTCTGCCTCTTAAGTGCTGGAATTAAAGGTATGTCCCACCACACCTGGCTCCACTTGGCTTTTAAAAACAAGGAACATGAATTCAAAGAGGTAATCTGACAGTAATTCTGGACTGTACAGATCTCAAAAGTTGAAAAGAAGATGTGTGGGTATTTGATAGTTAAAAGAAATAGACTTTTGAGAGAAAGCTCTTGTCTACAGGGACTGTTTTCGGATGGACACTATGCTTGTTAAAGAAATGCGAACTTGAGCTTGGGGAGCTGGCTCAGCTGGTAAAGTGCCTGCTGCACAATCAGGAAGGCTGAGTGTGGATCCCCAGGAGCCCTGTAAGGTAACTGGGTGTGGTGACATGCATCTATAACCCCAGCATGTGCTCAGAGAAATGCAAGGGTCCCTACAGCTCACTGGTCAGCCAATGAGCTCCCGCTGCAGTGAGAGACCCTGTTTAAAAAAAAATAAAAGATGAGGGAGTGACTGTTCATGTTGGTCTCCACACACATGTACACACCTACCCACATGAACATTGCACACATACATACACACACACACACAGAGGAAATAAAACAAAAACTTTGTTAGCACTATTACAATTAGAAACTGAAGGAGGGGCCATCTACAGACCATTCCACCTGGATATCCACCCTACGTGCAGTCACCAAAGGTAGACGTTGATGTGGATGTCAGGATGTAATTGCTGACAGGAGCCTGATATAGCTGTCTCCTTAGAAGTCTGCAAGAGTCTGACATACTCAGAGGCAGATGCTCACAGCTAACCATTAAACTGATCATGGCTTCCCAATGGAGAAGATTGAGTGAAGGCTGAAGGAGTTGAGAGGATTCGCGACACCATGAGGAAAGCAACAATCCCAACCAACCAGAGCCCCCAGGGTCTAAACCACCAGCCTGGGAGTGCTTAGGGAGGGACCCATGGCTCCAGCTATATATGCAAGGGAGCTATATATAAGTGGGAGAAGAGATCCTTGGTCCCATGAAGGCTGGACGTCGTGGGGGGGGATATTCGAGGGTGGGGAGGTGAGGTACGGGGAAGGTTGGGTGGGGGTATGCCAACGGGGAGGCAGGAGGAGGGGGGGAAGGGATAGTGAGTTCCTGAGGGGGGGGATGGGGTAAGGAGAGAACATCTGAAATGTAAATAAAATTTCCAATAAAAAAAAACCAAAAGAAATATCACTTCATTTTTATGTTCCCTTAAGCTGAGTAATTTTCGAATAAAGACTCCCTTTGATGCAATTTTACTGAACTCAAGATCTTTTAGGACAGATAATTCAGTGACAGAAAAGTCGCTTTCAACGCAGCAAGAACAGGAATATCTCCTTTCTGTGGTGTGCCTCTGATTTAATCATGGTGAAGTATGCCTACAGACATTATCTCAGCAGGCCAATCCATAATTAGAGTTCTAATTTTCTTCCAGGCACTTTTTCTTGAATTGTTCAAGGGACCCGATGAGGAGAGCCTCTAACACCATGATAATGGTCTTAAACCTGTTCAGTGCCAGCATACAACTGAGGGGTGCGTGGGAAGTAGGAAGTTGCATAGTGCTTTGGGAGAAAAGCAACCACATGACCCTTAGGCTTGCATACAGATTTCTGCCTCTTGGGAGGTTGTCTGGAAAGCCCCTCAGAATCCCTATCAACACTTTCTTTGCAGACAGACCCTTTCCTTTTAAGCATCTGTCAGAGAAAATATGCTTTGGTCGCCAGAGTATCTGGAATAGGATAAAGATAACACTAAGTAAGGGACTAGAGAGGTGGTTCAGTGGTTAAGAGCACTTGCTGTTCTTGCAGAGGATCAGGGTTCAGTTCCCAGAACCCATTCCTATTCCAGGGGCTCTGATGTCCTCTTCTGAACTCCATGGGCACTCATGGCTCACATGCAGTACACAGACATATATGCTAGCAAAACACTCATACATATAAAATAAGAATAATGCAAAGGAAACTGGAAGTAAACCAAACAGGCTTTATGTGACTTCCATTGAAGCAAGAACAAATTAGGAGTCTATGAGATCAAAAGCAAAGGTCAAAGGGCATGTGTCACCATGGACTTTTTATAATCCTCTGTCTTCGAGGATTCTGACTAACAGCTTCCATCTTTCTGTCATCTTCCCTGTCCTAGGGTTTCTATTGCTATGGTAAAATACCATTACCTAAAGCAACCTGGGGAGGAAGGAGTTTGTTTCATTTGTGTTTCCAAATAACAGTCCATCATTGAGAGAAGTCAGGGCAGAACTCAAGCAGGGCAGGAACCTGGAGGCAGGAGCTGATGCAGAGGCCATGGAGGGATGCCTGCTCTTCATGGCTTGTTCAACTTGCTTTCTTTTAGAACCCAGGACCACGAGCCCAGGATGACACCACTCACAATGGGCTGGGCTCTCCTACATTAGATATTAATTAAGAAAACTTCCAAGTTTTGTCCACAGGCCAATCTAGTAGGGTGTTTTTTCAAGATAGTCTCTCTTCCCAAATGACTCTTGATTTTGTTAAATTGACATGAAACTAGCCAGCACACTCCCTCTAATTACACACTCCACCAATTCCTTAATTATCTTAGGTTTCAATTATAGATTTTTGTTTTTCAACATAGGATCTCAGGTAGCCCAGGATGACCTTGAACTTCTATGTAGCTGAGGATGCCTTTGAACTGATGACACCATGCCTCCACTTCCCGAGTGCTGGGCACCACCATGCCCAGTCCATGTGAGCATCCAGTATGCTAGGCAAACCTTCTAGCAACTAAGCCTCAGCTCCAGCCCCCAGTTCATTATCATTCCTGTTCCTGTTCAGCTCGAGTGTCTAAGATTCAGGGATACTGACATTGAGATGCTTATTTGATTTTACTTGGTTACTTTCAATTTACCTACTTCTAAAACTAGCTTGAGATGCATCGAAATAGCAAAACACTCATGACAGAGGGAGTACAGATTTAGAAAAGGAATCCAAGATTATTTAAAATGTCAATCAAGAGGGAACTGCTTATGTAATTAGAAGAAGAATCACCTTTCTCACACTTTTTTCTCTGTCAGGGAGTAGAGGGAGGGTCAGCCTAGACTAACAGTTTAATTAGGCCAAGGGTAAGGAAAAAGGACACATTTAAATTGGCTTTTTGTGTAACTAAGTCATGGGTATAGAGGGTGGGTGGCTGAGCCAGGCATGGCACTCAGGCCTAGGATCTAGTGCTTGAGAAGTGAAGGCAGAAGGATCAGAGGTCAAAATTACTCTATCTAATATGAAGTTCCTTCTTGCTGGGCAGTGACAGCCCATACCTTTTTTTTTTTAATTTGAGGTGGGAAGATCCACTTTTTTTTTCTTTTCCTTTTTAATTTTATTTTTTTGCTTATTCACTTTATAACCCATCCCAGTCACCCCCTCCCACAATCCTTCCCCATCTCTTCTTTTCTGAGTACCCCCTCCTCCTGTATCCCCACCCTGCCACTTTAAGTCTCTGAGAGGCTAGGTGCTTCCTCTCCCATTGAGGCCAGATGAGGCACCCAGCTAGAAGACCATACTCCATATACAGGCTGCATGTTTTGGGATAGCCCCCACTCCAGATGTTTGAGACCTGCATGAAAACCAAGCTGCACATTTACAACATATGTGCAGGGAGGCCCAGGTCCAGCCCATGGAGCTAGATCTGTGTAGACTAGGTATGCTCCACGGTTGGTGATTCAGTCTCTGAGAGCTCCAAGGGTTCAGGTTGTTTACTCTGTTGATCTTCCTGTGCAGTTCCTATCTCCTTAGGGCCCACAATCCTTCCCCTATTCTTCTATAAGAGTCCTCAAGCTCCATCCACTGTTTGGCTCTGGATGTCTGTATCTGTCTGAGTCCGCTGCTGGTTAGAGCCTCTCAGAGGACAGCTTGCCCCTGTCTGTTCTCAGGCTGGAGGTTTAGATCCTGGGACTCTGGTTGAATCTTTGATACTCGTTCTAAAAAGGACAAAAGCACCCTCACTTTGGTCTTCCTCCTTCTTCTTGAGTTTCATGAGGTTTATGCATTGCGTCTTAGGTATTGTGTGCTTTTGGGCTAATATCCGCTTATCAGTGAGTGCATACCATGTGTGTTCTTTTGTGATTGGGTCATCTCACTCAGGATGATATTTTCTAGCTCCATCCATTTGCCTAAGAATTTCATGAGCTCATTGTTTTTAATAGCTGAGTAGTACTCCATTGTGTAAATGTACCACATTTTCTGTATCCATTCTTCTGTTGAAGGACATCTCAGTTCTTTCCAGCTTCTGATAGCCCATACCTTTAATCACAGCACTCAGGAGGCAGAGGCAGATGGATCTCTTGAATTGAAGGCCAGTCTAGTAAAAATGGGCAAGAACAACTTGAAGTTGTATTTACTCTTTGTTCTGAAGAAAGACAGAAGGATAGAGCAGAAGCTAGAGGAAGGTACAAATTTAAAATATTTTTCTGTTTTTTTCAAGATGAAGTTTCTCTGTATAGCCTTGGCTATACTGGAACTTGTTTTATAGACCAGGCTGGTCTGGAACTCACAGAGATCTGCCTGCCTCTGCTTCCCCAGTGCTGGGATTAAAGAAACATGCCACCAGCATCACTCAGTGAGATTTTTTTTTTTTTAAGATGAGGGATTTGGAGGATTAGGAGGCATGTCTTTCCCCCCAATGGAAGCTATTCAATAGAATGGGAGACAGATGGTAGAAGATAATAAGCCAATAGTTGTAACTATAAGACTATTCTATGAAAGGAGGGAGGACTTAAATCTCAGTGGGAGAGATTAGGGATCTGTCTGTTGCTAGAGAACATATGTCAACAGATGGAGATATATGGGAGGAGGTGGCAGAAAAGGTGATGGAAAGGCGACAGCCTTCCTTGTGTGCTTAGCAACAAATGACACAAGGTCTTCAGTTGAGAGACAGGGGTAGGAATGGCATTGAAGGCTTGAGGAGACAGGAAGCACCTTAAAGTAGATGTCTCCAGGACATTTCCACTTCAGTACTGAAGTAAGGGAACCATCAGGCACTTCTTCAATCTTGTTTAGATTTATACTTAGAATTTAAAATGAACCAATTCAAGTAGCAAGGTAAGAAACAATGGGGAGAACCAGGTTAAACAATAGTTTTCAACACCTTGCTGCATAGATAGATCTGAACATGACCTGGCAGCTGTAGGCAGAAGAAGACAGGGTCAGAAAATTAAGATGAGGGCTGGGGATGTGTTTAGTTAATAGAGTACTTGCCTAGCATGTACAAAGCCCAGAGTTTGATTCCCAGGACTATATAAACCAAGTATGATGATGTATAATCTCAGCACTCCAGAAGTAGAGGTAGGGAGATCAGGAATTCAAGGCCAGTTCAGCCTATGTGAGATACTGCCTCAAAAATAAATAAATAAATAAACAAACTTTGTACTTGGGAGGTGAAGGCAGGAAGACTACAAGATTGAGTACACCCTGGACTACACAGCAAGATCCTGTCTCAAAAGAAAGTAATGGCTAGGCACATGGCATAAACCTTTAACACTAGACTCAGGCTAATCTCTGTCAGCCTATGGCTAGTCTGGTCTACACTGTGAACTCCAGGTAGCTGAGACTATATGGGAGACCTTGTCTCAACAAATGAATGTTTCTTGTGAACAAGTTTGCTACTTGGAAGAAGTGTGGGTACAGAAGTCCATAAGGATAGGGTCAGCAAATTAAGGATCTCAATCAAAAAAATGTCTAGAGCATTGGAATTGAAACTGGGTGGAAGGGTGGTGGGCAGAGGAGATTTTTGGAGGCAGAGTATTGATAGATGATGACAGCTATTCAGATCTGTGCCCCTTAACCTCGTTGACCCTCTAAACCTTTAAAACCCCCAATGCTCATGACTCACACAGACCACAGCCTCCAATTATTTAAGCACATTCGTTCTCGAATTCCTAAAATAGGGAAATCACATAATTCATGTTTTTAACTAATTTAAATTTGGTTCTATAGTCGGGGGGGAGGATGAAAACGAGAAAGAAAGTGCAATTTAAATAATACAGTTGCCTGAGTGCCTCATAGCTCCAGAGCGTGTGGGGAGGGAGGATGTGGTGGGAACCGTGCGGGTGCCATCTCCTGCACTGACTCAGAGCCCCTGAACCTCTTACTGTCTGAGCCTAACATCTAAAGGGCCCTCTCTTCTTTGGAAATATGGTTACTAAATTGGGACAACTACTTCACTTGCTCTTCAGAGTCAGAGTTCAAAGCTAACTGCAATTATGCACTTCTTTCCAAAAAACACCATGAGTGTTTTGACAAGTTATGTTTCTGTTTGTCTTTTGTTTTCAACAGCGTCTCATGTAGTCCAGATTGGCCTGGGACCCCCATATAACCCAGGCTGGCCTTCAACACGCTAAGTAGCAGATTATAACCTTGAACAACATCTTTCTTTCCTTCCTTCCTCCTTCCTTCCTTCCTTCCTTCCTTCCTTCCTTCCTTCCTTCTTCCTTCTTTCTTTCTTTCTTTCTTTCTTTCTTTTTCTTTCTTTCTTTCTTTCTTTCTTTCTTCTTCCAGGGTCTCACTATGTATCCCTGGCTGGCATGGAACTCTCTGTGTAGAGTAGATTTGTCTTAAACTGACAGATCCTACCTTCCTCAACCCACCAAGTTAAAGGCACTTACCACCATAGTCTGCTAGGAAAAAGAGTCCCTAAGGAAGAAAAACCTAGATGACATTGGTCTTGGGGCAGGTCTGTGGGTGATTATCATAACTGTTAATTGGTATAGGAAGACCCAGCTCATTTTAAGTGGCACTATTCCCTATACAGGGAGACCTGAACACCGTAAGACAGGACAACGGTAGCTGAGAGAGAGCAAGCAAGCCAAGTACCCACAAGTGTGCATTCTCTTTGCCCTTGACTATGGATGTGATATGACTAGCAAATTGACCTTCTGCCTTGACTTCCCTGAAAGAAAGGGTCATGGTATGTAACTGTTAGCCAGATAAACCTTTCTTCCCTTATGATGCCCTTTTCCAGGATTTGTCATGACTGAAATAAAAGCAGAACAGTAAGTTACCTCTCGTGCTTTATGTTTGAATTTATGGTGAAGTCTCTTTCTGTGAATCCTGGAGAAAATTACTGAGAGACAGGATGGTATTAAATCTGAGCTCAGTTGAGCCACTGGGAGGTAATATTGAGCACAGAGAGATCAGATATGAGAAAAGAGATCACACCACAGGCAAGCTGAGGCCTGAGCCATTTCAGAATTTAGACTAATGCTTTTATAGGGTGAATTGATTCTGCAGTTCTGTCTGCTTCAGAGACCATGGGGAGAATAAAAGGTTGCTTTGATAGAATTAGAGAATGTAGAGAGAGTATTTAATGGAGCACCAACAAGGCTTGAATAGATTTTTCTTTTTTTAAACATTTTTTTCTGCACAAGTAGAACATGTTTATTATAGAAAAAAAAATTAAATAATTCAAAATAGAAAAAACCCCAAGAACCTTGTAATCACACTTCAGAGACAACCATTATTAATATTTTGCAGCAAATCCCTTAAGTTAATTTCAACTCTCTCTGAACACACACCACATACATTTTTTCTAACAAATGTACTTGTATTGAATATAGTATATTATAACCTGACTTTTAAAAAGGTTAACATTTATTTTTATGTATGCATGTGTGTGGGTGTTTGCTCATGAGTGCAGTGCCCCTGGAGTTTAGAAGAGGGTGTCAGATCCCCTGGAACTAGGTTACAAATTTGCTTGACTGACAGGGGGTTGGGAACCAAACTCAGGTCCTTTGGAAGAGCAGTATGTGCTCTGAACCTCAGAGTTATCTGTCCAGTCCCTAACCTGATTTTGTAAGTAAGGCAAGGTCTCCTGCAGAGCTCTGTTATTATATGATTTACATAGCTCCATATTATCCATTGTCTTCATTTGGATTTTATTGCTGTGATGAAACACCAGGACCATTGCAACTCTTATAACGGACAACATTTGATTGAGACTAGCTTACAGTTTCAGAGGTTCAGTCCATTGTCATCACGGAGGGAAGCATGGCAGGATGCAGACAGCCTTGGTGCTGGAGGAGCCAAGCATTTTACACCTTGATCCAAAGGAAGCCAGGAGGAGACTGTCTTCCACCGGCAGCTAGGAGGAGGATCTCATCTGCACTGGGCATGGCCTGAGCATAGGGACCTCAAAGACCTCCCTCACAGTGACACACTTCTTTTAATAAGGCTACACCCCCACAGACCCCATGGGCCAAGCATTCAAACACAGGAGTCTATGAGCCCCAAACTTATCCAAACCATCACATCTATTATAACTCTAACCCCTGTTATTTTACCTTTCACATCTAGACCTTACATCTACCTGGAGTTGACTATTAGGTAAGACATGAGGTAGGGTCAAGTCTCATTTGGGAGTAGGTATATTTAGAACTGTTTGCTGAGAAGATTGTAGGGGCTTTGCCACCAATTAGTTAAATATCCATCTATGTGTGAGGCTGATTCTGGACTTAGTTTTACTTTGTTATTTTTTTTTTTTCTTTACCCCATACGTTTTATCTCAATCTTTATAGTGAGAGAGACAGATTCATACTGCCCAAGCTGTGCTTGAACTCACTGTGCACAGCCAAGAGCTTGACCTCCTTAACCTCATGCCTAAAATGCCCAAGTGATGAGATTGCACACACACCTAGCACAATAACTATACTTCCATTAAAAGAAAAGATATTAATATTGTTAGTATTCTGTCTAAACTCCACCCCCACAGTTATGTGGCAACAGCCAAGTAGGCCTAACCCACTATAAAAAGGGCTACTTGCCCTCGCTCCCTCCCTTTCTCTCTCCCTCTCTCTCTCTCTTGCTCTTTTGCTCTCTTGCACTTTTGCCTCTTGCTTCTCTCTTCCCCTCTCCCCCTTTTTCCACATGCTCATGGGTGGCCTCTACTCTCCTCTCTCTCTCTTTCTCTCTCTCCCCCTTTCTCTGCTTCTACTGCCCTCTTAACTCCCCTTCCCATGTCCTGAATAAACTCTGTTCTATACTATACGATGGCTGATCCCTAGGGGGAAGAGATGCCTCAGCATGAGCCCACTGAGACATCCCCTTCCCCCATACCTTACCACACTTCTACAGAACATACTCTCTTTCTGTTTATCTTTCTATAAACACATCAGATATCTTTGTGTGTGTGTGTGTGTGTGCATGTGTGTGGTGTGTACATGTGGTAGCATATGGAGGTCAGAGACCAATGTCGGGTGTTTTCTTCAATTGCTTTTCACTTTAAATTTTTTATTTTACCTTTATATTGTGTATATGTATGTATATGTACCTGTGAATATTTGTGTATGTTTGTGTGTGCGCATGTGAATATTTGTGTGCCATAGCACACATATGGAAGTCAGAGGACAACTTACAGGTCTTCGTTTTCTTCTTCTATCATGTAGTTCCTGGGGACTGAACTCCAGTCTTCAGGCTCAGCAGCAAGCACCTTGACCCACTTCATCTTCTGTTTTGAAATAGGCTCTATCCTGGGTTTTGTTGTGTCTTGTCATGTTAACCTGACACAAGGTAGAGAGTCACCTGGGAGGACAAACTTCAGTTGAGATAAGGTCTCATCAGGATTGCTTGTAGGCAAGTCTTCAGGGAGTTTTCTTTGCTGATTATTGTGGGTGGCCTAGCCCATGGAGGAAGAGGCGCTGGTGCCACCTCTGTGCAGGTGGTCCTGACCTGTATAAGAAAGTAGACTGAGCTGATTCAGTTCCTGCCTTACTTGAGTTCCCCCTCTAACTCCCCTAAGTAATGAACTGTAACTTGGAAGTGTAAGATGAAATGAACCCTTTCTTCCCCAGGTTGCTTTTGGTCATGGTGTTTTATCACAGCAGTAGAAACCTAACTAAGATGGGTCTTTTCCTCAACCTGGGACTCACTGATTCAACTTGATTGACTGGCCAGTGAATCCTTAGGATTACAGGTACACACCACTATGCCCAGTTTTCATGTGGGTGCTGGGAGTTGAACTCAGGTACTAATGCATTACAGGATATTTGAATCTTTTTCTTTTAGCATTCTGTCTAAACTCCACCCTCACAGTTACCTGGCAACAGCCAGATATGCTCCTCCCCACAGTTACCTGGCAATAGCCAGGTAGACCTGGCCTGCTATAAAAGGGTCTGCTTGTCCTCTCTTCTCTCTCTTACTCTCTCGATCTCTTGCCTTCTTGCTTCTGCTCTGTCCCCTCACCCCTTCCCCATGCCCTTCCCCTTTCTCCATGTACTCATGGCTGGCCTCTACTTCTCTATTCTCTCTACTCTCTCTATCTGCCTTTCTCTGCCTTTAGTATCCTTTTTAACTCCCCTCCCCATGTCCTGAATAAACTCTGTTCTATACTATACCATCATCGCTGGTCCTTCAGGGGAAAGGGATACCTCGGCATCGGCCCACTGAGACATCCCCTTCCCCCATACCTGACTATACATCTATAGAACATATCCCCTCTCTCTTTATCTTTTTATAAACACATCAGTTTCTAGTTAGGGTTTGGCTCAGCCCTTAGCACACACATTTAATCTCTCTGGCTGGAATACAGACATGTCCTGAGTATTTACCTTTAATCCCAAACAATGAAGGTAAAGTTAGTTTGAAGAAGGAATCACCCATGTTTGAAAGAGATGTCTAATTGAGTGGCAGAAAAAGTGATGAATCAGAATAAGATCTGATAGACTTGGATATGCCCAACTCTCACAAGAACAGAGAGGAAAGGGAAGCTACTTAAGGGAGAGATAGATAGCACAGGAGAAGAGAGTGCAGTACAGGAATACAGTAGAGTTCATGGAGAGCAGCACAGTAGAGTTGAGAGGGAGAGTAGAGCAGCAGAGAGAGGAAGAAGGAGGTAGTTTTACTGGGAGAGTTTAACAGAGACAGATTGAAGAGAGAACAAGGTAAAGACACAGGTAAAGACAGAATGAGCAAGAGAATGAGAAGGAGCCAGAAGATTAGAACAGATTGCTAAAGTTAGTTTGAGGCTAAGCAGAGCAGTTCAGAGGCTGAGAGAAGCCAAATTGAATCAGTAAGCCTGGAGAAGAGTTTGAACTAGAACAGCTGAGTTGAACCAGCCAGCCAGAGTTCAGAAAGAACAAGAAAGGGTGAGCTTATTCACAGCAAGTCTCAGAGGCTGAACATTTTAGGCCTAGGTCAGGTTGTACTGAGGCTAAAAACTTTCAGGACTAGGCCTAGGTTAGCAGACAGAGGCAGTAATCCTCTGAGAGGACAATTCTACATGAGAATAAAAGCAACATTGACACTAATGCCTGTACGACATTTTACTGACTGAGCCATCTCCCCAACCCAAGAATGTTGAGAGGTGATTGTGTAGGTCTTTCACTTCGTTTGTTAAACTTTATTATCTTGTGTGTGGGTATTTTGCCCAAACACATGTCTGTGTACCACTTATGTGCAGTGCCCATGGAGGTCAGAAGATGGCATTGGATCCTCCTTAACTGGAGTTAAAGAGAGTGTGAGCTGCCACGTGGGTGCCAGGACACTAACCCAGGTTTTCTGGAAGAGCCATCTCTCTAGTGCTTGCCTCCCCATCTTGGTTTTCCTCACCAGCAAGTGCTGATAGGGCTAAGGAGGCTGTGGTTTTGTAATGACAATGGCCCCATAGGCTCATGCCTAGGAGTGTTTGGCTCCTAGTAGGACAGTTTAGGAAGGATTCAGAGGTGTGGCCTCATTGGAGGAGTTATGTCACTACGGGTGGGTGCTGAGGTTTCAAAAGCCCATTCCAGGCCCAGCCTCTATTTCTACCTCTTGAGGATCAGATATAAGTTCTCAGCTACTGCTCCACTGCCATGCCTGTTTGCCTGTTGCCATGCTCCCCACCATGAAGATTGTGAACAAACCCTCTGAAACTGTAATCAAGCCTCCAGTTAAATGCCTTCTTTGTTCCCTCTTTTACTTAAAATGGATTTTTCCTCTCACATACACATCCTGACTATGGCTTAATCCCTTCCTGCACTCCTCCCAGTTCCTCCCTATCTCCTCTCCCATCTACCCCCTTTCTGTCTCTATTAAGAAATAAGCAGACTTCTAAGGGATAATAATAAAATAAAAAATAAAAATATGATAAGATAAAACAAAAACTAGCACATCTGAATGGCCAAAACAAACAAACAGAAGGGAAAGAACCCAAGAGAAGGCACAAGACAGATCTGCTTATTTGCACATCCAGGAATCCCATAAAACATTAAACTAGAAGCCATAATATACAAGGACCTATAGGGTAAAAAGAGATGAGAAAAAATATACTAGATTAAGGATATAAATAAAGAAAAAAAAAGATAAAATTTAAAGGCCAGTGACAGGTGCCTTTAATTTCAGCGCTCAAGAGGTAGAGGCAGGTGGATCTTTGAGTTTGAGGTCAGTCTGGGCTACAAAAAAGAAGGGGAAATCCCTGATACAACATTGTTAGGCAAGGAATTTCCAAAGATGCCACTGAGTTAGTTTTTGTTGGCCATCTTTTCCTGGGCATGCAGCCTACCATAAGATTAGTTTGTTTCCCCATTACAATTTCCTTGGAGGAAACTAAGTTTTCATTGCAAGTAGTTATCAATTAGAGATTGCTTCTGGGTTAGGGATGGGAATGCATGTCCACTTCTTTCAGCTCTAGGGCCTCTTGTGGTGCAGACTCACGAAATGTGCAAATACTGTGTATTCTGCTCAGTCTTGGTTCCTTGGTCATATGTACATTAACTATGGTGATTTAGAGAGCATTGTTTTCTTGGTGTTTTCTAACCTCTCTGGCTCTTATACTTTCTGTCTCCTCTGCTTCAAGATTTCTTGAGCCCTGAGGGGAGGGATTTGATGGAAACATCCTATTTAGGGCTAAGTCTCTCACTCTCTGCATATTATCTGGCTGTGGGTCTCTGTATTTGTTCTCTTCTACTGAAGAAGGAAGCTTCTCTGATGATGGGTGAGCAAGACCCTTGTCCATGGTATTGTAGAATGTCATTAGGAGATCTTTTTCCTATTTTCAAGAATTTTGTTTAAAAACCAACCTAAGACATAAGTGCATTGCTTTTGATAATGCATATTCCATGATGGGTAAGGAAGGCATTCTTGTTAGACCAACCTAAGACAGGCTCAATCTTGTTAATGAAATTAAAAAGGGGGAGAGGCAGAGAGCCTTTGGGGCTGCTTGGCAAGAATCTGACATGGGCCAAGGACAAGGAAATGGGCTGCTTGACAGGAATATGACATTGGCCAAGGACAAGGAAGTAGGCTTCAGGCAGGAATCTGACATTAGGCTAGAACAAAGAAGTAATTTCAGGCAAGAATCTAAATCTTAGGCTAGAACAAAGAAGTAATCTCAGGCAGGGATCTAAATATTAGGCTAGAACAAAGAAGTAATTTCAGACAGGAATCTAAATTTTAGGCTAGAACAAGGAAGTAGGCTTCAGACATGAAAATGACCTTGGGCTAGGACAGGGAAGTAGGCTCAGATACTCTGGTCATCCTGATAAGCCCTTAGAAACAGTGATTACGGGAGTGTTCATGTCATTGGGTTTAATGCTTTGCTTTTTCTTTGACTATTTGTGTTTATTGTCTTGCTTGTTCCTTTACTATTTGCATCTATTGTATTGCTAGACCCTCAACCTAGAACTGACCTTAATACATGCATGTAATTAAAATGGTATAAAAAGCATAAAGGAGGAGGGGGGATGGTATGGGGATTCTAGGGAGGGGAAATGGTGAAAGGGGATGACATCTCTATTGTAAATAAATAAAATATCCAATAAAAAGTCAGAAAAATAAATAAAATCAACAGTAAAATATTACTGAATATTAATGTAAGTGAATCTAGCCAAGACAATAGGAGCTGAAAAATAAGACCAAGATTTTGAAAGAAGAAAAACTCTCATTTTCACAGGAGATTATTTTTTAAATTAATTAGTATTTTCACTTATTCATTTTACATCCCACTGACTGCCCCCCTCCTGGTCATCCCCTCCCACATCCTTTCCCCATTTCCCTCTCCTCTCTTCTGAGTGGGTGGGGACCCTCCTGGGTATCCCCCCACCCTGGCAGTTCTAGTCTCTTCGAGGCTAGGCACTTCCTCTCCCACTGAGGTCAGACAAGGCAGCCAAGGAGGAAGAAATATATCCCATGTGCAGGCAACAACTTTTAGGATAGCCCCTGATCCAGTTGTTCTGGACTCACATGAAGACCAAGCTGCACATCTGTTACATATATGTGGAGAGACCCAGGTCCAGGCTGTGTATGTTCTTTGGTTGGTGGTTCAGACTCTGAGAGCCCTAAGGGTTCAGGTTAGTTGACTCTGTCTTCCTGTGGAGTCCTTCCACCTATTCTTCCATAGAGTCTCCAAGCTCCATCCAGTTTGGTGGTGGGTGTCTGCATCTGTCTGAGTCAGCTGCTGGTGGGGCCTGTCAGAGGGCAGCCCATTAGGAGTCATTTTATTACTTTTTTTTTTTTTTTTTTTTTTTTTTTTTAGAATAGTAGTATTTGGTTTTACCCAAGGTCTCTGAGTTATCTGGTCTCAGGTTCTTGATCACCCAAGCAGTGTCAGGTATGGGTTCCATCTTGTGGGGTGGGCCTTAGGTCTTACCAGATATTGGTTGGTCACTACCACAAGATTTGTGCCACCATTGCCCTAGCTTATATTACAGGCAGGACACCACTGTAGATCAAAGGGTTTGTATTTGGGTTGGTGTTCATATTTCTCCTTTGGTAGCTTGCTAAGTACCTTCCTGTACCAAAAGACACTAGCACATTGGGAAAAAGTCTCTATGTAGGCACTGATTTGACTTCTCCATGATCAATGAGTTGTGTATTGTCTTCAGTAATAGGGCCTTGACATCAGTTTCTGGAGAGCAACCTATAGTCTTGGTAACAGCCTGGGTTGTTTGGGGAATGGAACTTTAAATGTCACCCTTTAGCCATCAACTCAATTAGATGCAACTCAATCCTGATACTGGAAGCTTCATTTGATGAGAAGAGATGGCCAGTTGGGGCTCTGACTCCCCTACTAGTTGATGATTTCATTTAGATATCTTTCATATATGTTTATATTTCAGGAAGCTTCTATTGCATTAGGTTTTCATACTACCCCTCAAATGGCCCTTACTTTTAGCTGTGTCTCCCCATGTTCCTTCCCTTGTCCCCTCTCCCCCCTTCCCACTTTATTTTTCTGTTCCATTCCCTATCCATAACTATCTACTCTATTTCCCTCTCCTAGGAAGATCTGCTCCCCCCACTCCCTTACTCTATACCTAATGACTTCTTTTAGGTTGCCTTGGTCATGGAGTCTCTTCATAGTAATAGAACAGTAACTAAGGCAGAGGAAAAGGAATCCTTAAGCACTGTTAGCAGAATGTAATGCTAACACACACTTTGAAAAACAGTTTGCTACTACATGTTAAAGGTTCATATACTCTTTGACTCAGAAATATACTCTTATCTATATACCCAATAGAAATTTCTGCATGGGGGGGGGAAGAAATTTCTGCATAGAAGTGTCAACAGCTATACAAGAATATTCTTAGCAATATTATTCTTTTTGAGATAAGGTTTCTTTGTATAGCTTGATAGTAGTGGAACTTGCTCTATAGACTAGGACTGGCCTTGAACTTACAGAGATCTGCCTGCCTCTTCCTCCCAAGTGCTGGAATTAAAGGCATGGACCACCACTGCCTGGCTCAAATTAATTTTTAAGAAATAAATCTGAAGCCAGTTGTGTGTGGAAGACACTTTTAATCCTAGCAATCACAAGGGACAGAGGCAGTGGACCTCTGTGAGTTGAGGTTAGCCTGCTCTACATAGCAAATTCCAGCCTAGCCAGGGCTACATAGTGAGGCCCTGCCAACAACAAAAACAAAAAGAGTAGAGGGAGAAAGAAAGTCTGAAAATAACTCAGTGTCTTTCAATCATAGAACAGATCAAAGCACAGTGGTACATTCTTCCACAGAGCTATAGAAATAAATGGGCCCAGTGTGAGAGGCAATGTCTCTATGTCCCTGTTTTAACTACAGCTCCTGCTAAGGGGGTCCTTTATGGCTTCAGGTTCCCATGGTGCTAGTACCACATTTCTGTCTTTCATGTTAGAGGCTTAGCAGTAGTAACAGCTTCTCACTGTGTTGAGTCTGTGAGTGTTATGATTCCGCCCACATCTCTCTGTGCAAGCTATTCCTTCACTTTCTCATGGAATCATATATGGTGAATTCTGTTATATATGACCCTGAATGACATCTGTACACATCCAAACTTTTCAAGTACATGCAGGTTACCATATTATATATGTAATTATTTTTATTTCTAATTTTTAAAAGATTTTTATTTTATTCACATGGGTGTTTTGCATGAATGTATGTCTGTGTGTTCCTGGTACTCATAGAGGCCAAAAGAGAGCAAGAGACAGTTGCGAGCTGCTATGTGGATTGGTAGGAATTGAACCAGGTCCTCTGGAAGAACAGCTAGTGCTCTTTACTGAGCCATCTCTCTAGCCCCTGCAATTATTTATTTTAAAGCTTTTTGTTCATTTTTTATTTGTTTTTATTAGACTTTTGATACAATGTATTTTGATATTTGCTTCCTGTCCCCTACTCCTCCTAGATCCACTCTTCTTCCCTACCAACCCAACTTTGCATCCTCTTTAGTTTTTTTTTTTTTTTAACTCCTCATGTTCAATTTATGGTACCCAATACTCTTAGGTGTGTGCCCTCCACTGGAACATTGTTAGCCCACCTGGAGCTGCACCCTTAAAGAAAACTGACTCTCGGGGCTGGAGAGATGGCTCAGTGTTTAAGGGCACTTGCTGCTCTTCCAGAAGACCTGGCTTTAGTTCCTAGCACCCACGTGATACCTCACAACCATCTGGAACTCCAGTTGCAGGGATCCAGTGCCCTCTTCTGGCCTCTGAGGGCACCAGGCATGCATGTTATTATAGAACAGACAATATACGAAGATAAAATACCTATATAGATTATTTTTAAATTGAATAAAAAGAAAACTGAATCTTCCTCTCCTGGAAGCTGTCAACTGCCGGTAGCTCCTCAGGGGAGGAGAGACTTTATGCATCTCCCCCTCCATGATGGTATTTGCTTGGCTTGAGTATCACAGGTCTTGGGCATGAAGTCACAACTGCTGTGAGTTATATGTCAGCTGCCCCACTGCTGTCTGGGAAATACCATTTCCTCATATTCATCCACCACCTCTGGGCTCTTTTTCTCTTTTCACCATCTCTTCTGCAGTGATCCGTGAGCCTTGGGAGGAGGTATGATGTAAAGAGCCCACATACACAACTATTCAAATGTCTTGTATGACGAAACCTTACAATTTGTTTTTTTGAGACTGGTCTCATGTAGCCCAGACTGTCCTCAAATTCTTGATGCAATTCCAGGATGACCCTTAGCTCCGGATCCTCTTGCCTTCTCCTGTCAAGTGCTGATATTATGGGTGTAAGCCGCCCTGCTCGGTTTATGCAGAGCTGGGGAAAACCCAGGGTTCACACATGCTAGGCAAGCACTCTAAAATCTGAGCTACAATGCCAGTTCCCAAGTCTTCTTTTCACTCAGATGATCAGGCTCTGAACGCTGCTTGAAATAACTTCGGGGTTGGACCTTTAATCCACATCTGAGGCAGAGGCAGCGATTTCTGATTGAGTCAGCCTGTGTTAACAGATGAGTTCCAGGCAGCCGTAGTGAATATGGTTCGAAAAAAAACAAAAAAACAAACAACAAATAAAAAGGCAGAAATCAACGGCTTGTCTGTAGAAAACATGTAACAGATACATCTAGTCCGGTAGGTGCTTTGTTAATGTTGAGCTCTAAAGCTATGTGAAAGGCATTGTCCTAGAGTGACATTTACAGCCTGTGAAACAATTGAAAAGTGGGGCCTGGAGGGAGCCCTTGGGTCACTTGAAGATGTGCCTTCAAAGGAATTGTGAGACTTCAGTCTCTACTTTTTTTTTTTGATCCCTACTTTATGAGCTGAGTGATTTCCTCTATGATATGCTCCCTGTCCTTACCACCTTCCCTAATTGCTTTCTGTTACCATGATATAACAGTGGCCAGAAGCAACTTGAAAGAGCTTATTTGCCGGGCGGTGGTGGCGCACGCCTTTAATCCCAGCACTTGGGAGGCAGAGGCAGGTGGATTTCTGAGTTCGAGGCCTGACTGGTCTACAGAGTGAGTTCCATGACAGCCAGGGCTATACAAGAAACCCTAGTCTCAAAATACAAAAGAAAAACAACAAACAAAAAAAAAAAAAATGAAAGAGCTTATTTGGCTTACAGGCCACAGTGTCCACCGCTGAGGGAAAACAAGCAGGAGCTCAAGGAAGGAACCTGACACAGGAACTGAAGAAGAGACTATGGAGGAAGGCCATTTACTGGTTTGATCCCAAGTCAGCTATCTTCCTTTTGATAGCCGGAGCCCACTTACCTAGGGATGGCACCACCCATAGGGGATGGGCTCTCTTAATCACCTAGCAATCAAGAAAATGTCCCACAGACATACCTACTGGCCAATTTGATGGAGGCAATTTTCAATTAATGTTCCTTCTTCTGGGTGTGTCAAGTCAACACCTAACCTAGCCTAACCTAGCCTAGCCTAGCCTAGCCTAGCCTAGCCTAGCCTAGCCTAGCCTGGCCTAGCCTAGCCTAGCTAACCTAACCTAGCTAACCCAACCAGAACACCATCCATCCTTAGACTCAGAGCAGATTTGTTTGGTCTTAGATGAGAATCTCCAAAGCTGAGTCAGAGCAAACCATTTCTCAATGCAAGTGAATCATTTCAGCAGTTGCATGGCAGCCACATTTTGCTGATTTCCATGGCAGTCATGGGCAGATATCAGGAACAGTAAAAGGCTGTACTTAGATGCTGCTCTCTACTCCAGGCTGCATGTTACAATCACCTGAGAGCTTTAGTTCTCACTGTATCTTTTTCAGTCCCAGGGATGGAACTGAGAGCCATATGTATTCTATGTACAGTAACTCTACAACACTGGGAATATATATTAATATATGTTATATTAGTATATTATATATGTGGTAGTTTGAATATACTTGGCCTATGGGAACTGGCACTTTTAGGAGGTGTGGCCTCATTGGAATAGGTGTGGTCTTGTTGGAGAAAGTGTGTCACTGTGTAAGTGGGCTGTAAGGGCTCCTAATGCTCAAGCTCCCCCAGAGTGGAAGAGAACCTCCTCCTGGCTGCCCATGTAAGCAAGTCTCCTTTTTGATGCCTTTGGCTCAAGATGTAGAACCCTCAAGCTCCTTCTCCAGCACCATGTCTGCCTGGATGCTGCCATAGTCTCACCATTGTGATAATGGACTGAACTTCTGAAACTGTAAGACAGACCCAATTAAATGTTGTCCTTAGTAAAAGTTGCTGTGGTCATGATGTCTCCTCACAGCAATGAAACCCTAACTAAGACAACATATTAATAGTAAATATAGTATTTATATCTAAATGAATTAAATGAAGACTCGATTTTTAGAAAAGTGTAATGACTCACAGATATAATTTCAACATCTGAAAGGCTGAGGCAAGAGGATCAGGAGTTCAAGGATAACCTGGACAAGAAGACCCTTTCAGGGGCTAGAGAGATGACTCAGTTATCAAGAACACTTGCTGCTCTTGAAGGGGACCCAGGTCCAACTCCTAGTACCCATACAGAAGCTCACAACCATCTATAACTCTGATTTTCATGGGCACCAAGCACACACATGGTGCACATACAAACATGCTAGCAAAACAGTCACACATAAAGTTAATAACTCTAATAAAAAATTTAAAAAGATAGAGCCTGTGTCAAAGAACGACAATTGCAGTACAGTGAGATACCATAGAGTAGCAGCGGACAAACAAATTCATGCCTTAATAAATTATTTAAAGATGCACTCTGTTCAATTCAAACAATGAAACTTCCAGGCAGGCTGGAAGCCCTTCAGGACAACCAATCAAGCTCTAGCCTCCCTCTTTCCAAAAATAAATGTTATCCTATTAACCTCTTCATCTTTCTTATCTTTCTTATAAGGTTTTTTTTTCACCCAAATGTGCATCTTACCTTATCGTTTAGTCTTGCCCATTAAAATGCATATCTTCTAGAGGCTGAGGAGCCAGCTTAGTTGGGGATGTCCTTGTCCTGTAAGCATGAGGACCTGAGTTTGATTTCCAGCACTGGGTAGAAACTGGCTTGTGGTGTGAGCACCGGGATTTAGAGACAGGAGATCTCTGGTGCTCACTGGCCAGACAGCCTAGTCTGACCTGTGAACTCCAGACCAATGACAGATAAAAAGGTAAGGTCTAAAACAATTAAATTTTATTTATTTATTTATTTATTTATTTATTTTTTGTTTTTTTGAGACAGGGTTTCTCTGTGTAATCCTGGCTGTCCTGGAACTCACTCTGTAGACCAGGCTGGCCTCGAACTCAGAAATCCACCTTCCTCTGCCTCCCAAGTGCTAGGATTAAAGGCTTGCACCACCACTGCCCAGCTTAAGTTATTTTTAAAACATTTATTTGTGCATAGGGGGCAGTGGGTAGAGCGGTGTGCTGTGACAGAAGACAACTTGCAGGAGCTCTTTCCACCATGTAGGTTCTAGGGATTGAACTCAGCTTATCAGGCTTGGTGACAGGGTCCCTTACCCAGTACTAGAGGCTGGTTTCTTTCTGGGTCAGCCTAGATTTCATAGTGAGTTACAGGTCAGCTAGTACTATATAGTGAAACGTTGCCTCAACAAACAAAAATGTGTAGTACATATCATCAGAGCACATAGCTATAGTGAATACAGTACAATAACATACATACATACATACATACATCATACATACATATATTTATTTCCAAAATAAAAAAAAAAAAAAAAAAAAAGAGAGGGACAACTGGTTGACCTCCCATTATTAACTGTAAAGAAAAAGGGACAACTGGTCGACCAGACATGGGGGGGGGAAGGAAGGAGTACGAGACAACTGGTCGACCCTGTGTATTTTATATATATTATATATATATATATTATATATATATATATATAATACCCTCACTGTGACTTTACAGGAAGTGTGCAGTGAGCGACTGTCTCCTGTCCTCGCATATAAGTCCCTGCAGCCATTTTTACAGTCTGAAGCTCTTTTTCATGTACATTTCTTAGGAAAGGCTCATGATAATATTATTGCTTTCTTTTATGTGGGCATCAGACTCTATCCTTATACTTAAAAGTGAAACCTGTTGGATGTGAAATCTGTATTTTAGCCTTTTCCCTTAGGTACACTCCTCCTTCCTTTTTTTTCCTCCTAACTTAAAGTATTATAAAGATGTCTGATGAAAATCTGATTTTATTTATTTATTTATTGGTTTTGTTTTGTTTTTTGGAGACAGGGTTTCTCTGTGTAGTCCTGGCTGTCCTGGAACTTACTCTGTAGACTAGGCTGGCCTGGAACTCAGAAATCCGCCTGCTTCTGCCTCCCAAGTGCTGGGATTAAAGGCGTGCGCCACCACTGCCCATCTTGATTTTATTTTTTAAGATTTTTAACTTAAAAAATAAAATTAGTGCTACTTGTATGCATATGATTTCAGGGCTGACTGCTTGGTATTGGATAACCAGTTAGGAGACTTGTCCCTAGAGTAGATGGAGTCTCTATTCTTGATATTCCTTAGGTGTTTGTGGTTTTGTCTAGGGATGGGCCCCATGAAGTTTGCTGCTTCATGGTAGCATGTCTATTGGTTTTGTACTCATTCAGGTCTGTTTAGGCAGCCATATTAATGAGGTATAGTGGGCAAAGCTTTCCTGTTATTTCTTGGAAACACTCAGAGCAGACTTTGAGTTTGTTGCCTTAGACACTCGACCACCCTGATACCTCAGTTTTTAGGTTTCTTAAAAGTCACATAGGGAGCAGGGAGAGGATGTTTTAACAGTTAAGAGCATTTGCTGTTCTTCCAAAGGACCTAGGTTTGATTTCCTGCGCCTGCAGGTCAATTCACATCTGTCAGTAACCCCAGTTCCTGCTGCCCTCTTCTGGCATCTGTGGGCACTGCATAACTGTGGTGCATGTACATACAAGCTCAACAATATATATAAAATAAATTAGATAATTTTTTAAAAAGTCAAATGAGAGCTGGCCAGCGGTGGCGCACCACTGCAGTCACCGCGCTCTGGAGTCCGAGGCGGTCGGCTGTCTCTTCTGACGGAGTTTGAATCCCGCCTGTGCTTGCTCACAGGGGGGAAAAAAGTCAAATGAGGACATATAAATGGTTCCATGAGTAGATGCACTTTTGCCAAGTCTCATGACCAGAGTTTGATCCCTGGGAACAACAGAGTAGAAGAGAACTGACTCCTGCAAGTTGTCCTCTGGCCCACCATGTATGCCTTGGCACATGTGCCCTACCACTGCAAAATACATATACATACATACATACATACATACATACATACATACATAAAATATAACTTTTAAAAAGACACATTTTTCCTCCAGATATCCAGGGATTTATTTTTTATTTTTCCTTAAAGTCCATTAACATTAGGATATATTCGGGTGAGTGATTCCACACATTTAGTTCTCCCTTTACATAGTGTTTTAGTTAAGAGTTTCATTGCTATGAAGAGACATTATAACCATGCAACTTTTATAAAAGAAAACATTTAATTTGGGGTTGGCTTACAGTTTGAGAGATTTAGTCCATTATTGTTCTGGAGAGAAATATGGCACTGTGCAGACATGTATGGTTCTGGAGAAGGAACTGTGAGTTTACATCTTGATCTGAAACCAGCAGGAGACTGTGTGGAGCTCGAGCATAGGAGACCTCAAAGCCCACCCCCACAGTGATGCACTTCCTCTAACAAGTTTACACCTACTCTAACAAGGCCACACCTCCTAATAGTGTCACCATTAGGTATCAGGGCCATACCTATTCAAACCACCACACACAGACACTCCCAAATCCTTTTTTAATTTTCAGCAAAATTAAGTTTCTGTTTGTTTGAGGCAGGGTATGGCTATTTATCCCAAGATGGCTTAGAGTTCATTGTATAGCTCAGGCTGGCTTTAGTTCGCCATTATCCTCCTGCCTCAGCCTCCTGAGAAGATGGGAGGCCCACATAGCACACCTGACAGCAATGAAAATCTATTCTGCAGCTTTGCCTTGTGTGACCACTTTCCTCTTTCATTTTGTCACTTGAAATTTTCACAACCCTATTGTTATTATATACACACATTCCATGGCACAAGTGTGGAGAACAACTTTGTGGGCTGCTTTCTTTTCCATTCTTTTGTGGGTCTCAGGGATTGAACTCAGGTTGTCAGGCTTTTGCTGCAAGCCCTTTTCCTGTTGAACCATTTCACTGGTCTCTTTTTATGATTCTCAATTTCTTCTTTATTTCAATTTTTTTTCTCATTTTGATTTCTAGACATTTCTCTTCAGGAATTAGCTGTCCCCTTTTACCTGCTTTTCAGTCTTTTTCTGTTTCAATTGTCATCTGCAAAGTGACTTTTTCCTTTTGATTTTATCCTTTCTTGAGCTGTCACCCAATTTCTGAGTTCTATTCTGGTTTATGTTGTTCTCTTAGTGTGCTCTAGCTTATCCTGGAATAGCAGGGCACACTTTTATTTGGCTTGCTCTTATTGCTTGGGGGATATAATTCCACTGGCTTTTCTTTTTTCTTATAATAATTTTGTGTGGGACTTGATTCTGGCAGTATTTTGTTTTTTATTTTTAATTTTTGGTGAAATTAGTTTTTCTGGACCTCCAAAAATGTGACAGTGTGGATGGACTGGGAGAACATTGTGTTAACAAAATAAGCCAGCCACTTACAGACAAATGCTAAAGGATTTCACCCACATGTAGAATCTTAAAAAGGAGGATTAGAGAGAAGATCAGTTGGCAAGTCGGTAAGGGACTAGCCATAAGTTTAGGATTTGGGTTGAGATTCCCAGAACCCACTAAAAAGCCAACATTGGGGTCTGTGTATATAATCCCAGCCATAGTGAGGTGTTTTACAATGATCAGTAGAGACAGCCTGACCTATTAGTGAAGTTTCAGGCCAGCGAGAGATTTGTCTCAAACAAAAGGAGGAGGGAAAAGAGGAGGAGGAGGAAGAAGAGGAAGAGGAAGAGGTTGGGATTGGAGTTCGGTAGTGGAGTGTTCACATGCATTAGGTCTTAAGTTAGATCTCCAGTATTGGCCAAAACAAACAAGCAAACAAATGGTAGAAGGCACATGAGGACCAATACCCAATGCTGTCCTGTGATCTACTCTCTGTCTCTGTCTGTCTCTGTTCTCTGTCTCCCCCCCCCTTCTCTCTCTCTCTCTCTCTTCTTTCCCCATAGAAGTAGAAGTTACACAAGTTGCATAGTTGAACAGTGGTTCCTGGAGGAGGATAGAAATCAGATAAAGAGATGGATGAAGATTGGTCTGTGGGCAGGGACTGAACTCAAGTCATTAGGCTTGCATAGCAAGCCCTCTTCCTGCTGAGCCATTTTGATGGCCCTCTTCCTGTCATTTTACATTTCTCCTTTACTTCTTTTTTTTTCCAGGTTCAGAAATTTCTCTCAGGAATTAGCTGCCCCTTAATCCTGCACTCTTTTCAGTTCAGTCTTCCTGTATTAGATAGGAAGGAATAAGTTCTACACAGCAGGATGCTTGCATGGAATGGCAGAACACTCTTTTTTTGTTGTTTGTTTTTGTTTTTTTCAAGACAGGGTTTCTCTATGTAGCCCTGGCTGTTCTGGAACTCATTCTGTAGACCAGGCTGGTCTCGAACCCAGAAATCCACCTGCCTCTGCCTCCCAAGTGCTGGGACTAAAGGCATACGCCACCACTGCCCAGACAAAACACTCTTTCAAAAGAGCTAGAAGATGGGATTTTGAACTTCTCACTAGAGATGACAAGCCATTAAGGTAATGGAAGGGCTGGAGGGATGACCCAGTGGTTAATAGCACTTGTTGCTCTTGGCAGAGGACCTGGATTTGGTTCTCGATATCCACATGATTGCTCACAACCATGTGTAACTCCAGTTCTAGGAATCTTTGCCTTTTTCTGATCTCTGAGGGCACTAGACACATATATACTCATGCAGGCAAAATAATCACACACATAAGTCAAATAAAATAATCATCTAAAAATGCTTAAGGTGATGGATATATCACTTGTTTTGATCTTTAAACAATTTTACATGGGTCAAAACATAAGATTTTACTCCATAAAGTGTATGATCATTATATGTCAATCAATCAAAACAAAAACAAACAAAAGCCAAACCAAATCAAATAAAAAAATAAACCAACAACAATAACAGAACAACACACATACACACAAAACCCCACCAAAAACTAAACCAAAACAAAAAACCCAAAAGCCCAAACCCAGGTCACGGATCAGGAAAGCCCTTCACAGAGCGCCCTCTTCTGTTGTGTTTGTGTAGTGTTGAAACATGTGGCTTGCTTTCTTCCTGGGATTCTCTGCCACCACTCCCCTCCCCAATTTATATCTAATTTTTCTATTTGTTTATAATATCCTGTCTCTAAAATTATCTTGTTTATTATTATATATTTATTTGTTTGTTTATTCTGAGACAAGATTTCACATAGCTGAAGATGACCTCAAATTTCTGATCTTCCAGTCTCCACCTCCATCAAGTGTTAGGATTACAGTTCTGGTTTTGAAGTTCAAATTGAACTGAGCATGTTGTATCTTTATTTTCTGACTATGGCATTCCTTTTTTTTTTTTTTGACTATGGCATTCCTAAGTCATAAATATTTTCTGTGTTTTTTATTTTGCTATTTAGTGGTTTTGCTGTTTTTTATTGGGAGATTTGTAGGTACTGAGAAGTTAGACTGTGGCTACCATTGCCCCTTCTCAGAATTATTAAGTAATTGCCAATGATTTGAAGTCTTTCTCTTTCCTTTCTGCATCTCCTCCCTTCTCTCCTGCCTCATGTATACATGAGTGTGCACTCCTTGTGTCTACTCAGTTAACACATGCTCTAAACCTGGTTCTATTTTTCTCTAACTGTATTCACATGATCATATATGCATATAAGAATTATGTGTGTAAAAGTTTCTGTTAGTAAAAAGAGATAACTCTACTTAGGACATTTTTTCCTCACCATGCTCTCCTTAGCAACATTCCAAGAAATCCCTCCAAAATACTATTTGGATTGTCTTTCTTTTTAATAACATGTGGAGATCCCTCTGGGCTATGCCAAATTCAACCATGTTTTTTACTGTTGGTCTTCCCTTTGTTAATAGAGTTTGCATCAGTAATAAATATCCTTTCATTAGATTTTTTACACACAAGCGGGGCTTTACTCCTATGGGACACTCCTGAGAGTCGCTGCTTGTGTTTCTGATTGTTGTGGGATGATGAGTCACTGCAGTCCTCAGCAGCCGTCTTTGAGCATGCCTTCCTATAGGAGAGAGAATGGACTATATAAAAAGCTGAGTCCTAGCCTTGGATTGTACACCTGCTCAGGACTCAGCCAAACCACACAAACCAGGTGAATAGAGGCTGGCCCAGCCATAGCAACAGCGAAAGTCATAAAACCAGGACAGCTGCTTGACAAAGATCCAGCAAAACTGATCCAAGTGATTTGATCACTGTTGTGTGGTCTTCCACTTTTCCTCATGATATCCATATGTTGCATATTTGAGGGCTTTTAAAAAACTATTTGTACTACTTGGGATATTGGATTGATAGAAATTTGAATCATTTATGCTTTTTCCCAGGAGTACTTACTGCTTCTAAGCTTCCCCAGGCAAATCCTGAGCGTACTACCCCTCCTGCTTCCAGGGAGATATCCTTATCTGCCCCACTTGAAGGTCTTCCTTATGCCCTGGAGATTGTGACTCAAATAAAGACACTAGAGGTCCTCCAGGCTCTGACTCCATCTGCCCTGTACTTACTTAGGAACAGATGATCAGAACAAAATAAATTTAAAAAGGTAAACTCCTCGGTGGGCTAGAGGAGTTGGCAGATCAGATTAAAAGCCTCTTCCTAATATACACTCTGACCATTAAGATTTTATAATACATTGCTTGGGACATGACAATCTGCCCAGGCTACCTTGGAGATGTCTTCCTATCTAGTGCCCTTGAAACCACAAGATTCTTACATATTGGGTTATGGGGTTGATGAGGGAAAGTGATTGTAAAGTTAACTCTGTTCTGTCTCTGTTTATCAATGATGCCTAAACTTATGACCAAGAGGAAGTTAAAACACATGTTCAGAGACAAAAATGTTCTGGAACACCATGAGTCTATACCTGCCTATTGAGCTCTGTATAAAGAAGCACACTGACTGCCAGTCAGTCAGGATGCAAAATCCCCCTGAACCCATGCCTGACTCACCCCTCCCTAGCTGACTCCTTATCTCCTTGTCTGGACCTGGTCATTGCTGGGGCTGGCCTCCTGGTAAGGAGCCATGCTATTATGTGGCAAAAGTACTGGCACTTAGGGGGAGTGGTGGCTGTGATGAGCTTTCTTTTCAGTCTTGTCCTTAAGTCTCATATAAATCTGAAAAAGGTAGCGATAGCTATGGGTTTTGGGTGGGATCTTCTGTAAAGACAGGTGTTTCTTTTGGCTGTACTGTAACCCCAAGTTGTTCCAAAAATTTTGAGGTGGAATTTTAGGGGCTGGGAAAATGTTTGCTGTGCCCACAAGAGGATCTGAGTTTGTTCCCTTAGAACCTACAGAAAACTCCAAATGCAACAGAATGTGTTTGTAATAATGATACGAGGGAGGTGGAGAATGGAGGATCCCTTGGCTGGTTGACCAGACCAGCTAGGCAAATTAGGGTGCTCAATGGGAGACTCTGACTAATAAAAAAAATGAGATTAAGGGGTTAGAGGGGTGGCTTAGCAGCTAATAATGCTTTTTACTTTTGCAGAGGACCAGAATCAGATTCTTAGCTGCTCATGACCACCTGTAAGTCCAACTCCAGAGGATTCAATACTTGGTTCTGGCTTCCCTGACCACTTTAACTAGGTGGAGAGCCAGGTGTGGTGGTATATGCCTTTAATCCAAGCACTAAGCAGAAGCAGAAGCAGAGAAGCAGAAGCAGAAGCAGGAAGCAGAAGCAGAAGCATGAAGCCAGGACAGTTAAGGATACAAGAAGATCCCTGGAGAGATAACTCAATGGTTAAAAGTGCTTAATGCTCTGTGTGGACCTGTATTTAATTCCTAGCACTCACCTAGGCTAAAACTCTGTAAATTCTAGTCCTAGGTTCTGATGCCTCTTCTGTCTCTGAGGGTGCTGAGTGCATATGATACACATACTACATGAAAGCTAAAACACACATCACACCGAAAGGGAACATAAAAATAAATCTAAAAAAGATTGTGCTAGCTCGGTGTGGCTCTCAGTCGCTACTCTCTGCACTCAGGAGCCAGAGGCAGGTGAGTCTCTGCACTTGAAGCCTAGCCTGGTATACAGAGTGAGTTCCAAGTCAGCCAGGAGTACATAGTAAGACCCTATTTTAAAAAATAAAACAAGCGGGCAGTGGTGGCCGCACGCCTTTAACTCAGCACTTGAGAGGCAGAGGCAGGTGGATTTCTGAGTTTGAGGCCAGCCTGGTCTACAGAGTGAGTTCCAGGACAGCCAGGGCTACACAGAGAAACCCTTGTCTCGAAAAACAAAATAAATAAAACAAGAGTCAACAAACTTAACAAACAAAAAAGGCTCTATATTACTAATAATTAATATTAGTATATTAACAGGGCTCTATTAAAATATTTTTATGAATATAATGTATTTTATGCTCATAAAATCTGCTGGTTAAAATAAATAACCAAGACCAGTTATGACTACAATATTTCATGAAAGGGGAAAGTGAGGTTGGCTATTCATCAGGGGTACAGTTAAATCTGCAACAATATATTTAATATCAGAGGATACTTTAAAATGTCACTGATTCTTTCTTGCAAGTAGAAGCCTCTTCCTACCTGATGTTAACTACTCTTGGGTAGTTGAAATCCCTTTTCTTCCTTTCTTCTACTGTTTTCTGGCAAGTGGATGCTGATCTTAGACTATGCCTCTTCCCTTCCTCTCATTATATCACAATCTTCAAGTAGAGCTAAATTGTCTCATCTCCCAGGGGGCCAATTATGAAGTCAAATCCTATTTAGCAAATGAAGTGCATGTTTTTTTTCTTGCTAATTTATTTCAATAGACATGGATAAATGTATATGGATATAGAGTCCCAAAAAATTAGCAATATGCTTTTTAAAAAGTAGTTTACACACATTTCTTTATCTTTATTTTATATGTATGTATGTACACCTGAGTATGTATGTGACAACAGGTGTCCTGGGTTACAGGTGTTGTGAGTTGCTCAAAGTGGGTACTAGGAACTGAACTTGTGTTCTCTGCAAGAGCAGCAAACGTTCTTAGCAGCTGAGCCAGCTTTCTAGTGCCAGCAACACACTTTTAGCTGCTTTCAATTTATTTGATTTTAGAGAGTCTGGCTGCTTGGTTGTAGTGGGAAAGGTAGCTGATGCAAGGTGAAATCAAAATACATACCAGAAATGAACCACAAAGTGAAACAGAGAAAACCAGAGACAAGGTTCTGGAACTTGTTTTTATCCAGTATGTATGCATCCCTTACCCCTTGCCTAAAAAACTTACCTGGGAAGGTTCAGAGAACCTTTTATCTGGGCTTAAAAAAATGGAATAGGGGCTGGAGAGAGACTCAGTAGTTAAGGGCATTTGCTGTTCTTTCAGAGACCTGGGTTTGGTTCCCAGCACCTATACATGGTGGGTCACAGATGTCTGTAACTCCAGTCCCAGGAGATCAGATACCATCTTTTCACTGCCTCAGGCACCAGGTGCCTGAATGGTGCACAGACATACATATAAAATATTCATACACTAGAATAAAAATAAGTAAATCTGAAAATACTGAAATGGAAGAAAATGTGAATCATGATAGTCTTCTATTGAAATGTCCATTTGGATTTGTTGTAGAGCTGATGATATCATAAGAAGCAGAGACCACAAAGTGGCTCTTAACAATGGAGAAGGTGGGTCTGACTACCTGATGGGTTCATGGTTGAAATGATAATCAAAAATGTTGAGACTCAGAAAACTTTGATGTGGTTCCTGCCAGCACAGAGGGCCAAAAGGACAATGTACTGATGTTCTACTTTAATCTTAAAACCTGAAAAAGGAGGAGGAAGACGAAAAGGAGGAGGCCCTTTTAAGCACATGAAGAGTCCTGACTTCTAATAAATAAAACAAAAAATCCTGGCTTCTCCACCTCTTTCCCATTTCTGAGTCAGGACTTTGAATGAAAGTGATCGGGTACCCTGTGTCACTCAGAAACACACAGCAATTCTTATTCTCTGTCTTTCCCAAAGGGACACATACCTACTCACCATGGTAACGGAACCTGGCAAAAGAGAAATAAGTAGACCTCCAGGAATTGTATCTGGCTCTAAACCAAAGTTGATTTACCTTTGGATCCTGAGTTCACTATGGGACATCATAGCAGTGGGACTTAGGAGAGCTTGGTGATTCCTCTTGGGTTGATACTATAGGTCTGTGTGTGCAAGTATGTGTACAAGTGGGTGCAAGTGTCCAGAGGTCAACATCAGGTGTCTTCCTCAGTCTTTGTCTTATTTTTTTTCTTTTTTATATTTAGTTTTTTTTATGGGCATGAATGTGCACTATGTGCATGCAGGTACCACAGTGGTCAAAGGAAGGCATCACATCCCCTGAAACTGGAGTTATAGGTAATTGTGAGCCACTGTGTAGGTGATAGGACCCAAACCCTCTGCAAAAGCAACAAAGAGCTCTTAACTGCTGAGCCATTTCTCCACCCTTTCTATCTGATTTTTCGAGATATCCCATTGAATTTGGAGCTCAGCTAGACTGACTGGCCTGTGAGCCCCAGGGATGCTTCTATCTCCTCTTTGCCAGCTCTAGGACTACAGGGACTTGCTACCACACCTGGTTTAGACATGGATGTGAAGATCTAACTCAAGTCTTAGTGCATGCACAGCAGGCTCTTACCCACTGAGCCATTTCCCCAGCCATTGGCATTCTCTTCACAGTGGCCCAATGGATCTTCAAATACTTCCTGTGATTATTTTCCTAGTTTTTGAATTCTATGCTTGAATTAGAGATATCCAGCTATCCACAGAAAAATACACATTGCTCCCTGACTTTAAAATTGTCTATGTGGCAGAAGGTTATGAAGTATTGTTCTGTGGCAGAAAGGGCTTAACGAAGTACTGTGGTAATTCCCTTAGCTACTATAATTATAAATTAAAGGAAGTTTTTGTTTGTTTTCTGAGACAGGTCTTACTATGTACATCTGGTTGGCTTGGAACTTCCTATGTAGAAAACAGACTGGCCTTGAACTCTGAGAGATTCTGCCTACCTCTGCTTCAAAGTTCTGGAATTAAAGTCATGTACCACCACCTGAGTTTAAGGGAATCTTTGTAGAGAATTTACCATGTGGGTTGGTGGGCTGTGTGAGGAAGATGTTTTCTCTGTGTAGGCTGGCATCATCCAATCAGTTGAGAGCCTGGATACAACTCTGTTTTTTGTGGAGCCCAGATTCTTTTTTGTTTTTTGTTTTTGTTGTTTTGTTTTTCCAGACAACGTTTCTCTATGTAGTGCTGACTATCTTAGAATTCACTCTGTAGACCAGGCTGGCCTTGAACTCAGAGGTACACTGCCTCCTGCATGTTGGGATTAAAGGCGTGTGCCACCACCACCACCCAGTGTGTGGAGCCCAGATGATTTATGTCCTTGCTCTTCACAATTTTGGGATTGCATCAGCTTCTTGAGTCCTTATGCTTGAGATTGAAAGTTACATATAATATTCCTTGGACCAAGATCCATGAGTGTCCAGCTTGCTATGGGACTTTTCACCTTCCATAACATGTAACCCAATATTTATACAAATTCCTTATTATCTTTCACATGTATGTCTCTGTATAACATGCTCTCTCACTTTGCCTAATACACTAAGAAAGAAGAAACCTATAGAAATTGCAGGTCTTTTCATGACCTTCCTCACTGTGAGCTTCCAGTGTCATGTTCAGGCTGTTCAGACAGACTGTTATTAAGCCAAATGTGAGATCACCAGGGAAGTCAGGGAAGGGAAGTGGGTACCTTCTCACTTCTAAAGCTGTTACCATTTCAGGGATAGTGAAATTTATCCCACAGTCAGAAATCATGGACCTGGGAACCAAATGAGTAATAGTTGTTATTTCTCAATGCAAAATGTTTGCTTCATAGTCTTTGAATTTTGCCACATTTCTGTCTCTGGGACTTTGGATTGACAGAATTAGTTTTCAACAAGGACACAACAAGGGCTCATATGAGTGGGAAGTTGATGCTTGACGGATTACTTTTCATTCACTTGGCTTAATAGGCCAGAAAAGGGCTTTCTAATTGGTCAAGGAAATGGATTCAGATTACCAAAGGAACTAGAGAGAGTATGACAAAATGGAGTGAGGAGAGACTATATCTGGAGAGAGACTGCTTATGGGTTAAGAGCGCTTGTTTTTGCAATGGTCCTGGGCCCCAGATGATGGTTCAAAATCACTGCAACTCCAGTTCTAAGGGATTCCACACTGTCTTTTTGCCTCCTCAGGTACCAGGCACATATGTGGTCTGCATAAATAAATGTAGAAAAACATTCATATACATTAATAAATGAATATAAATAAAAATGCTTAAAAAGGAATATATCTGGAACACAGATAATCTTCTGGAGCGTTCTCTAAGAATGACATATCTAGCAATATCATGTAATGGAAGATGACAGCCATCTTATAAAAATAAGACCCCTCAGAATTAGTGTTTGGGGTCACCTAATGGATCAAAGACCCTGTGATGAAGGCTGAGACATGAAGTAGATAAGAACACCGTTGAAGTGATATGCTATGGTTTGTGTCCGGTTGCAAAAATAGGAGTGTCGAGGTTATTGTATTGCTCCTTACATTATGATTATAAATTGTAGCTATGTAACTGTCTGTTTTGAGTTTATGTTGTTTCATGTTTCATGTGATTTCATTGTTTCATACAATATGGTTCAGTTACATGATGCTGATGTCCTCAAACTGCACTCGTTCCATTTTTCAAGACTGTGAATTAACTGAGAGGTTCTGCTTTGCAAGGTGTATAGCTAGATTGCCTCTTTCCAACGCATTTCTTTTTCAGTTAATTTGATGAAAGGAAGCCAGGCATGGTGACTGATGCTTATAGTTCGAGCACTAGAGAAGCTAAGGAAGGAACATCCCAACTAGGTTCAAAATCAGCTACATAGTTCCAAGACAACATGGGCTACAGAGTGAGATCTTATTGCAAGCAAGCAAACAAGTGAGAAGAAAGCAAGCAAGTGAGCAAATTGATTAGACTACTCACTTTAGTACTTATAACCAAAGAATATTTGCTATAATAATAATAACAACGCATAGGTATATGGATATCTGAGAGTGGATTTCAAACAAAAGGTCTTGAAGATGTGGATATCTGTAATTGATCATCAGGCTAGGTAAGACTTGACCTCAGTTACTTTTCTGTTGCTGTGACAAAACATCCTGACAAAGAGCAGCTTAAGGGAGGAAGGGTTTTGTGGTTCACAGTTTGAGGGCACAGACCATCATGGTGGGAAAGTTCTGGTGCTTAACACAACTAGTCACATCATACCCACAGTCATGAGTAGAGAGAAATGAATATATGCATGCTTCTTATTGTTCTCAGTTCAATTTTCCTACTTTTGCCTAGTTCTGGACCTCCTACTAAGGGATAAAGCCACACTGTGGGCAGGATCTTCCTACATCAATTAACTTAAGACAATCTCTTAAGACGAGCAAGCAAGGAAGTAAGCAAGCAAGCATACATGTGTTAATTTCTCTCTGTTCTTGACTGTGGATGTGTGTGACCTGCTATCTTGGCTTTCCTGTTGTGATGGACTGCAAATAGCCTGTGACGGTGAGCTAAAATAAACCTTTTCTTCCTAAATTACTTTTTGTTAGGTATTTTATCACAGTAACAGAAATGAGAGCAAATGGGAATTTACTGAATACTTATTTTGTCTTACTGGTTTATTATGTATTTCCTTTATGTTTTCCTAAATTTTCTGGTCCTTTATCATATTTTTTGTATGTATTTATCTGCCCATCCATTTCCCCAAACACACAGATATACACACACTTACATACATATATATTTTCTATATATGCTACACATAATCATTTTTTGAAGCTGTTAATGGATTTCTTTAGCCATTGGTGATAATGATTCATCCTACATGAAGATTTGCCACCTGGAGTCAATTGAAATAATGGCTTCTCTCCACCCCACAAAACACCTGGAGGTGTACTTCACTTTTTGCCTGTCTGATGCCCCCCAGTTGCTAGCTGGGAGAGGAAGTCAAAAGTTCTCCAGCAGGCAGACAACTATAGGAATTCCAAGGAAAGCCAGTATTCCAGTATTCTATTTATGATCTTTTGACCAGCCAATTCAATCTGTACTCTGTTCACTTCATTTGACAGTGTTTGCTGAGCATCTCCTTAAATACCAGAGACTGCTCCAGACACTAGGCACAGTGTTGTGGCTTTTTCTGGGGAGACATGAAGAACAAATGTCTTTCTGTGATGGTTTAAATTAGAAATGACTTGTTTCACAGTTGGTGAAAGTTTAGGTTTAGGAGGTGCAAGCTTTGCTGCTGGAAGCTTTCATGCAGGATGGAGGTGAGGGCCGTGTGCCTTTACCTGCTAAGCCATTGCCTCCTCCTCTCTTAAAGATTTTTTTTTTTTTCTTTTTGAGACAGCCTATTTTACCAGGTGCTTTGAAAATCCCTATGCAGGCCAGGCTGTTCTTTTTTCTTTGTTTGTTTTCGAAGACAGGGTTTCTCTGTGTAGCCCAGGCTGTCCTGGTCTCACTCTATAGACCAGGCTTTGGGCCTGGGACAAATCTGCCTGCCTCTTGCCCCAAGTGTGGGATTAAAGGCGTGTGCCACTACTGCCCAGCATCTGGCTGTTCTTGAACTCATAATTTCTCCAAGCTTACCTTGGAGTGCTGGAGATCAAGGTGTGTACTTACCCCGCCCAGCTACCGCCTTCATATTATTGCATGTGCTCAATAAAGACATTTAGGGAATTAGCTCTCGCCTTCCACTTTTACATGGGTTTGGGAATCGAACTCGGTCTTTAGGTTTGTGCTATAGATGTTTTGGAGCAAATTTTTTCAGCACCAGGGTGTGGGGTGGGGGAGTTTATCTCATTTTATGGTGTTCCTCACACGAACTTTGTGTGGTAAAGTCGGATTCCTGCTTCACCCCCCCCACTTCTATTTCTGTCTCAGTCTCTCTCAACTATTCACTCATGCCCTTAGATTCACTACTGTTAGGTAGACTGTCACGTTAGGCACTAACTTAAACATTTGTAACTGGAATGCATTATTGTTAGTTTATTTGGGCAAGAGACAGAAATCATGGAGAATTGTGCAGGGCCCTAGCGCCCCCAAAGCCTAGGTTTATTGTGAGCGTACGGTACTATGAGCAAGGCCTAGTGACGATAAGGACGTAGCTGGTCCCCACCTCTTCCGCGGCCTTCGCGCTGTCCGCGAGGCGTCCCTAGCAACGCGCGCGCTGTCTGAGCTCGCCCCCGGAGTCCGTGAAGCAGTGCGCCTGCGCGCAGCCGGCAACGCCAGTCAACTCGCTTCCCCTCCTTCACGCCCTCCCCCTCATCCTCTTACAGCCGCTAGAGCGCGAGGCACCCTGGAGCCTGAGGACTGCGTGGCCTACGAGTTGGAGGAAGAGGGGAGGGGAGGAGGAGGGGAAGAGGGGGAAGGGAAAGATGGAGAACGCATCAGCGCGGTGACGAGGAGGAGGCCCGGACCTTGAGGAGAGCGGCAGACTGGAAGAGTTCGAAGAGGCGGGGGGGGGGCCCGAGGAGGCTTGGAAACGCGACCAGGGGGGACAGGGAAAGCGGGCAGCTCTAGCCGGGGCAGGCTCCCCACCCGGGGCCCCCCCCCCCCGCCCCCCCCCGCCCCGCCGGCAACTGGTACGCGGTGGGAGCTTGGGCGCTGGGGGAAACGGGGTGAGGCTGGAGTTGGGGGGGGAGGAGCAGGGGGGCCTGGGGGCTTCCGAGAGGTTGATTAGGAAGGGGGGGACTGGGACCCCATGTGGGGTTTTCCCCCCTTTTTGGGGGGGGAAGGGCCCCATTCGGGGCCCTGCCTTAGGGTGGTTTGGCTTTTGGAATCTTTAATTTTTTTAAAATGGCAGGTTTTATGTTTCTGGGGGCCGTTTTGACGGTTTATTTTAAATTTTTGTGGGGGGAAGGGGAAAAGGGGGTGGGATAGTAACCAGGGGGAAATTAGAAACTTTTTTGGCAAGGTTTCGGGGGGAGTTTTTTTTCTAAACCCTTGGGGTTTTGCATTTTTCCTTATTTTTTAAGGGCAAGGGGGCCCTTAAAAAGTTGCGGGTGTTTGTCTGGGAAATTGAAAACCCGCCTGGAGGAGAGAAAGGGTTCTAGCAGGGCCGGAAACTTGAATTTAAACACGTGGGGGGCTTAATCTTTTAAAAAAATTGGGCATAAGCATGGGGAAAAATTTAAGAAAACTGAAAAATATTGGAAATTTAAGGGGGTTCTATGCTTTTAATATTAAATTATTTTTATTCAGCCCCGGGGCAACCTTTTTAATTAAATACAAATTTAATTTAGTTTATTATTATATTTATTTAAAGGACGGGCTAGCCTTTACATGATTTTAAACTTTCTCCACTGGTTAGATTTTCCCTAGGGTCCCTTCCCCAGTCCCACCACTGCCAAGAAGCCTTTCTAACTGCACGCTCTGGGAATACTGGCTCCCAGCGCATCTGTCATATCTGAGCCTACTTTAAAAATAAAAAATAAAAACCGGATCCTAAGAGGCACGAGAATCTTCAAAGCTGTCATTGTCCGGAGAAACTGAGATTACAAGACTCTTCCAGCCCCATAGCAGGGCGACGCAGCATTAGGGTCCCGAGATCCTGGACCAATTTCAGTAGATCAAACATCTTACAGGAGCTTGGGCCTCAGTCCGCTCCTCCTACAGCTCAGCTCCTCCCCGCAGGCCCAACTCACGCCTCAGCCCTGGCTCCTCCCAAGAGCAAGCTCCAGGGGCGACAGCGGCGCTTCTCACCTCCAGATCTTGCCCAGATGCTCCCCGGAGCGTACAGGAGCCGCCGGGCGGGGCGGGGCGGGGGGGGTGGGGGCGGGGGTTGGAGAGGAAAGCTCTGCGGACGGTCAGGATGAGCGGCAGCCAGGCTTTTAGCAGCTGTCTCCTCTTCGTCTCGTGCTCTCCTGATGCTGGGACTCGCGGTTAAAATCCCAGTCCTCCTCGGGCCCCGCCTCTTTCGAACTCCTTCCAGTCGCCGCTCTCCTCAAGAGGTCCGGCCTCTCTCGGTCACGCCGTGATGCGTTCTCCATCTTTCCTTCTCCTCTACATCCTCCTCTCCTCCTCTCCCTTTCCTCAACTCGTCAGGCCAGGAGGTCCTCAGGACTCATGGTGTGGCCTCGCGCTTAGGCGGCTGTGGAAGAGGAGGAGGGAGGGGGGAGGGGCGAGGAAGGGAGGGGAAGCGGTTGACTGGCGGTTCGGCGGCGCAGGCGCACCTGCTCTCACGGACCTCACGCGGGGCGGGCTGCAGACGATGCGCGCGCGTTGTAGGGACGCCTCGCGGACAGCGCGGGAAGGCGCGGAAGAGGTGGAGCGACCACTAACGTCCTCCTTTATGTCCACTAGGCCTTGCTCATGTACCGTACGTCACAATAAACCTAGGCTTTGTGGGCGCTTGGGGCCCTGCACAATTTCTCCCATGATTTCTTGTCTCTTGCCCTAGAATAAACTAAAAATAATGACATTTCGCAAGTTACATCTTTAGGTTAGTGCTCACGATGACAGTCTACCTAACAGTAGTGAACTAAGGGCATGAGTGAATAGTTGATGAGAGAGACAGAGACAAGAAATAGAAGTGGGGGGGGGGGGGTTGGGGGGTGGTTAGGAAGCAGGGTATCCGTCTTTACCACACACAGGTTGTGTGAGGAAACACGATAAAATGTGACTTTAAGACTCCCTCCACCCCACACCCTGGTGCTGAAGAAAGGAAAATGGCTCCAAAAACATTCTATAGACAAACTAAAGACTGAGTTCGATTCCCAGAGACAGGAACCCATATAAAAGTGGAAGGCGAGAGCTAATTCCCCTAATTTGTCTTTTTGAGCACATGCACATTAATAATGAAGGCGGTAGCTGGGGGGGTGTACACAACCTAATTTCAGCACTCCAGAGGTAGAGGCTGGTAGAATTATGAGTTCAAAGAACAGCTGATAGAATGGGCAGTTAGTGGCACACCGCCTTTAAATCCAGCACTTGGGAGGAGAGGCAGGCGAATTTCGAGGCCAGCCTGGTCTATAGAGTGAGTTCCAGGACAGCAGGGTACACAGAGAAACCCTGTCTCGAAAAACAAAACAAAGAAAAAAGAACAGCCTGGGCCTGCATAGGGAGTTTTCAAGGCAACCTGGGGTAACATAGGCTCTGTCTCAAAAAAGAAAAAGAAAAAAATATCTTTCAAGAGAGGGCAGGCAGCATGGCTTAGAGGTTAAAGGGCACACGGCCCTCACCTCCATCCTGCTTGAAAGCTCCAGCAGCAAAGCTGCACCTCTAACCTAATCAGTTTCACCAACTGTGAAAAAGTCATTCTAATTTAAAACATCACAGGAACGACATTTGTTCTTCATGTCTCCCCAGAAAAAAGACACAACACTGTGCCTATGTTGGAGCAGTCTCTGGTATTTAGAGATGCTCAGCAAACACTGTCAAAATGAAAGTGAACAGACGTAACAGATGAATTGGTGGTCAAAAGATATAAATAGAATACTGGAATACAGGCTTCCTTGGATATACATATTAGTTGTCGGCTGCTGGAGAACTTTGGACTTCCTCTCCCAGCTAGCACTGGGGGGGCATCAGACAGGCAAAAAAAGTGAATACACCTCCTGGTGTTTGTGTGGGTGGAGGATAGAAGCAATTATTTCAATGACTCCAGGTGGGCAAATTTCATGTTAGGATGAATCATTATCACAATGCTAAAGAATCCATTAACAGCATTCAAAAAATGATCTATGTGTAGATATTATAGATAATATTTATGTATGTAAGTGTGTGTTATCTGTGTGTTTGGGGTAATGGGATGGGCAGATAGATAAATTACATACAAAAAAATGATAAAGGACCAGAAAATTTAGGAAAACATAAAGGCAATACATAATAAACCAGTGAAGACAAAATTAAAGTAGATTCAGTAAATTTTCCCATTTGCTTCCTTTTTATTCATTTCTTGTTACTGTTGATAAAATACCTAAAAAAAGTTATATATGAAGAAAAGGTGTTTATTTTAGTCACCGTACAGGCTATTTGCAGTCCATACAACAGAAAGCCATGATAGAGGTTCACACTACATTCCACAGTCAAGAACAGATGAGAAATTAACACATGGATGCTTTGGCTTGCTTCTTTCCTTGCTTGCTGTCTTAAGAGATTGTCTTAAGTTAATTGATGTAGGGAAGATTCCTGCCACAGTGTGGCTTTATCCCCTTAGGTAGGAGTTCCAAGAAAACTAGGCAAAAGTAGGAAAATTGAACTGAGAAAAAAAAAAAAAAAAAAAAAAAAAAATCAATTAAAGAAGCATGCATATATTCATTTTTCTATATTGGACTGTGGGTATGATGTGACTAGTTGTGTTAAGCACCAGAACTTTCCACCATGATGGTTGTGCCCTCAAACTGTGAACCACAAATCCCTCTCCCTTAAGCTGCTCTTTGTGGGATGTTTTGTCACAGCAAACAGAAAGTAACTGTAGGTCAAGTCTTACCTAGCCTGATGATCAATTACAGATATCCCACTCTTCAAGACCTTTTGTTTGAAAATCCACTCTCAGTATCCAATACCTTTGCGTTGTTATTATTTTTATAGCAAAAATATTCTTTGGTTATATATAGAAGTGGTAGTCTAATCTAATGTTTGACTCACTTGCTTGCTTTTTTGCTCACTTGTTGCTTGCTTGCAATAAGATCTCACTCTGTAGCCCCATGCTTGTCTTGGAACTATGTAGCTGATTTTGAACTGTTGGGATGTTTCCTTCTTAGGTCTCTAGTGCACGAACTATAAGCTTCAGTTAACCATGCCTGGCTTCCTTTCCATCAAAATTAACTGAAAAGAAATGCGTTGGTAAGAGGCAATCTAGTTATACACCTTGCAAAGCAGAACCTCTCCAAGTTAATTCAGTCTTGAAAAAAATGGAACGAGTGCTGTTTGAGGACTCAGCATCATGTAACTGAAACATATTGTATGAAACAATGAAATACATGAAACATGAAGCAGATAACTCAAAACAGACAGTTACATAGCTACCACATTTATATTCATAAGGTAAGGAGAATACAATAACCTCGACTCCTTTATTTTGCAACCGGGGACACAACCATAGCATAACACTTCAACGGTTGTGTTCTTATCTTCTTCATGTCTCAGCCTTATCACAGGGTCTTTGATCCATTAGTGACCCCCAAACTAATTCTGAGGGGTCTTATTTTTATAAGATGGCTGTCATCTTCCATTACATGATATTGACTAGATATGTCATTCTTAGAGAAGCTCCAGAAGATTATCTGTGTTTCCAGATATATTCCTTTTATAAGCATTTTTATATCTATTCATTTATTATTTGTCTATGTATGTTTTTCTCACATTTATGTATGAAGACCACATATGTGCTGGTACCTGAGGAGCAAAAAGACAGTGTGGATCCTTAGAAACGGAGTTGCAGTAGTGATTATGACCATATCTGGGGCAGGAACCATTGCAAAAACAAGCCGCTCTTAACCCATAAAGCAGTCTCTCTCCAGATTATGTCTCTCCTCACTCCATTTTGTCATGTTCCTCTCTCTGTTGCCTTTGGTAATCAGAATCCATTTCTTGACAATTAGAATGCCTTTTTCTGGCCTATTAAGCCAAGTGAATGAAAAAGAATAGGCAAGCATCAACTTCCCATCTATGAGCATTGTTGTGTCCTTGTTGAAAACTATTTCTGTCAATCCAAAGTCCAGAGACAGAACCATGTGGCAAAAATTAAAAGGACTATGATGCAAACATTTTGCATTGAGAAATTAACAACTATTACTCTTTTGGTTCCCAGAGTCCATGATTTTGATGTGGGATAAATTTCACTATCCCTGAAATGGTAAACACCTTAGAAGTGAGAAGGTACCCTTCCTTCCCTGAACTTCCCTGGTGATCTCCATTTGGGTTAATAACAGTCTGTGTGATCAGCCTGAACATGACCTGGATGTCACGTGAGGAAGGTCATGAAAAGACTGCTATTTCTTTCGGGTTTCTTCTTTTTTGTATTAGGCAAAGTTGAGAGGCATGTTATACAGAGACGATACATGTGAAAGATTAATAAGGGAATTTGTATAAATTTTATTTTGGGTTTTTACATGTTATGGAAGGTGAAAAAGTCCCATAGCAAGCTGGTCAACTCATGGATCTTGGTCCACCAGGAATATTATATGTAAACTTTCAATCTCAAGCATAGGGACTCAAGAAGCTGATTGCAAATCCCAAATTTGTGGAAAGAGCAAGGACTTAATCATCCAGGGCTCCACACAATGGGTGGTGGTGGTGGCACACGCCTTTTAATCCCAAAATGCAGGAGGCAGTGTACCTCTGAGTTCAAGGCCAGCCTGGATTACAGAGTGAATTCTAGTAGTCAGCATACATAGAGAAACGTTGTCTGGATAAAAACAAAAACAACAAAAAACAAACAAAAAAAGGATCTGGGCTCCACAAAAATACAGAGTTGTATCAGGCTCCTCAAATCTGATTGGATGAGCCAGCTACACAGAGAAAACATCTTCCTCACACAGCCCCACCAACCCTATGGTAAATTCTCTACAGAAGATTCACTTAAATCAGTGGTGGTACATGACTTTAATTCCAGAACTTTGAAGCAGAGGTAGGCAGATCTCTCAGAGTTCAAGGCCAGTCTGTTTTCTTACATAGGAAAGTTCAAGCCAACCAGATGTACATAGTAAGGACCTGTTCAGAAAACAAAACAAAAAATCCTTTAATTTTTAATTTCAGTAGCTTAAGGGAATTACCACAGTACTTCGAGTTAAGCCCTTTCTGCCACAGTAGAAGTACTTCCATTAAGCCCTCTTTCTTCTGCCACAATGACAATTTTAAAGTCAGGGAAGCAATGTTGTATTTTTCTGGGGCATAGCTGGATATCTCTCTTCAAGCATAGAATTCAAAAACTAGGAAAATAATCACAGGAAGTATTTGAAAAGATCATTGTGGCCACTGTGAGAGGGAATGCATGGCTGGGGGAAATTGCTCAGTGCGGTAAGAGCTGATGTGCATTGCATAAGACTGAGTTTGAGATTTTCACATCCATGTCTAAACAAGGAGTGTAGCAAGTCCCTGTCAGTCCTAGAGCTGGCAAGGGAGATAGAAGCATCCTGGGGCTCACATGGCCAGTCAGTCTAGCTGTGAGCTCAAATTCAGATGGGAAATATCGAAAAATCAGGATAGAAAGGGTGGAGAAATGGCTCTCAGCAGTTAAGAGCTCTTTGTTGCTTTTGCAAGAGGGTTAGGGTTCCTATCACCTACACTGTGCGCTCACAATTACCTATAACTCAGTTTCAGGGGAATGTGATGCCTTCCTTTGTCCACTGTGGGTACCATGCATGCCACATAGTGCACATTCATGCCCAATAAAAAAACTAAATTTAAAACGAAAGAAAAAATAAGACTAAGGACTGAGAGAACGACACTGATATTGGGACATCTGGCATTGCACCACTTGTAACACATACTGGCACACACAGACCTATAGTTCATACCAAGTGGAATCACCCAATTCTCTCTAAGTACCCACTGCTTGACGGTCCCATAGGTAATGGATCAAGGTAAATCAACTTTGTTTTTAGAGCCAGATACAATTCCTGGGTGGTCTACTTATTTCTCTTTTGCCAGGTTTACGTTACATGGTGTGTAGGTTGTAGTCCTTGGGAATGAAGAGAATTAGAATTGACTGTGTTTGTTTCTGAGTGACACAGGGTACCCGATCACTTTCATCAAAGTCTGACTCAGAAATGGGAAAGAGGTGGAGGAAGCCAGGATTTTTGTTTTATTTTTAGGAAGTCAGGACTCTTCTTGTGCTTAAAAGCGGCCCTCTCCTTTTCAGTTCTTCCTCATCCTTTTTCAGGTTTTAAGATTAAGTAGACATCAGTTACATTGTCCTTTGGCCCTTGTGCTGGGCAGGAACCACATCAAAGTTGTCTGAGTCTCTACATTTTTGATGAATCATTTAACCATGAACCCATCAGGTAGTCAGACCCACCTTCTCATTGTTTATAGGCCACTTTGTGGTCTCTGCTTCTTATGATATCATCAGCTCTACAGCATATCCTAATGGCACTTTTCAATAGAAGACTATCATGAATTCACATTTTCTTCCATTTCAGTATTTTTCAGATTTAACTTATTTTTATTTATGTGTATGGAATATTTTATATGTATGTCTGTGCACCATTCAGGCCACCTGAATGGAGCCTGAAGCACCGTGATAAGATGGTATCTGATCTCCTGGAGACTGGAGTTACAGGACACTGTGACACACCATGTATAGGTGTGGGAACCAACCAGGTCTCTGAAAGAACAGCAAATGCCCTTAACTACTGAGTCTTCTCTCCAGCCCCTATTCCATTTTTTTAAGCCAGATAAAAGGTTCTCTGAGCTTCAGGTATTTTTTTAGGCAAGGGGTAAGGGATGCATACATACTGGATTAACAAGTTCAGAACCTTGTCTTGGTTTTCTCCTGTTTCACTTTGTGGTTCATTTCTGGATGTATTTTGATTTCACCTTGCATCAGCTACCTTTCCCACTACAACAAAGCAGCCAGACTCTTCTAATTAAAATTCAAATAAATTGAAAAGCAGCTAAAGTGTGTTGCTGGCACTAGAAGCTGGCTCAGCTGCTAAGAACGTTTTTGTGATCTTGCAGAGAACACAAGTTCTGTTCCTAGTACCACTTTGAGCAACTCACAACCACCTAGTAACCCAGGACTACCTGTTGTCAACATACATACTCAGCGTTGTACATACATATATATAAAATAAAGATAAAGGAAATGTGTGTTTGTAAACTACTTTTTAAAAAGCATTTTGCTAATTTTTTGGGACTCTATATCCATATTAATTATCATGTCTATTGAAATAAATTAGCAAGAAAAAAAAACCATGCACTTCATTTGCCTAAATAGGATTTGACTTCATTTTTTACTTGGCCCCCTGGGAGGATGAGGACAATTTAGCTCTACTTGAAGATTGTGATATAAATGAGAGGAAGGGAAGAGGCATAGTTAAGAATCAGCAGCACTTGCCGAAAGAAAACAGTAGAAGAAGGGAAGAGAGAAAAAGGGAATTTCAACTACCAAAGAGTAGTTAACATCAGGTGCGAAGAGGCTCTACTTGCAAGATAGATTCTGTGACATTTTTAAAGTATCCTTGATATTAAATATATTGTTGCAGATTTAACTGTACCTGATCGAATAGGCCAACCTCACTTTCCCCTTTTCATGAAATATTGTAAGTCATAACTGGTCTTGGTTATTTAATTTTTATACCAGCAGTTGATCATGAGCATAAAATACATTAGATCTCATAAATATATTGTTTAAACATTAGAGCCCTGCTTTATATATTAATATTAATTATTAGTAATATAGAGCCTTTTTTTGTTTTGTTAGTTTTGTTGACTTTGTTTAACTTTATTTTGGTTTTGCGAGACAGGGTTTCTCTGTGTAGCCCTAGGCTGTCGTGGAACTCACTTGTAGTCCAGGCTGGCCTCAAATCAGATATCCACTGCCTCTGCCTCTAAGTGCTGGATTAAAGGCGTGTGCCACACTGCCGGCTTGTTTTATTTTTAAAACATAGGGTATTACTATGTACTCCTGGCTGACTTGGAACTCACTCTGTATACCAGGCTAGGCTTCAAGTCGTCAGAGACTCACCTGCTCTAGGCTCACTGAGTGTAGTGTGTTCGATGCAGGAGCCAACCGAGCTAGCACAATCATTTTTTAGGATTTATTTTTATGTTCCCTATGGTTGGGTTGTATGTGTGTTTTTTGCTTTTCATGAACGTATGTGTATCTTATGCACTCAGCACCTCAGAGACTAGAAGAGGGCTCGAACACCTAGGACCTAGATTTTACAGACTGTTTTGAGCTAGGGTGGAGTGCTACGGAAATTAAATTACAGGTCCTACACATGAAGGCAAGGTAGCACTTTTAACCATTGAGTTATCTTAGGGGATCTTTAGTAACCTTAACTGTCCTGGCACTTAGAGATTCACTGCTTACTGCTTCTGTTTGCTTCTGCTTAGCTTCTGTTCAGCTTCTGCTTCTGCTTCTGCTTCTGACTTCTGCTTCTGCTTCTGCTTTCTGACTTCTGCTTAAGTGCTTGGTGTGAATATTTAAAGGCATATACCACACACCTGGCTTCCACCTAGTTAAGTGGTCAGGGAAGCCAGAACAAGTATTGATTCTCTGGAGTTGGTCTTACAGTGGTCATGAGCAGCTAAGAATCTGGATTCTGTCTGGTCCTCTGCAAAAGTAAAAAGCATATAGCTGTAAGCCCCCCATTAAACCCTTAATCTCATTTTTTTTATTAGTCAGAGTCTCCCATTGAGCACCCTTATTTGCCTAGCTGGTCTGGTCAACCAGCCAAGGGATCCTCCATTCTCCACCTCCCTCGTATCATTATTACAAACACATTCTGTTGCATTTGGAGTTTTCTGTAGGTTCTAAGGGAACAAACTCAGATCCTCTTGTGGCACAGCAAACATTTTCCCAGCCCTAAAATTCCACCTCAAAATTTTTGGAACAACTTGGGGTTACAGTACAGCCAAAAGAAACACCTGTCTTTACAGAAGATCCCACCCAAAACCCATAGCTATCGCTACCTTTTTCAGATTATATGAGACTTAAGGACAAGACTGAAAAGAAAGCTCATCACAGCCACCACTCCCCCTAAGTGCCAGTACTTTTGCCACATAATAGCATGGCTCCTTACCAGGAGGCCAGCCCCAGCAATGACCAGGTCCAGACAAGGAGATAAGGAGTCAGCTAGGAGGGGTGAGTCAGGCATGGGTTTCAGGGGGATTTTTGCATCCTGACTGACTGGCAGTCAGTGTGCTTTTTATACAGAGCTCAATGGCAGGTATAGACTCATGGTGTTCCAGAACATTTTTGTCTCTGAACATGTGTTTTAACTTCCTCTTGGTCATAAGTTTAGGCATCATTGATAAACAGAGACAGAACAGAGTTAACTTTACAATCACTTCCCTCATCAACCCCAATAACCCAATATGTAAAGAATCTTGTGGTTTCAAGGGCACTAGATAGGAAACAGTCTCCAAGGTAGCCTGGGCAGATTGTCATGTCCCAAGCAATGTATTATAAAATCTTAATGGTCAGAGTGTATATAGGAAGAGGCTTTTAATCTGATCTGCCAACTCCTCTAGCCCACCGAGGAGTTTACCTTTTAAATTTATTTTGTTCTGATCATCTGTTCCTAATAAAAGGGCAGATGGGCAGAGCCTGGAGGACCTCCTTTTTTTTTTGTTT